>JANZLF010000003.1:21661297-21675017 GCA_026546835.1 Erythroxylum foetidum
TAAATTACCTCGTTTATGTCTTTTCGTGTCATTGCTATATGATTATGAATTGTTGAAGAAGAAAAATTAAAGATAAAGTAAAAAGAGTTTTAATTTATTTAATTCTAATTATGAATAAAAATTATAATATGAGCCTAATGGGATACATATAAAGAATAGTTTAAAAAAGAAAATTTAATTTCAATTAAGTTAGACTTAATTAAAAAATTTTGAGAAATTTTAAAGATCAAATATATCTATAAAAATTTATTTTTCTATTGCACCTGTGATTCGATTACAATTGGTTTCCTAATATTGATATTAGAGCCTCTTTTAATTGTTTAACTTTAATTAAATGTTTTTATTGATTTGATAAATATTAAGGCTAAAATTTTGTTTTATTAAATTCAAGTTTATGGTTTAATTAATATTGAAACTGTTTTCTAGTTTTTTATACCGCATCTCTTACCTACTTCTGCGTTGAATTGTTCTTCTGTTTTTTGTTCTAGAAAATCAAAAACCCTAAAGAAAAAAAAAAATCGTATAATGCATGTGTTCCTTGTCTTTATTTTTACATGTGTTTAGTGGCTGGTTTTTGGAATATCACCAGCAGTATTGCACCACTGCTAGTAAGAGCCTAAACTAGTGGTGAATCACCATTGATGAGTCGCCCACCAGCAGCAAGCTGCTAGCGATGGCTTGAACAAGTGGCGAATCACCACTTAAGAAGGGTGATTTTTTCACCACCAGCAGAAGATGTATGGGGTGACGGAGGACTCCGCCAGACTGGAAGCAGGAAGCTTAACAACATAGGATAACAGCAAAAGAGAGGCATCAGCATAAACTAGAAAACGTAATTCTAGGAAAAAGATGGGGCGTCTGCAACAGTTGACGGTGGCGTGTGTTACACATGCTAGTCAATGAATAGTTTGATTGAGGCATGTGCAATGCACACGTCTCACATAAAGTGTTCTAGTGTATACACTGCACACGCCAAACAATTTACATATTTTAAAAAAATGATTTTACATATATTAAAGCCTTAATTTCAATTAAATTATTTTAATAGAGAATAAATTGATTTATATTCTTAACAAAATTGAAAAAGTGTTTTCTTAATGCTTGAAAATTGTTTTCAAAGAATAATCATTGTTAGGAATATTTTAGAATTTAGTATATTTTTTCAAGAAGTTAAAAATTAAATTAGTTATCAAATCAATAATTAGAATCAAATTTCTTTCATAATTAGATTATGTTAGAAAATTTCAATATAATGATATTGTATTATTTTGTTGAGATAAAAACTTTTAATTTGAAACCTCGTTATTAAATATTAAGTACACAGTGAGAACGTAATACTTGCCTTCTATTATTTAAAAATAAAATCATAGTTCTATTTTTTGTAAGACTTATTGAGCAAACTCAGTGCCTTTTTTAACTCGAATATGTTTTATCTTAAATTAATGAGTCTTTCTTAACTAAATTTGTATGATTTGAATGAGCAAACTCATGATTATATAGAATTAGAAGTCGGGCTAAGAATAATATATATGATATATTTTAGCAAAGAGTTATTACCTAACGGATATAGGAGTCACATAATATGTGTTTGATAAAATTGTTATCTACTTAATTTAAATTTAGTTGATTTATTGAGCAAACTCAAGATCAATTATTTTTTAATAGGATCCTAGCCCACTAGGAAATTATTTGATAATTTCTTGATTTAATAGTAAGGGCTATTAGTTTTAATAAAATAATGGAAATAATCAAATATTTGTTAAAGTCCTTGTTTTAATTTATTTTATGGCATCAACTAATATTTTCATGTCTTTTAGTTATTGAATCAAAAGATGTGTATCAATATGATGTTAAGGAGCATTATGGATGCTAACATGCTAACTGGACCTAACTTTTTGGACTAGTTTTGTAACTTGAGATTGTTCTCATACAAGAAAAGAAGCTCTATCTTCTTAACACTACTGCTCTACCAGAGCCTAGTTCAGATGTGACTAATGAGGCTTAGGAGAGATATCGACTTTATATTAAAAATGTTGAATAAGCTACAAGCATGATTGTGGCTAATGGATCTTTAGAGCTTCAAAGGCAGCATGAGAATGTGGATGCCCCTGCTATAATTTTGCATCTCAAGGAGTTCTTTGGTGCACAAGCAGGGTGGAGAGGTATCAGTTCTCCAAAGCATTATTTCAATGCAAGATGACAGAAGGATCTTTAGTGAACCTACACATGTTAAAGACGATTGATTATATTGAAAAATTAACCCAATTAGGTTTTTTCATATGGAAGTTCATGAATCAAAAGGATATGTCATTATCTAAATGTCTGAATATGCTTAAGATTGCAAAGGGGCACTTTAAAAAGGAATCCAATTTTGTTCTTGTTATGGATTCTTTCAAGAGCAAGAAAAAGGGATCTAAGAAGAATAATAATAAGAAACACAAGGCTTCTATTAGATTAGTAAAGCCAAAAGGTTGTGTCAAGAATAAGAGCAATGATCAAGGAACATGTTTTCACTACAGAATCAATGGACACTAGAAGAGGAACTGCCTAACTTATATTGCTACCCTAAAAGATAAAAAGCTTAAGGAAGTTGTTTCTTCAGTTATGTTTATGATTGAGACCAATCTTTCTACTTCTGTTTCATATTCTTAGGTATAAGACATTGGATGTGGTTGTCATATTTGTAATAACATACAGATGTTACAATGGAGTAGATTGTTGAGGAAAGGTAAAGTGGACTAATGAGTTGACAGTGGAGTAAGTGTTGCTGCATTAGTTGTAGGAATTTGTAGTATAGCTTTGCCTTATGGCCGAAAACTAGAACTAAATAATTGTTATTATGTTCTAATTGTTCCTAGAAACGTCATGTTTATTTTTTATTTAGATTTGAATGGATTTGTCTTTCTTATTAAAAATAAGAGTTGTTCTTTTTAAAAAGATGATATTTATTATAGATCTGGATTACTTACAAATGGTTTTTATGAGTTAGATTTTGGAAGGACAATTTTCAACATAAATAGCAAGAAAAGAAAGTTAAATGACCAAAATCTGTCTTATTTATGGCATTATAGGTTAAGTAATATCAACAAAACTAGAATCACAAAGTTACATAAAGAATAATATTTGGATCCTTTTGATTATAATTATATGAAATTTGTGAATCTTGTTTATTGTGAAAGATGATCAAACTACCATTAGTGGAATGGGAGTATGTGCCAATGAGTTACTAGAGTTTATACATTCAGATGTATATAGCCCTGTGTCTTCTTGTGTTAGAGGTAGATTTTCATATTTCATTATGTTCACAAATGATCATTCTATATATGGTTATGTGTTCTTAATGAAACAAAAGTCTAAATCATTTGAAAAGTTCAAAGAATTACTTGAGGTTGAGAAACAAATTGGTAAAAGTATTAAGAGATTTAGATTAGGTCGAGGTGGTGAATACTTAAACTACGAGTTTCTTAGTTTCTTAAAAGAAAATGGGATTCTTTCACAATGGACTCATCTCAGAACTTCACATCATAATGGAATATCTAAGAGGAGAAATCGTACTCTATTAGATATGGTACGTTCCATGATGAGTTATGCAGTCCTTCCTATCTCCTTTAGAGATATGCTATTAAAACTGCTGCTTACTTTCTAAATAGAGTTCCATCCAAATCGGCTAACATGACACCATATGAGATATGGACTGGTAGAAGACTAAAGTTATCATACTTTAAGATTTGGGAGTGTGAAGTTTTTGTGAAGTGTGCAATATCTGATAAACTTCAAGCTAAATCAAATAAATGCAAATTTGTGAGGTATCCAAAAGAGAGTATCAGATATTAGTTTTACTATCCTCTTGAGCAAAGTGTGTTTCTCTTAAGAGACACTACACTCTTAAAAAAAGAATTGATTCTCAAAGAAAGTTGTGGAAGTGAGGTAGAACTTAGAAATTTTAAGAGCCACAAATTCACATTCAGATGGAACAAAGGCCTATAGTTGATACATATACTATACAACCAAGGGTTTAAGAGACATATAGTCTGCAATGCATTAGTAGGATACATTGCCCCCATTAAATTAGATCTATATATGAAAAAGAGGAAGCATAATGTATTGCTCATATATGATAAGCAAATCACTGCTTTTAAATAAGTAATGTCTGACATTGATTCTTTAGAATGACATGAAGCCATAAGATATCAAATGAAATCCATGAACATTAACCAATTACAAAATTTGGTGGATTCACCTGATGGTATTGTAAGTATTAGATGCAAGGGGGTTTTTAAGAAAAAAAAAGACATGGATGGAAATGTACATATGTATAAAGTAAGGTTAGTGGGTAAAGTTTTTCTTTGAAAAATTAAAATTTATTGAATAAGTACAATATAAACATATATCTTCTGGAATCCTCTTATACATCAAGGATAAGGTAAAAACGACAATGTTAAAATACCATAAAATAATTAAATGACACCATAATAAACGTCAATACAAACTAATACATTAAATGGCAATGTAGAAACGCAGAAATAAAGCAAATGTTTTAACGATCAAATTCGTTGAATTTCCCTTCGAGAGATTTCTTCTAGACCACATCGGTGGACATTACGTAAATGTCGAGTCTTTATCTTGAAGCATGCATCATCTTCTTTTTTATCGGTGATCACAGTTCAATGTGCAGTAGCGACACATAGGTTCAGTCTCATAAGGTGAGTACTAACCCTAACTTTGAAAGTTCCTTAACACTTCTACATGGTCTTTATGCTTATTCCTAATGGCCAGATGGTTTCTATAGATATTTGGACAATCCTCAACATTTATTTAAACCTTTAAGATAATTTCTCTCTTTTGTGGAGTTTTGGATGACCGCCCTCTATTGATTGAAATCTTTGGGTTACAAACATGTTGTTATCTACATCCCTATTGATTGCCAAATGTTTAGGAGTAGTTTTTTGTTATTGTACTTTTTTCTTTAGGTATAAGTTTTAATTTTCATTCTTTTTACAAACATGTTGTTATATACATCCTTGTTATTTGGATTTGTTTTTGGGTACCCTAAGAATCACGGGGGACCCATTCTTATCTAAGCATAATTTTGCGCACCCTTATCTAAAGTTTTCTTGGAGACATATTAATGTCTCTAAGAAACCACTAGCCTCGTACTACATTTCTTCTCCATCTAATTGACAATCAGCTACTCTCTTATGCTTGTAATTGTAAGTTTAGTGAGAGAAGTTAAAATTTAGACCTCCCTACAAATATTTGCTTGTTTCTGCTTCCAAATCTCTTGGATACATGTTGCAATTGCAACCATTTAGATTTCCTTATCATGCTTGGATATCTGAAATATAGAAGGATCTCATTAGCTATAGTCACATATGATGGTTATGAAATCTAGCAGATGGATGTCAAAATAACATTTCTTAATGGGAATTTGTTGAAGGATGTGTTTATGACATAACCAGAGGTTTAGAATCTAAGAGATTTCCTAATCAAGTACAAAATTCTATTTATGGACCAAAGCAAGCATCACATAATTGGAATATCCATTTTGATGTGACAATCAAAAAGTGCGGATGAACTATATGTTTATAAAAAGGTTAGTGGGACTGTAATTGTTTTCTTAGTGTTATATATGGATGGCCTGTTATTAATTTGAAATGGCATGCCAATGCTCTAGTTTGTAAAGATTTAGTTATTCAAGAACATCTCCATGAGGATATGGGAGAATTGGTCTATATTATATGAATAAAGATCTATAGAGATAGATCAAACATGTTGCTTGGGTTGTCTTAATCAACGTACATAGACAAAGTGACAAAGAGGTTTAGTATGGAGAATTCCAAGAAGGGATTCTTACCCATATCGTATAGAATTTCTCTCATAGAGTGTGTGTCCTAAGATACAAGAATAGAGAGATAAAATAGATTGTTTTCCATATGTTTCGTTAATTAGATCAATCATGTATATGATGCTATATACTAGATCAAATTTCTCTTATGCTTTGAGCATAACAAGTAGGTTTCAAGCCTATCTAGGTGAGTGTCACTGGATGACTATGAAAAGCATCTTAAAGCCCTTAAGAAGAACTAAAGATGTTTTCGTGGTCTATGGAGGAGTTTAAATGAGAGTTTAAAGGTATTCATATCCTAGTTTTCAGTCAGATCCTGATGATAATAGATCACAGTTCAGGTACATCTTCACTTTGAATGGTGGTACGATAAGTTGGAAGAGTTCCAAAATAGCCAACCATTGCAGATTCAATAACTAAGGTGAAGTACATTTTAGTGTTAGAGGCAACAAAGGAAACAGTTTGGATCATGAAGTTCATCACTGAACTTAGAGTAGTTACTAGCATTATTGAGCCTATAGTATTGTACTGCGATAACAATGACATCATTGTACAGGTAAAGGAACTAAGGTCTCATCAACGGTTCAGATATGTACTCAGGAAGTTTCACTTGATTAGGGAGAAAGTGGAGTTGAAAGGCATAACATTGAAGCATTGAAGTGAGTTTCCACTGAAGAAAATCTTGCTAATCCTTTTACAAAGCCATTGTCATAAAAGAGAAATGATTGACATATGAAAGGATATGGTGTTAGATATGTAAGAGACTGACTTTAGTGCAAGTAGAAGATTGTTAGTTTATTCCCTTGTAGCCAATCAGTTGGTTGCAATTTTAATTTATGACGGTAGTATTTATAATTAATAAAGGCACTCTTTATCTTTATATATTATGTTAATTACATTAGGTGTTTTACTACTACAGGTAAAATCTTTGGAATAATACTGTATAATTGAAATCATAACGAGATCATAATCACAAAAATCAATTTATATTTATGTATTATTCCCAATTATTCCTAGTTATAGTTTCATCAAGATAGGATATTAATAAAAAGGTAAAAACAGCACACATTATCTTTTTTTATGAAGAAAGAAATTGATCTTATAAATTAAAATATCGAGATACTTAAACTAATGTGTGGGTTTTTTTTAGAGAATAAGTTCACTGAACTGACCCAATTATGAGGATCTCAAATAAAATATTACTTATGTATCTGTAGATTTCCTCATTATGATGGTTATATAATTGATCCTTAGACTTAAGACTACCAAGGTATCTTAAATGAGAATTACTGTATTATGATGATATTTATAAAATATTGTAGGATAATTCAATCAATAGTACTTAGATGCCCTATAAACCGTGTAAAGATAGTTGAGTAAGTCAATAAATGATTCATCACTCTAAAGTAATTAGAGATAATGTTCTACTATTCTTGATTAATAGTAATTTAAGGAATTCTCTACCTAGAATGAATTATAAATCAATTACTAATTAGCAAGAACGAATATGATTGGATACAAAAATAGTAAAAAACTATATCCATACTCTGTCTAATTGGAATATTATATAAAGAAAAGATTAAATTATATATCATAATAATGCATGGATAAGTTAAGTCAAACCACTTCAACATTTATGATATTTGGTGGTCATAATATGTTACCAGATGTTAATCTTGATCTATGATTATTTTATCTGATTATAATTATGAATTAGAATTATAATAGGAACCTAAAGGGACACATAATGTAGCATTCCACTTTGGCAAGATACGTACCCGACATCTTGAGTGATGTCCGAGTACATACCCCACAATGGTGTCATGTTAGAACGGTCAAACTCTCGAAAACTTAATACAAAATTTTCACATTTATCATACACATATGAGAAAATCAGTAATCAAATTGGGCCGATACTTTTATTTCAAAAAAATCAAAATCACAATTATTAGTACACTTTGATCAATATCATTTAGAAAACATTTCCCAATTTTGAAAGTTAATACATACAAAAACATTCAAATACACAAGATACAGTAATAGCGAAGGACTCAATTCGGTACAAAAATAAAAAATATATAAATGCAGACGCGAACTGATCCTGACCTCTATCTCTTACTTGAATGCAGTGTATGTACTCTGACTAACTAACATGATGCATGTTTCATCTTATATCACAATGAAAAACCATAAATGCTTGTTTAAAGCTCTAAAATCTTCAAAATCACGTGAAGCCTAGCTTTCCAATAACACCCGATCATCAACAGTTTGAGGTTGTAGGGTTAGATATTTTAGTGACAATGAAGGAGATAACAAAAAGAGATGGCAAGTGAAAATGAGAGCAAGGCTCGCATTATGAGGGTGAGAAACCTCTGGCAGAAATGAAGCTTCCAGAAGATGGAGAAAGTCACGGGGAAGATATTTTTAGACAAGAACAGTAACTTAGTCCTTTTAGTTACAAGAACTTGACTTGGTCTTTCAGTTTAAAAGAATCATGGCTTAAGACTTATACACTTGTTCAAATTTTCTCCAGATCTTACCCAAATGTCTCCCAAATTCCAATATCACTTTCTCACAAATTCTAAAGTCATGAAACAAATTCTTCAATATTATTCAACTCTTATTTCTATCTCTATTTATCCATTTACTTGTATCTTGGCATTTTTTTCTAGACCAATAATATTCAACATTTTCAAAATTTATTTCCAAAATTAATCAAAAATTCAAATCATTAATCAAACTTTCCAATTAAATTTTCAGTACACATAAATCACCATTCTCAATAAAATCACCTTTCACATATATAAGTCAGTTATACCCGAAATGTCAATGAATGCATGTACAGTCATTTTAATATGTGCAAAATTTAAATTCACATGCGCGTATGCTAACAATATGCATAAGCATGAAAATGCAATTTTCTTAATCTCTCATTAATCTTATATGTACCGTATTTTTAAGTTCTAACTCTTAATATGAGAATGGAATGCTACACATAAAAAGAGTAGTTTAAAAAGAAAATTCAATTTTAATTAATTTAAACTTAATTATAAAGTTTTGAGAAACTTTAGGAATCGAATATAAGATATTTGATTTAATTCAAAATTAAAATAAATATAATTAAAGTTAAATTTTAATTATAATTGATGTATTTAATTTTAATAGAAATTAAAAACCTTCATATTTTTTTTTATAAATAGGAATAAGCATAAGGAGTTAACATTCCTACTAATTCCTCTTAAAGAGTTAAGTTATTACTCTGTGGATATAGTTAGAGGTTGAACGTGTGAACAACTTGTGGTTGATACTTCTAAAAAGTTTCAAAATGAATTCAACAGGAAAATTGAATTAGGGATGGTTTCATATTTTATTATTTAAGTTTAGTTTTTCAACGTATTCAATTAATGATATCTGCTCAGAAATAATAAAATTTTATCTTTTTATTGTGTTCGTGATTTAATCACTGTTGACTTCCTAATAGATAGTTGTTCTAAACTCACATCTAGTTAAAGTTATTGACAATGTCTACCAAACCACATCTTGGGTGGTCATGCTTGATATGATCTCCGAGTCAAGAAATGTAGAGACATTCAGATGATAAAGGTGTTGCTAAACTTTGAGAGGTTACTCCAACACATCATCGATGGTAGGTAAGCTAGTGAATAGATAGTGGGCAGAGAAGACATACTTTTGTGATAAGAGAAATCAGACGAGTTATAGTTTATTTTTATATTTTTAATATTAACTAATTTGATTTTATAAAAATTTGACTTGTAATTCTATTACACCTGACATCCTACATGTCTATAAACACGTTTGATGTGGTTTACCACTTCACGTTCGTTAACAGGGTGACTAACATTGAGCTATTTTTACAACAAATTGAAATTTAGGGTATTTAACAACCACTTTCTAAAGTTCGGACTATAATTAAAATTTTGTACAAAGTTTAAAATTTTTCGTAATGAACCCTAGAAAAATTTAAAATTTTACTTAATTTTTCAATACTAGCTCGAACTTTTAAAAATGACAGTAAATATCTCAATTTTCAATTTATTATGAAAATAGTCTAATGTTAAGTTTCTTGTTAATATCATTGTCGTGGCCAACAACCCCAAATTTTTTAACATACCACTTGACTAACACGTGTCTCTTTTTTTTTCCCCAATTTTGGAAGAAGTTGGCGTGTGATACTGCTCCAACAATTATAAAATAAGAATTGTAAAATAACATACCAAGTGACTAACACGTGACTAAGAATTGTTTAACCATTATAAAATAAAATTAGACATTCAAATGCCTAGATGAGTATGATTTGCTAAATTACAATATGCAATTTAATAGATAAGTAGTTGAAAGCCCCATCATCTTAAATTTTTAATTCACTTACTATAGTACCATTAAATTCGGAAGAAAAAACAAGTATAAGCTCCTCTAAGTAACAAGAATGAAGCAACACAACACGTTCTTCAGTAATAAAACTCACATATGTAATATGAAACTAGACGTCCCTATAATTTATCTCACCACTCTGTTAGATTCCCAATTACTCGCACAATTTTTTAATTAATCATGTAATTTAACTCATCACTCTCTATATCCAACAACAATAACATCTTACGTAAAATTTCCCAACAATCAAATGAACTATAAATATCTTTATGAACAACCATTTAACAAGTTATTCATATCATAACAATTGTTAGAAAATAGACACATTAAATTGACTGGTTAAATGAACTCACCTTCAGAACTCATTTCCCTTAATGACAAGATCTAAAGCTGGGTGAAATATAATAAAATAAAATGTTTAACAATCCCAGTCACAAATAAGAGACAACAATCATGGAAGGGAGATCATAAGTTGAGCACAAAATCGACAAAAAAGGAAAGAAAAAAGATAAAAGAAAGGACAAAGGAAGTAGACCCCTAAATTACTTGCACTGCAAAAGGTGGAAGGATCCTTTTAGAGATCCTTAATCTCCTTCAAGATTCACTTTAAAGATTTCACTTATCACAAAAAAGTAAAAACATAAGAGAGGAGAGACCCAAAAAGGGTCGTATAATAAGAGGGAAGCAATAGAGTTGTATTACAGTAGAAAACAAATAATGAAATTAGGTTTTCTCCTTTTATTTTTAATTTAATTGATTATTAAACAAATGAGTTGAAAGAAAAAGAGATAGATATCAACCACATGGCATCTCAAAAAATCTTAAAAGTTAGGGTATTTTAGCACCAATTTTTAGAGTCTAAACTAGGATTACAAAATTAAGTATAATTTGAGATTTTTTGTAATTAACTCTTTTATGATTTGGATACATTTTCTTGATTAAGGGTTCGTACACCATTATTATCATATTTCCACCAAATCAAATGTTACATCTCCACCTTCGCACTTAATTCAGGAAATTAAAAATCTAAATCTTGATTAACATGCCTTTAGGCCTAATATCACTTACATGCAACATAATTTGTTTAGGATAAGAACCACCATTAATAAATTAGGTCAAACTAGTATTGACTTAAGTGAATAATATACCATTGAAAATTAATAAAAAAATTTGCTTCCAAATTTTCATGTTAGTATTGACTAATAATAAAGTAAAAGCATTTTCTAACCTGAGTGAGGATGTGAATCTCGAGCAGTATTGATCGGTATTGGATGGTAGGCACCATATAACCAACTTTTCGGCTAATACCAATTGGTATTGATTGGTATTTGGTCAATATTTTAAATTTAAAAAAAATTGAGGGCTAAAATGTAAAAAAATTAAACCCTAAAAATATAAAAAAACTATTTGTTCTCCCAATTCCCATTCCCCTTACCACTTCTCTCCTCAGCCTCAATGTCAGTGATAGTCTCCTTCATTTCTCTAGACTCCATCGTCTTAATATAAGTAACAGCCTTAGCCATTGCTAGCCACCATCATCGCCGATCGTTATAGCTAGTTGCTCACAACACTACCAATTTCCAGTCGTTCACAACACTGTCAGTCATAATAGCCAGTTGCCATCCACCACTGCATTACTTCAACCTCTTATGTTTTTTTGTGTTGTAAAATTTCAATGTTGTGAGTTTAAGCCAAGGTTGCATTTTGCAAGAAAAAATTTGTTGAAAGTGGAATCATATGTGATAATATGATTGTTTGTGTTATAGGCTTATTGGCTTGTGGAGTATCATGTATGGCTTGTGTATGTGAATTGTGAATTTGTGATTGTGGAACAGTGGAATGAAAGTTTGAATTTGTGTTATTCATAAAAATTAACAAAGTGTTATTAGGAAATTTTAATTGTTTGTGAGACTTTCTATGATGATCGAGAACTAAAATTTTGAATTAGATTATGAATTTGAGGTTATTCCATTGTTGTTTGAAATTTGGAATTGAATTATGAATTTGAGGTTGTTCTTGTCTGAAATTTGAGATTGAGTTATATTAAAATTTGAATGAAAGATTATTCTTTATTATAAATTTGGTGACGTATTATAAATAGAATTTTGTAATCATCAAAATGGGTTAGTTAATTTATAGTTGAATTATATGATTAGTAATTATACAAACTGAGTTATAGTTATGATTTTATGGCTATGAATGGATTATTTAATCAACTAATCAATAATCATACAAATAAGTTATAGTTAAGAGTTTTTGTTTGAATCATATAACTATACAAATGAGGTTATAATTGTGAGTTTATGTTCAAGTTATATAATCATACAAAATAAGTTATATTTGTAATTTTATGGTTGAATTATGTAATTATACAAATTGAATTATAGATGTGAGTTTATAGTTGAATTATGTAATAAAATAAAATTAGTTATAATTATGACTTGTGAATTTATGATTGAATTATATAATCACATAAAATAGGTTATAGTTACGAATTTATCTTTTAATTATATAATTATACAAAATAGTTTATAGATGTGATCTTATGTTTGAATTATGTAATCATACAAAATGATTATTATTGTGAAAGTGCAACAATCACTGTATATAATTTTTTTGTGTTTATAAGGAAACATGAGTAATTGAGAAACTATAATTGATTTATTTCTTCATTTTTTTTTACACAACTTTATTTTGATACGAAATTATTTAGTTAATTTTGATACATGTCTTCATTTTTTTTACAAATAAATGGAAGAAAGTTTAAGTAATCCTAATAATTTAGCCACTTTAGGAAAATTCAATGATCTAGCTAAGGCTTATGCTAGATTGGTTCCCAAAATGAAGAACCATACCATTTGTTTGCATTGTAACAAACATACAAAAATAAAGGAATCACCATATTAAAAAAGCATTTAACTAGGGTCAAAGGTGATGTGAAACCTTGTAAAAAAGTGAGCTATAATATGAAATGAAAAAATGAAGACTTTGCTTTAAGAGTAACAATAAGAGAAAGATAGAACACAAAGATTGAATTATGAAATTGGTAGTGAAAGTTCTTTTGTTGGCGATCAAGATGATAATAGGTATGTTGAAGGTGGTAGCATGTGTAACATCCCATTCTTATGAGAATGTTAAAATGGTAAATATGAGTGATCAATGAGAGTTAGAAATATATTTCCATGTTCATGCATACTATGTCATACACATGCATATGAATGGTGAAGTTGTGACACATGAAAATGATTGTACATGCATTCATGAATAATTCTGGGTATAATTTATGTGTTGTGATTTTTAGATATTTTGCAAATTTTGAATTTATTTATATTGAAATTTTTTTGGTTAGTAAGAATATTGTATTTGTGAATTTGGTGAATTTAGGCATAAATTTTGGGAGAAAATGATAGAAAATAGGAAAAAGACATCAAATGAAGATTTGGAAATAGTTGAATTGTAAAGATGAGAGTTTAGGGGAGTTAG
>JANZLF010000003.1:21678057-21694905 GCA_026546835.1 Erythroxylum foetidum
ATTAACTTCTGATTTTATTGTAGAATTTTACGAAAAACTCTAAAGATCTATTCAACCCCCCTTCTAGATCGTTTACATGGGTGAGAAAACCGTGCATAAGATTCAGGACAATATTCCAATAATTTATCTTGTAGTGTAGTATACTATGTAAGAACTTGAGTTTGTTCAAACACATTCTTTATTTCAGTGTATAGACTGAAAAATAATTGATACCTAAGGCCTATGGGTAGGATCTATAAAGGTTAGGCTTTATTGTAAATATCCATACCAATGAGAATGTCTGGGCTAGGTATATTGCTTCGAAGAACTTTAGTCCAAATGTACACTGTGGTAAGAATCAAATTCTGATTCTTCTTTTAGTGATTAAACCAATCTTGAAGGAATTACCGTTGGCAGCAGTAAAATATTCATCACGTGAAATCCATGTGTTAGATGATAAGATATTAGATTTCATTATCATACGGCTAAATCCAGTATCCATAAACTCCATAGCTTTAATGGGCTTATTATATTTTTCATGTTGAAAGAGTTGGATCTGAACATATAGTTGTTGAACTAGAATACAATCTACTTTAATACATCTTTGCTGTAGCATATATAGTGAATCATCCTCTAGAGATATAGAGGAGTAAGAGGATTCTTCATCTTCTGAAGTTGTGATAGAAATAACAAACTTTGCGTCCTCGTCCTCTTAAGATTGTTCCTCAATTAAATCTTCAAAGTTATTGGAAGAATGAATAGGCAGAATTGATTGCATCTACTTCAACAACTTGACATCCTTTTTTGTTTTGTGAGGACATGTTCATGCAAAACGTCCACGTTGTCCACAGAGAAAGCATCGTTTAGCTTTCTGACGACGAGAGGATTTCTTGAAGAATCTGACCATTCTTATTTTCTTTCTGTTCTTTCTCTTGTAAGTTTTGCATAAAAAGGCTTATAGCCTTCTATTTGTCTGCAGAACTTTCTTCTATGATATACTTGTTGAAGATGAGCTTTCTTCTTGCTATGACACTCACAAGTCTTTTTGTCTTTGCATTTGATTTGTAGATAAGGCTTTTTACAAGCCTTTTTGAGAACTGGACCGCCTTAATGATATAACTTTAATAGGCTTATCATATTTTTCCTATTGAAAGAGTTGGATCTGAACATATGGTTGTTGAACTAGTGTATGATTTACTTTCATGCATGTTTGCTGTAGCATATATAGTGAATCATCCTCTAAAGAAATGCAAGAGTAAGAGGATTATTCATCTTCTGAAGTTGTGATAAAAGCAACAAACTTTGTGCATCGTCTTCCTGAGATTGTTCCTCAATTAAATCTTCAAAATTGTTGGAAGAATAAATAGGCAGAATTGATTACATCTACTTCAACAACTTGACATCCTTTTTTGTTTTGTGAGGACATGTTCGTGCAAAGTGTCCATGTTGTCCACAGAGAAAGCATCATTCAACTTTCTGACAATGAGAGGATTTCTTGAAGAATCTGACCATTCTTCTTTTCTTTCTGTTCTTTCTCTCGTAAGTTTTACATAAAGGCTTGTAGCCATTTATTTGTCTGCAGAACTTCCTTCTATGATAGACTTGTCGAAGATGAATTTTCTTCTTGGTATGACACTCACAAGTCTTTTTGTCTTTATACTTGATTTGTAAATAAGGCTTTTTACAAGCCTCTTTGAGAACTGGACCACCCTTAATGAAATTTTTGAATAAGGCATGTTGATCATATAACTTATCAAGAGAAGCTAAAGTGTAGCGCTCCCTTACCATAGGGTACCCATCGGGACACCCGAAGGTCATTCCGGTACATATCCTACGATAGGGGCGGGCTACGTTTGATCATTACCTTCACTTCATAGGGTATCATCTTATTCCTCACTTAATAAGCATCAATAGAAAATCATAAAATTTTAAAACCAACTTTTTCCTTATTTCTTTTCTCAAGGAACAAAATCTACATTTTCTTTCAACTTCTTCTACATGTACATTAACAAATCCTAGTACAAAAGTTCTACATAAAGGAGGAAAATATATCAAATCTATCCAAGTCATCCAAAAATCTCAGCTGACCGACCTTTGAGCCATGACTTCGCTTGTTAAAACACAATCTACACGGTAGTGGAGCCTCTCAGTAGTTAGGGTCGTCTGTCAGTCCTGAATAGACAACATTGTAATTTTGGTAAGTTTTGCGAACTTAATGAGGTAACCATCATCGATGGTTCACGTAATTCATGCAGCACATCAATTCACACAACAATTATTTCACAACTTTGCACTTTACATAATTATCACATTCTCCCTTAAACAGAAGCAAATTATGCATTTCCATCAATAAAACATACATAACCAAATGCATATGAAATATTCATGAGACTCTTTTCCAATTGTCACGTTGTTGTGACCGAGTGCCTGAACTGTCCCGTATCTATTTTGGATATCGGCTCATTAATAACTGTCCCTTATCCAAAGAGGATACAGGGCTCAGTATACATTGAGCCAAAGGCTCTGAAACATTTTTGAGCTCGAGGCTCATTTCCACACATTGAGCTTTAAGCTATGATCGTTGATTACTCTGGTCACAACTGTCATTATATTTAGATTATATTTTGAATAATGAATGAATGAGATTTGATTGTGGATTCCGAATAGAAGGTCCGATGACTGTGAAATGTAGATTGGGTTATTGAAGTGCAGCTTGAATGTGAATGTGGAGACCTAAATGCTTAGAATGTGATTGATTGCGGTACATGCATTCCATTCATGAATGCATGAAATATAATGACAGTTATGACTAGAGTAGCCAATGATCAGAGCTTAAAGCTCAATGTGTGAAAATGAGCCTCGAGCTCAAAAATATTTCAGAGCCTTTAGCTCAACGTATAATAAGCTCTGTATCCTTTTCGGATAAGGGACAGTTATTAATAAGCTCGGTATCCAAAATAGATACGGGACAGTTCAGGCACTCGGTCACAACAACGTAACAATTAGAAAAGAGTCTCATGAATATTTCATATGCATTTGGTTATGTATGTTTGATTGATAGAAATGCATAATTTGCTTATGTTTAAGTGAGAGTGTGATACTTATGTAAAGTGCAAAGTTGTGAAATAATTATTGGGTGAATTGATGTGCTACATGAATTGAGTGAACCATCGATGATGATTACCTCATTGAGTTTGCAAAACTCACCAAAATTGCAACGTTGTCTTTCAGGACCGAGAGACAACCCTAACTACTAAGAGGCTCCACTACCGTGTAGATTGTGTTTTAACAAGCGAAGTCATGACTCAAAGGTCGATCAACTGGGATTTTTGGATGACTTGGGATAGATTTAATATATTTTCCTCCTTCATGTAAAACTTTTGTACTAGGATTGGTTCATGTACATGAAAAAGAAGTTGAAAGACAATGTAGATTCTGGTTTTTGAGAAAAGAAATGAGGAAAAAAATTGGTTTTAAAATTTTGTGATTTTCTATTGATGCTTATTAAGTGAGGAATGATATGATGCCATATGAAGTGAAGGTAATGATCAAACGTAGCTCGCCCTTATCATAGGATATGTACTAGAATGACTTTCAGGTGTCCCGGTAGGTACCCTGTGGTAAGGGGACGCTACAGCATACCTATCCAACAAGAAGGGAATATTGCAACTGATGTTAGGAAAAGAAGAAGTCAGGCAAACATCTCCATACTTAGACCTTTGCTTGTCCTCAAGCAAAACTAAAAAATACAAACATACAAAACACATAAATACAAAAACATGTAATCATACAATAATACAATAATGTTACAATGACATCAATCTTATGAAATTAACTTAACCTCAAACACCAATCATTCAAAATGTGCCAACATTACAACTTTTTCCTTTCATATTTAAGTTTTTTATTTGAATATACATATCAGTCAAGATATTAACATCATATTCATTCACCTATGGCACTTGTAAGCATGCATTTATTATTATTAATCAATCACAAAGGTAAATTGTCACTAAGTAACCTTTTATGAAAATTATTGCTATTGTTAAAATATCGATAGATTTTATTTATTATAACACCTTTTTTATATTTTTCTTGAATGATAACCTAGTTTTTTGACGCGAAGGCAACACCTTGTTATGAATGTGCCCTGGTTACCCAACTAGATCACGTTTTTTATTTAGCTTAGTTAGAGGATCATTCTAGCCTTTTGACATGAAGACAAACATTTTGTTATGAATGCCCCGAGTTACTTATCTATATCATAATTCTCAACTAGCTACCAGCTCTATTCTTAACCCAATTTTCTTAAAAAGGGCCAGCTGAATAGTTGTTTTATTTTTATTTTTATCTAATTTATAGCCTACCTCATTTTTTAAGTCAATCATCATCATGAGAGGATACTAATAATGCTAACAAATTCAATTGACTATAATTATAAAATGTATACAAACAAAAATCATAAAGTAAAAGATTAAGTGTCATATCCTAATTAATAGACATATTCATCCCAAAGATACTTAAAACACAAAATTCTTAAGCTACTATGCCTTTATAATCTAAATGACCATGTTCAAAATGAGCTAACTCTATTTAATTCTTGCCATTGATACATTCACACAATTCACACATATGCAACAAAATATTCACCCTATGTCAACCTAATAAAAAAATATACAATTGTAAAATTCACACATTATTGTTATATACAAAGGCAAAATTCACACACATATGATATGTAATTGTATATATATCCTCACAGTTGAACAACATATTGTCCTTTATATGGAAAACAACAATCCAAATAAAGAAAAATAACAATAAAGAAAAATTTAGAGCAAGAATACTTATAATGCTTCAGCACTGATGGTATAGGTGATGGAATTCAGAGACACTCATTGTCGTAAAATTCTAACAATTCACTTCCTACAGAATGAATGTTAAAAAATTAAAATTAAAATATCTTAATTCTTGAGTTGCTTACCAAGTAGTGCTTAGTTAATGTCATTAACTTGACATACTCTTCTTATTTACGCTTAACATGGATCTATAATGAGTGGCTTTTTTCCACTTATGTCACCCAATTTCAATTTTGTAACCTGTAAATAAGCTATATGTTGCAATATAATAAGAAGGACAAAATTGATAAATTTAAGAAAACCTAGTAAGTTCAGTAATGCCCTTTTAAGTAACAAACTGTCAATAAAATAGAGAATGATGAAACTCCCTAAATCATCTATTAAATCTAGCAGTTTGTTCTTTAAGAAGGTGAGTTGCTCTCTGTCTTCCTCAATCACCTTCTTCTCCTCTTTTTCTTTCTCTTCGTGAACAAGGACTTCCATATCTTTTTCAACCTCTATGTCCTCTGTCCTTTATTCTTTGTTCTCTTATTCTTCCTTTAAAAATTTGACTACATCAATTCTCATGAACGAGCATCCCTCCTTTAGATTCTTTAATACCTTATTCATATTAAAATTCACTTGTTCATCACCATTTTAAAGGACGAGGTTGTATTTATGGACATTTACCAAAGCTCTTCCAGTGTTAAAAAATGATATACCAATACCAAGAATTAGTGGCAGTTTTGATCTTATTTAAAGTCTAATATGATGAAATGTACAAGAATTATAAACTTGTCCACTTTTACAAGAACATCCTCCACCACGTCAAATGATTTCTTTATTGATTGATCCGCCAACTTAATAAGTATAGAACTTGGCTTCACATCTCCTAGCTCCAATTTCTTGAAGATTGACAAAGGCATTAAATTAATACCTACACCTAAGTCACATAAACATTTAGAAAACTCTAAATTACCAGTTGTACAGGGTATAGTAAAACTCCTTGGATCTTTCAATTATGAGGGCATGTGGTTAGTAATTATAGAGCTGTAACTCTTCGTCATGGAGACTATTTGATTATTATCCCAAGTTTGCTTATTTGATAAGATATCTTTTACAAATTTCACATACCTAGGTGTATTCTTCAAAGCTTCCATAAAGGGCAAGGTAATTTATAATTTCTTCAGCTTTTCCACGAACTTCAGAAATAATGTATCTAATTTGTTCTTCTGAAGTCTTTACGGGAACAATATTAGTGGTGGATAAGGTGAAGTAGGAAAACAAGGAGAATCCTCATTCTTATTTTCATCCATTTTATTCTTTTCTTATTCTTCTCCAAGGTAGGTTTCTAGCTCTTTCCCACTCCTAAATGTGATAGCCTTAAATTTCTCTTTGATTTGCTTCCATGTTTCTCAGAAGGCTTCCCACACCTCTTGTAAATAATAAATTGGCAACCTGGACCACTTAAACCTACAAATTGTGAATGGAGGAGGCATGAGTCTTCACCACTTACTCAAATTACCCTTCCACCCTCTTTTAGGCCTCTTCTATACTCGTGAGCTTGTCTAGTTTTGAATCATTTTCACTAAACTTGTCTTGTTGAAATGTTTGTAGACCTTGATTTATTATATGAGTCCCTTCATTATTAGAGCATAATAAATTCAAGTGGTTCTCCCCTAGGATTGTATGTGTTCATGTAAGGATTACTACCTCCATGACCACATTATGCTCCACTGAAGTGGAATTGTTGCACGTTGTAATTTTCCACTAAGAAACAATCAGCTGTGATATGGCTCTCTTGTCCACATAGCTCTTCTTCTTGCTGAATTTCTATTAATGGAGAGAAAGAGGTGGCTGTCAGGCTATTCAATTTCTTAGTTAGGTCGTCGACTTTGACCTGTAATGTTGTAACTGAATTTGAAGCAATCATTCCTTTTAGATCCTGAAAGGTTGACTACTGTCTACTTTGTTCCAATGTACAAAGATAACTATTATTTGCCATCTTTTCTAAAAAATCATATGCTGTGTGCACTAAAGTTCGTATAATTCCTTGATGATAGGCATTGAACCCTAGTTTTATAAAGTCTATAAGGGTCTTTTACTCTCTGTGAGATATTTCCTCCATCATCGTTCTTTCTATCTCTTCTTGGAATTTTACTCTTTGGATTCCCTAATGATGTTTAGATTGATGTGCCTTCTACTTTGCTTCCAAACTTACTTTCTTTATACTTTTTAGGATTAGATATCTCAATCACACAAGAAAAGGGTAACAATTCCTCAAATCAAAGGAATTCAAATTATCCTATTACTAAAATCCCCAATAACAGTGTCAAAACTTGTTGAGCAAGTTTTATATCTAACAAAATCTTTAATACACAACAAATATACGGATTGTCTCTTGTAGTATATAAGGTTATCGTTCCTACGAGGATTATGTAAGGATTATAATTTGAACCTAAATTTTTCTAAGGCATTCAAAATGTGATTATAATAAAATTAAATAATGAAAATTGAAACAAATAATAAACAATGTAAATAAATCAAATAACGATGAACTGTAAGTTAAATTTAGGGTTTTGATCAAGATTGAATATTTAGGACTCATTCTTTCCTTATTTTGTTTCCTTAAATATTGTCGATCCAATTATGTGTTTGATCTTAGATTTTCTAATTTATTGATTACTCTCTCTCAAGAACTAATAAATTAACCCTAATGGAATTAGAAACTTCCATATTTGCAACCTCTCAAGTCACAAAACTATCCCTAACTATTCAATTAGAATTGAAGTTATCTATTCGATAATTAATTTCTCAAACAAGATCTCTCTTCAAATAATTATTAACTTGATAATTATGAGTCTATTAAGCTTCCAAACCTCATTGGACAATCTAAATCAAATTACTTTTGACTCACTTACTCAAATTGTTGTTAATTTAAGCATGCATAATTATCGCAAACATTAGAATATATATTAAATTCAACAATAATCAAAGTCACAAAATAAATTCAGAATAAATCCTAATTTGAAATTTAGAATTTCATAAACATGTTTAACATCTTGTAATTCAGATTACATATCAAGAATAATGAAAGAAGCAAAAAGGAAAAGAGAAAAAACTATTTGACGGCTTGATCTAGAATGTTGGAATTTCCTAATGATGTCTTGATCTCTCCACTTTAGTCTACTTCGATTCAATGGATGCTGCATTTTTGGTGTATTTTATGTCTTTAAATAATTTATTAGTATCTTGGGGGTGTAACTAGGGTTTTCCCACTTTGATTGGTTCCAAAAATACCTTTAAACCCTAAAATAAATTTAAAAACTCGCACTTGGAAAGTCTCTGTCACGTTCATGCTTCTGTTGGTATAGCCTCTGTAATGACCAATTTAACCTTCCTCCATCTTTTTCATTCTTCAATTTCTTAATTTCTAACACTCAAAATTATATCAAACACCTCTTGAAATATAAAATTAAGATTCATTTCTTACTCTAAGCTAAACAAACACTTAAAATACAAACAAACACTAATGATAACATAATTACAAGCCTATACACATGATAATCCTCTAACTAATACTTGAAAATACACTTAAACATGTAACAAAACATATATAGTATGATCTATACCTATCATCTAATATTTTTATACCATGAATAACTCTTAGAGCTCAACCTTCAATTTGTAGTACCTCACAATCTAGAGAAGTGACTTATAATGTAAATATGACAATAACTAGAAAGTGGTATGATTCAGGTATAGCATTCAATATTGTCTAGTCTTATTATTATCAACCTATGGTAGATGTTATTGCCTTTTACGATCTAGGATAAAAAGCTCCTTCAATTGGTGACTATAAAGGTAAACTTATGAGTAAATATGTTTATGAAATACAAAGTTATTTGGATGAAAGAAGAATGATTTGGGTTACTTTTGGGTATTCAATCATATTTAATAGTTGGAAAAATAGAAGACAGAAATCTATTATTAATTTTTTGGTTTATGTTGTAAAAACAACAATGTTTTTGAAGTCTATTGATGCATCTGACATTGTTATGAATGTTGATACTCTATTTTAGATATTTGGTGAAGTTGTGAATGAATTTAGGCAAAAAAAATATTATTCAGTTCATTACTAACGGTTATTATGCTTATAAAGTAGCTAGAAAAAGATTGCAAAGTAGGTATGATTCTTTTTATTGGACTCCTTGTGCTGCACATTGCATATGATTCTTTTTATTAGACTCATTGTGTTACACATTGCATTGACTTGATGTTAGAAAATATATGAGATGCTAGATATTTATGAGATGCTAGATATTTTCCCATTATTGATAAGACTTTACAAAAAGCAAAAAGGATGACCAAGTTTATTTACAATCGTGCATAGGTCTTGAGTTTAATGAGAAAGAATTATACAAATGGAAGAAATTTGTGTTGTCCTATTATTATAAAATTTGCAACTAATTTCTTATCAATTCGGTGTTTTATTCTAACAAAGAAGCAGTTTAGGTAATTATTTATAAGTGATAAGTGAGTTGCATCACATCATACAATCTAATGTTGGATTGAAGTTTTCTATAATTATACTTGAAGATAATGAATTTGATCCCAGTGTCTATGAGAAAGCAATAATAGGTTATTTTTATAATCCTATGGAAAGGGTTAATGAAACAATCAAGGTCAATAATAAAAATAGGCATTATTTGTACACTCCTTATCTTGTAGTTAATAATGAAAGATAAGAAAGACAACATTAATTTCTGTTGTTTACAATTGGGACATTTTTTAATCTTATTGTCTATTTCAAACCAAACAAAGAAAGTTGAAGTTAATAAGGAAATGTTATTAACTATTACAACTAATATCTCTTAAGCTTATAAATGAAGATTTATAAGGATACTTAAGATAATTTTGAGATGCCTATTGCTATTAATCAAAGCGATAAAACTAATCCAGATATATATCTTTTTCACTTTTGCTACTTGTTGAAAATTAATCATTACTTTATTTTTTTATAATGTTGCTTTTGTTGTCTTATAGTTGCTTAATAAGACCAATTCGAAAGTGGTGTTTCAGAATTGTAAAATTTTGCAATCTGAATTCTAAGTCAATATGTGAGTGCAATAAAAGTGTGAAAGAAATTGAAATACATTTGAATTCGTCTATTCCAGAATAAGGAATAGATTGGAACATAAAAATTAAATGACTTGATTTTTGTTTAATACAATTTAAAGCTTAAGGAAAGAAATGTTATTATCATTATTAAGTAGGGTTTAATTTTTTGTAATTTCTTAATATTTTAATGTTAATTATTTCCTACAACTCTTGATAGAACAAGTAGTTCTGTAAATCCAATTTGCCTTGATGATATCAAACTTTTGGCAGATTGGGTTTGTAAGAAACTTAGTTTGATAGATGAGAGTAACTTGAAAGATAATCTTGGATGAAAAAGTATTGACATGTTATTTGATGCAATAAATTTGAGTGATGATGATGATAAAACTCCTCTCAATGATGAGAATTTTGTAACAACTGAGAATTAGGGTTAATGTAATTGGAGTAAATATTTAATTGAATAAAGTTTCAGGTTTTCATTTCTCCTCTTCTTTTAATTTCACTTATATTATATGTATGCAATATAAACATAATTGTAAATGGTTTTTTTCAAATTTCAATTCAAGTTGGTTGTTTTCACGACATGAACTCTAGTTGTTAATTGTAATACTTAAAGAGTCGTTAATATTTATTATTCTTTTTATTTGAAGTTTTGAGATAATTATTATTTATTATATGATGAAATTGTAACATTTTAAGTACTTTATATTGACCTTAATTTTATAATTATATGATGAATGGTCTTTTGTATATTAATTGTGATTTTTATTTATATATGAAATATGTGAAAAATAATATTACTAAAAATAAATAGATTTTTGATATCTCAAATTTCTATTATTAAATTTTTTTGGATATATGGTTGATATATTATATATACAATTATAAATTATACATTACAATATATTGACGAATTATTTCACAATTTTAAAGGAAATTAAAAATTATCTTGGATAATTGCTTAAAGTCAAAAGTACAATTCTCATACCCAAAATCCTGACGAAAACCCGTCCGAAATTCTTCATATCCACGTGGCAAATGACCAGAGACCTAAACTGTGGGACACGTGGCCATTTCTCCTTCCTTTCTTTTCCTCCAACACGTGTCGTCATATAAAACCCATTTTGCTCCGGACGAAAGACTTGCGACTTGCGAGAAATAAAAAAATAATCTTATGTCCGACCAATTGACGTTATTTAATAAGATTAGTAAATGAAAACATTATAAGACAAAGAAAAATTAAAAAAAAAAAGTTTGTCAATCCCAACCACGTGTCGATATGGTACTCTCATGATCGCCACTTGGCTGTCTCCCAGGTACTTTTCTTGTCTGAGTAGAAGGGCATTTTGGTCACTCAATATATACATTATTATCTTTTATTCACGAACCCATACTGTCTCCCTGTGCCCCTCTCTCTCTCTCCTCTCCTCTCCTCTCCTCCCCTACGCGACTCTCTTTCTGGTCCACACTCTTCTCTCTCATTTCACTTCTTTTATTGATTACTTCTGATGGGATTTTTTCACTCTTCTTTTTTGGTCTGAAAGTAAGCGTTGAGAAAAGAACAAGCAAAACTTGAACCGGTTCTGTTTTGCCATTTTGTCAGCCCTCGGGGGATTTAATTACAACGCTTTTGTTGTTCAACTCCGAGGATTCTTTGATAACGACAAGCAAGTTCAAAACTTGTTTGAGTTTTTACTTATGGGTTTCATTCAATCAGATCAACTAGTACTAGTTCTCAATGTTTCAATATGTTGCTATCTAATCCAGTAAAGAACGTGGCTTTTCCCCCTTTTCTTCCTCCGTTATTAATTCTCTATAAACTGTACACATGGGAGAGGCAAACGAGAACAGAAACAGGGCCACAAGCAGTAGTAGCAGCAGATCGATGGAGAGTCTTTCGTTAGAAATTAGCAGGTATCCGAGAGATCTGTTGCAAAGATTTATACCAAGTGATAGTAAGCAGTATAGAACACCAGTAAGCGAGGAAGAAGATAAAGAGGAGATTGAGCTAAATCTGGGGCTGTCACTGGGAGGCAGATTTGGTGTAGATAAGACAACAAAGAGAGGACTCACTCGATCCTCATCTATAGCTGGCTCCATGCCTCTAATCAGAGAGCATGACCTATACAGCACCCCACCTGTTTCGTATCCTGTTCTCATGAGGACATCTTCTTTGCCTACAGTGACAGAAGAAGAATGGAGGAAGAGAAAGGAAATGCAGAGCTTGAGAAGAATGGAGGCTAAGAGAAGGAGAAGTGAGAAGCAAAAGAACATGAATTCTAATGTTAGAGGGGAAGTGAATTTGGAGGAGGAGAGGAGGGAATTGAATTTGAATAGAGGGAATTGGATGCAATCATGGTCCAGACATGGAGCTATTGGGACTATGAATGTGAGCAGGAGTAGTAACTTGCAAGGGATGGTGGTACAGAAACAGGGTTCACAAGGTTCTTTGGAGTCACATGGAGGGAATTCTTCTGGCTTGTCAGAGACGGAGAGTAAGAGTGTCCAAAGTACTCTTTCTTATCATCTTACTCTTGTCAATGTGGTTCACTGTTTCTGTGCTTTGGGAGCTTTCGTGTTTCCATACTATAATAATGATCAATTTGCTTGTCGGTGTAGTTGGGCGTGACTTGCCCTTTTGATTCGATCGTGTTTGTGTTTTAGTTGGGAGGGTTGGTGTCCATGTTCGGAGTTTTTAGCTCCGCTGTCTTTCCGTTTTGGATTGTGAGGACTTTGAAGAAAGGAACGAACTTAGGATTGTCTCTGACCTCTGATAAATGGAACCAATTGAACTAGTAGTGTAAGGATCTTTAGACTGGAGTGCCATTTAGTCCCTCAAAATCATCGAACCAAGTGAAGGAAGAAAGTCGTGTTTGCTTAAATTATGTGCTCTTGGGAGCTAATGAGGTGGAATACTGAACTAAGATACTTTGTTTGTAATTGTTGCCGTCAATGTAGAATGGAGGGATAAGTAACGTATTTGTCTTTTGAAGCTCCGGCTGATTCAGAAAGAAAAGTTTTAAGATAGCTTCAAAAATAACTAATTCATGTCCAATAGTTGTGCTAGAGCATCAGTTAGCAGTTAAATATTGTGTCTTCATCTTAGCTGAATAATCAGATATGGCAGATCAAATTTGAGAGAACTGCTATAATTATATGGCTGTCTTTACTGGCTCCTGTTATACTCTTAAAAATGTATTGTTTTGAGAACAAGGTCTAATTCTTGGCTAGATTTGCAAATATATGTTCACTAGTATTGTGACATATTCGTTGATTTGGTGTAACCTATAGACACTATCTTTAACTGTGTTCAGTAGTTTGAAAAACTAGTCTCCCTAGATTAAGGTTGCATAACTGTGTTAAGTAGTGTGAAAAACTAGTCTCCCTAGCTTAAGGTTCCATCGCTTAAGACACATTAGATAGATAATGTTTGTGGTTCATAAGTATTTATTGTTATCTGCTGTATGAATTAAAGAAAAGTGAAGACACTCCTAATCCAGGTGGAAGGTGTTTCGCTTTCTTCCCAAAAGTAAATGTCCACAGTAAGGACACTTGCTCACTACTCTATTACATCACATTGTAATGATTGACAAATATTTCTGCTTGATCTATGCTCTCCCAATATTATTCAGTACTTTATTTCAGAAATCTATGCTTAAGTAGTTTTGCAGATATTTTATGATACGTGATCTTGCTATGACATGAGTTCTTCATTTTAGCCATCAGCAATTCCGTAGCAAAAAATCTGCAGAAACTTGTAGCTTTTCCTAGTTAACACGGCAACATATGAATAACAAAATCAAACCCAAACATGAAGAATGTAAAGTGATGAAAGTTGTGGAGTTTGACTTTTGGAGTCTGGTGCAAAATATGGAGATGCTTGGAACTCAAATAACACTATGAATACAATCTATAAATAAAAGGCACTTCAGGAAGTAGAATGGAGGCCCGTAGGATTGATACTTTAAAACTAACTAAATAATGGAGAACTTTTGAGCAGCTCCAAAATTTGGTTTCATTATAACATTCTATCGTTTACCTTTCTATTGCTTATTGATTCATTCTCCCTTGAACATGCTTTCGTGGCCAATGGCCAAAATGACTAGGTTGTGTTTGACTCTATATATGGAATTCATTTCTCCTGAATGAATATAGGCATTTGGCCTCTTCTGCCGTCGTCTATTTTCCTTCCTTTTGTGTTGAATCTTTAGCTTTGATTACTAGTGTGACTTCCTCTACTGGATTATCTTTGCGTTTCACTTTGTCATCAGTGTACATAGATTTTAATTGCATATGTGCAAGGGATGTACAAGTGACGGAGATATTTTTGAGGGGAAACAAATATGTGCACATTCTCATTGTTTATGACTTGCGTCCAGGGTCAAGCACTACAGGTGAAGCAAGAAGCACTGGTAGTAATCAATCAGCACACGAACTAAGTAATCGAGAAAGTGTACGTTCTTCAGGGAGAAGGACAAATGAAAACCTGTACACGTTGTCAAGATCAGAGTCAGAGAGTCCATCCAAGAAAGTTGACCTGGCAGAAAAAAGAGGCAGAGAAATAGGATCGAATACAATGGAAGATATGCCTTGTGTCTTTACAAAAGGTGATGGTCCGAATGGGAGGAGAGTAGAAGGCATCCTGTACAAGTATGGTAAGGGAGAGGAAGTTAGAATAATGTGTGTATGCCATGGTAACTTTCTCTCCCCGGCGGAGTTTGTTAAACATGCAGGCGGAGGTGACGTTGATCATCCCCTTCGGCATATAGTTGTAAACCCTGCCGGTACTTCTTTTTCATAACCGGGATCTATGTCATTCCCAAAAGAGAGCTTGGGGAACTAGGAAGCTAAAATTGTCAGATAATTTCATAAAATAAGTTTTCCAGGTCTTTCTTCTTTTGTTTTTAGAAGATTTTTCAACGATTTTTGAGGCTGCGAGCTAGTACTTCTGTCTTTGTGAGCAGTCAAGCATGTATGCAAAGGAAAAACTAGCGGCTAGCAGTCTTATGCCATGCACGTGGTATAGATGATGGTTCTTAATATGGAGCTCTCATAAGAGAACTTGGCGTGATAAGAAACACGAACTTTATAAACAAGTACCACTGATAAGAAACGGTTTTACGCTCTCTACTAAAAACTAAGGATGTGTTTCTGATCTTCTATGTTTAATATTGTTGGTTTATGTTTTATAATCAGCTCCTTAGTTATAGATTTTAATACATAATTAATTAGACGTATTCTTCTTTTATGTGTTTGTTTAATTAATTAACGTTTAAAATAAAGTGTATTGAGTTAATTATATTTTGTAAATAAATTTATAATTATGAGTTTTTAAATTTCTTTTAGTCGTTGCTTTATTCAAAATAGATACAAATAACTCATAAAAGAGTAGTATATGTTGTGTTTCTTTTTTATAAAATAAGTAGTTCATCTTATAAATTGAAGTATACAAACACGTAAACAAATGTATGAGTATTTATTTGAGAATAAATTTACTAAATTGGCCTAATTATAAAGATTTTGAATGGAATGTCTATTTGAAATGAACTTCTTAGTCACAAAATGAACTTGTAAGAAAATCTTCTTTTGGTATATTAAATTTGACAAATGTCAATTTAGTTTTTCTCTTGTTGACTAGGCAAGATACTAAAACATTTATTTTGTTTTTTCCTCTCTTTTGATGTTTCTTACTCTGTTTGTCATTTAGCCTTTGTTTGGATCCTTATTTGTACAAGGGAAAGGAAAGGAAATATTGAGGGGAAAAGAGGGGAAAAGAATGGAAGGGAAATGATATTTCCTTTCCCTTGTTTGGTTTCCAAATTTATCAAAGGAGGGAATTGAAACTTATATTGGACAAAAGAATTTTTTGAGACTTTTATGCCCTTGATTATAAAAGTTGTTTATCTTTTGCTATGAAATTGTTATGAAGATACTTATATATATTTGTGAAGATACTTATATGTATTCCTGGGTCTGGTGAAGATACTTATATATATTCCCGGGTTTGTGATATCTTATTGCATACAGAAATTTGAACTTGAAACATCTCAACAGTCATGATTCCCTTATATGCTGTGTTGAACAAATATGGAAGAATTGTTTTCATGGTTCCCCGAAATTATTTGTTTCTACACACAGGTTTTTGTTGCTAATCCTAACAAGCCACGAGAAGTTAAATTGGTTTTGGCAATTTAAGAGGATGTAAATTACAGATGAAATTTTTAATTTTCCAAAAGAGCATAACTGAAAACAAAAATTGAAACTTAAACAGCAAAGACTATGAATCGAAGTTGAGAATATGAGGTAGAAATCAGTACATAACATTCTTTGCTCTTCAACAATCAGTACATAACATTCTTTGCTCGTCAAATCTACTTGAAAAGACTTTGTTCTGCTTTTCAAAAGATAAAGGTTTTGTTAATTCCATTTCAACACAGCCATGGCTTCCATAAGCAAAAAATCTGCACTAGTATTTACTCTATAAGCAAAAAAACTGCACTAGTGTTTACTCCATAAGCAAAAAATCTACACTTGTATTTACTCCACAAGCAAAAAATCTGCACTAGTATTTACTCCATAAGCAAAAAAATCTAATTCAGCATAGCCATGACTCCTCCATAAGCAAAAGATCTGCAAATAAATATCACAAGTTAAACAAAAAAAAGTTAGCAGATTAAACAAAAAAACCAACATATCAAATTAGGCTTTACCATTTCAAAAAATTTACAATGCAAAAGATCACCTACCTACAATTTTATCTTCATTCCATTTCCGAAACAGGTGTGCTACTCATCATATGCATTAAATAATTTTTACGCTCCTGCTCGGGACAACCAAAAAATTTTCTCACCCTAATGGAACTTGCAGTTAGAAAATCATAAGCTTTGTAGCGAAGACACACATCAAGGTC
>JANZLF010000003.1:21726900-21746230 GCA_026546835.1 Erythroxylum foetidum
CCATTTTGATATGTTACGTGTTTTTGATTTGTTTCTGTGTGCTGCATTCATGTTTAAAATTGAGAAATGAAAAAGTGGAATTTATTATGAAAAGTTTGAAAAAACGTTGAAAGAGGTTTGAGGAAAATGTTTGAAAAGTTACAAAGTTTGAAACATAAGCCTTTTGGCAAAAAGTTTATGAAAAATATTTTCTGCTTATTTTTCAATTTATAAATGTGTTATCCACGAGCTTCCGAGCTCACCCCCCTTTCATCCCCAATCTCCAGGTATTCGAGCAGGAGATCGGATGAAAGAGCGTCAAGTTCAATTTTGCATCATCTGTATTTTTGTGTGAATGGAGATTTGGATATTAATATTGTTTATTATGATGTATTTCGAGCATGTATTTCAGAAGGTATGAAAATTATGAATTAAAGTATGAGAGTGTGAAATTGTATATGAAATTGTGTATGAATTTGGAAATGAGATTGAGTTATGAGATTAGTATATTGAATTACAGTTATGAAAGTGTTTTAGAACTAGGTTTGCGTTTGTGTGTGCTGAGATCCCGGACGGAGGGTCCGGTGGATTTTGATGTTTGTATATTTGATTGGAAATTTTAGAAGTGTGTTTTGGACCTTTGCAGGTTTTGGGTTAGGTCAAAGGCAGCCGTTATGCTGCCGAAATTTCGTTAGATAAATTGAAAATGAATAAAAATAAGATTTAGACGTATGAAAGATGGATTTATGAGATTGGTATAAATGTTAAGAAGCTTGTTATGATTTGAATGAGATTATGAAATTAATAAATTTCCAAGAAAAAGGGAATTGAAAAAGAAGAAAAATAGGATTTAGATGCTTAAAAGATGGAATTAGCGATTTATATGATTGTTACAAAGTTCATTATGATATGAGAGATTGATTGAGGAAAATTTCCAAGAAAAAGGAAATCAGATTTGATTAATGAGTTAACAAAAAAATTATATCGGATGTCGGATTTGAAATGTCTTAGTGTTTCCAACGCGTTAAGTTGTCTATCATATTTGTTATGGATATCGGAATTTGTGTCAGATCAAACTTGATCCGCTTGTTTGCTTTGCTCCGCTTTCGTGTATCCGATTTGTGTTCGATTCGATATATTTTCACATTAATATCCGATTTGCTTTCGGTTCCGTTTGTTGTCGTTATCGACTTCGCCTGCTTATTCGATTCGTTTCGCTATTTTCACTTTTGCCTCTGTCTCCGCTTTGTACTGTGTTTCTGTCTTTTGTTATTTGTTTTAGCTATCTGCCATTTCGTTCGTCGTATCCGTTTTTGTTTCTCCAGTTGGGATCCGGTTTCTGGATCGGGTCCCAACACATTACGCATCTGATTGTATTGTGAAAATTGAGAATGCGTGTATTATGTGACGTTTGCGCAGTGACATGTCTGATTTATGTTATGGTGAAAATGTGTAAATTGTCTTATAGTGTTTCGAATGTGTTATTGTGTGAACTGTGTGATTATGTATGAATTGAGTGATCTATCGATGATGGTTTCTCATTGAGTTCGCAAACTCACCCAACATTGTAATTATTTTTCAGGAAATTGATGAGTACCCCGTTAGATAAACGGGAGTATGATTGCTGCAAGAAAGTCAGAGTATGAAGTTGGGATCAGTCTCTCGTATGCATTTGAGTCATTCTGATTTATATGTGAAAATTTGTATTTTCGCAAAATTGTACTGTTATTGTATTGGGCCCAATTTGGCTATGATTATATGTATATGAACTGATTTGAGTACTGAAATAGTATTTGATTGAAAATGTTTTCATATTGCAGGCCCAAATTGTTTACTGATATGCGCGCACTCGATTGTTTTCAAAAATAAAAATGTCATATTAAGTATTTGAATTATTTTGACTGTTCTAGCATACCACCCTCGCGGGTCATGGGCTCGGATATCACCGTCGATGTCGGGTTCGGGTCTCGCGAGAGTGGGGTGCTACATATACCTTAATTACTAATGTAAACATTGCTTTCTAATAGGACCAAATACAACAAAATATTCAATGACTGTCTCAGGAGGAACAACCTGTAAACGAGACTGAGACATATCTTGATGTCGTGGGTAGTAAGGACCGTCGTGGAAGAATATTCGGCCTAGGTTCATATGTGAGCACCTGTTATTCGCGCTCTTCCCTGTCCAGTACAGCAACATCTGCTCGGCCATCACAAAGTAATTAAGTATCCGAGCTCCGGGCCACAATGGACACATTGAGGGAGCAGATAGTTAATCAAAGTATGGAGCATATGGAGCAGATAGCTAAGATGAGAGAGGAGATGAGAGAGGAGCTGGAGAAGGTATCAAAGATCGGAGAGTCGATGGAGCAGATGGAGCAGGCAGCTAAGATAAGAGAGGAGATGGAGCAACTTGTTAAGATGAGAGCAGAGGTGGAGCAGATGACTAAGATGAGAGAGCAAATGGAGCTGATGGTTCAGCTCTGGCAGGAGATGGAACAGTTAAAGGGGAGGCTTAACAGTTCAGAGCATCCATGATCACCACGACATTAGCTTATCCTTGTCATTTGTTTTCAATTAAAAACATAAGATTTGTTCATTGTTAAGTTTTTATTATTAAATTAAATACTTTATACGTTATATTATTAATTAATTTTCTCTTTAATCACATTATATATGCAAATTAATATATTATGAACAAATAATTGGTAACTCTTAACATTATGCATTTATAACAACAATATAACATTGAAATTTAATAAAAAAACATAACCAGTTTTTACCAACGGACAAATATTCCGTCGAAAATTTTGTAGAGATTTACCAACAGTAAGCAGCACCATTGATTAATTGGTTGAGGAATTTCACTGACAAAAATTAACTTAATATATTCTGTCATTAAATTCTTTCCGACGATGAATTACTGTTGTTAATATCGTTGGTAAAATACTGACGAAAAATGACGGTCAGTAATTTTAATTACGGTCACTTTAGCGACCGATTTCTCGACCACCAAATTCTAGAATTTTCCTATTTACAGGCGGAATTTTCCATCAGTAAAAAATTAATTTCTTAAAGTGAATGGTGCTCGAGATTGAGGGCAAATGTGACAACTTTTGAAAATGACAAATAGGGCTGCTTTTGTGGGTTTTCTGAGGAAGAAGAGGAGTGTTTGAACATGTGGACATGTTATTTTATAATTGGAATAGATTATTTCAAAGCTTGAATTAAGTTATTTTGGTATTATAATAAGTTTGTTTGGATTAGTTTTAAGTGTGGCCTAAATTTAGAAGGGATTTTTAAAATTTTTGGATTAAAGTAATCCTAATAATAAATAAAGTTATTTTAAGTATGAAGTAATGTATTCTTAATTTAATCTAATTTTTAAACTTAATTAAAATTTTAAAATCAAAATCAATTCAAAACTGAACCAAATATGAAACTAATAAGATGAGAGGTTTAAGGTTTAAAACTTCAATGATTAAATAAAAGCTATAAGAATAATTAAAAATATAATATCAAAAAAATTCTTTGTTGAGATGAAAAGAGTAAATGAATGTCTATTAATTTATAATAATAAATCTAATAATTCTAACTAAAAATTGATTATAAAAAATTAAAATAACGTTAACAACTAAAATTGTGTTTCTAAGAATGTTGTACTTCATTATCATTAAAAATTCTAAATTCTCTATCACTATTTAAAGACTCATAAACCACGCTTTAATCCAAAGTATTTGCTTTATCCTCTACTGCATTTAAATAAATTGCAAATCAATAATAGAGAATTACTTTTTATTTTAATACATTATACTTGTAATTTTTAAATATTAAAAAATAAGATATTAACTAACTTTCAGTATATATTATTAATTCATTTGTAATAATGAATGTATTTTCTTCATAAATCGCCTTTTCAAGTTCACTATACTAAAGATCAGGTGATAATTTTTCTTCTTCAATTCAAAAATCATCATAGTCAATACAATCAATATGAATTAGATTATACATTCTCTTCTTACTAAGTATTTTGAATGCATAATAAAGAATTATATAATTAATCTTTTTTATAATTATTAAAATATAATCCAACAATATAATATTTATTCTTCATCCTTAGATTATAAGTAACGTAAACAAAGTCATCGAGTTTTTAATGTTCCAAATGATTTTTTTGTATGAATACACTTAAAAATTGTTATAATTTGTTCTACAATTTGATGTAAAAGTTGTCTGACTAAGTAATATAGTACCAAGTTTTTTCATTGTTGGAGCATTTTCACTAAATAACCTTCACCACTCATCTTTATTTTAAAGTGATATTTATAAGGAATAAAAATATATTATTAATAAGTAAATAATACACTAAAAGTATGAAAACATACTGGGCTGCATCTTTTTCATCGTAAGTTCTCTCTTTTGCAGTTTTGCAAGTAAAACTCTTTAAACCTTTATGATATAATTTAATTTCATTTGTCGCTTTTGATTGCTCTTTATTAGAGAAAACATATTTGCGTCCAATCATATTTTTAAAAAAAAGACCACCTATAATATCAACTTCTATATATACATCATCACCATATATGCAATAAGGATTGACTAAGCTGCGAACAAATCCTTTCAATAAGATGTTTATCCCATTATTAATCAAGAATATATGTATAAGACTTGTATAATTTCGCCTTACTTTGAAAAATATTATAATTATTTTACAAACTTTAAACATACCATTATATAAATACCCTAAAGATAGTTTTTGATCTTAGTCAACAATCCTCAACAACCATATAAGTGAAGGCACAATCTTCTCAATAATCAAGCAAGCATCCCAAAATTTAATATATAAAATAATCGTTTAAACGTCTTTTCATTTTTTGCCCTTTGCTAACTTATGACTTGAAAAGTTTTTACTTGTCACTAAATTTTGAAGGACTATTTATAATCATAAACACTTTTTAAACTTGTAATGCAGTTATAAACCTAGAAACAGTAGGACAAACAATCTTAACATAATTGTTTTTTTTTTCTGATGGGTTCATAAAAGGTATAGGAGTTAGACAGATGGAAAAACAAGCAATCCAAGAGTTGTGTGATATTGATAAATATGCATTAGGAAAAGTGGAGCTGAAAAGTGGGTTTGGTGTATGAATTCTGTTAATGTGGTTTTTTGAGTATTTGACTAATCTAAATTAGAAAATGTTGATCTTTGAAGTGAGAATAAGTTATACCATAGAGACTCCATCAGTGATCTTATATGAGTGAAATGCAAATTCCAATCGTCAATCCACTGCATTGAAAGAAGTTGGCTTAGACTGTAAGATGAATAAATGCTTCTAGAGTTTAAGCATTTTTAGGGCATCACTCTTGGTTATATAAAGTTCAAATATGTCAAAGATAAGACAATTGATAGCTTCAATATCTATCTATAAGAGTACCAAACTTATTTTCTTAATTATTCTTTACCTTTTTAAACTTTATTTCAACTAAATCTCTTTGGTTTTGTGTATATATAATCTTATGGTATTATTTTTCTAAAATCAAAAATCATATTTGATAATAGTTGGACAAGCTTTTTCACATAAACACTCAAACAATTGAAGTGGAGCAAAATTAGGAGAGTTTGATAAGTGATTTAAAGTGGAATAGACCTAAGAGAGTTTAATAAGTGAGTATAATCAAGTTCTTTGCTTTCAATCATCATTATGCTTTTGGGTCACCTTTTGGTGTATATGGATAATAATTTTAGGTTTATAGAGATGTAATAGTTTTGTTTGTATAAAATGATTAAGGGATGTCCCTAAATTTGTAAAGAGGTCATGCTATTTTATTCTTATTTTTTATTTTAAGTCAATTTTACTACCAACTAAAGCATTAATTTTATTTAATTTCAATGAGTTATAAACTTATAAGCTATAACAACAAAATCTTATAATTAAAAGAAACTTAATTAGCTTTTTTCTTCATCAAGAACTTCTATTCTAATATATTATTTTAAAATTCTAATATGTATATAGGGAATTATGTTTCAAGTTACTTATTTGTGTGGTAACTAGTAATGATAATATCTTCAGAAATGACTTTAACTTTAGTACTTTATTATTGTACTCTCACTATAGCCTATAATTAAGGAAAATAAAAGAACTAGAGTAACAAGTTTTGTGCTTCTCCTTAGTTGCCCATATGCTTTCACTTTAGTTAAATAATACTTTTCGAGTGCTTTTCTGGTGTCAAATTCAATTACTTCATTTTGTGAGTATGTTTTTTTAACTTACTTTAAACCTTGTTTGAACTATATTTTTTGTAATTGTACCATATTTTAATTTAATTTGAAATTACTAGAAGTTATTTTGACTCCTTTTAATGTTTGCAATGAATTTTATTTTCTAAAAAATTTAATTTAAAGAAAATAATAATATAATTGACAATAATTACTTTTACAATAGCCTGTGAATTGAGTTATATGTTTTACTTATTGTAATCAATTGCATTTTTTACTATAATATAAGTTATTAAGTTTGGTATGACCTCTAATTCATTAGTTGTACTTTTCCATCATTGTGAGTTGCATCTAAATTAATTACATAATTTTTTTGGAACCAAGTAATATAAATAGAAAATTTATCCTTTTTATAAATATGCATGTCACAGTTATTCTTTATTATATAAAAAGCAAAAGATCTTTTAATCTTATATTGGCTATTTTGGTAGATATTGCAAATTATTTGTTTCATTTCGGTTGAAATTAGAGTGGGGAATAATAAATCATTAAGAAAAGATTAGGTAAACTTAACATCTTCCATTCATATTAAGGTTGATTCAATATGAAATAAATTTTCTTCTTCTCAAACATCTGATGAAAATATTCAATATAATTATATGCCTTATTGTAAAATGTCTAAAGAGGGGCGGGATTTATCAAATGAAAGAATATCTTGCTGTGTGAAGGGTAATATTGCTTAATATAAAGACGTGCCATTTAATGTAAATGAGAGGATTGGAAATTACTTGTTAAAAATTACTTACTTTAACAAGTAAAAAAGAAAAAAAAGATACCCATAGTGTATCTTTTGGAGATGATAAAGCATAACAAGTTTTAGATAAAGGAAAGAGGAAAAATATTATTGACATTATTCTTATTTTCCTCTAAATAGTTTAAATTCCTATTTTTAAAAGCTATAAATGTTAAAATAATGCTAAGTATAGGATTTAAGCCACCTTCTTATTATTAGATTCATGTGCATTTACTTTAACATTTAGAAAAAAGGATTTACATTGGAACTGTAGCCTAATATTCAATGAAAACTGGGGCCTCAATTAACAAAACAAAGATTATGCATGCAAGACTAAACTACAAAGAGAGAAGCAAGAAAGGAGGTTCATTCATATTGATAAGTTACTGAAAAGTATGAGCCATTAATGTATAATATTACTAGAGAAAGAGATATAAATTACTGCTATTAGAGGGGCAATATCTAATGGTCAACAGGGTACCCAGATAATACATAACTAAAAGAAGGATGCTTGAACAATTAATCATAATCCAATAGGGATCAAAAATGGAGAACAAGACATTACATAGTACTACTTCCACTAACTTTTGACAAGATATTCACATATTAAAATAACCAAGTCACTTATGCAAGGAGTCAACTAATGGTATTTCTACATTGTCTTTAAACGAGTTCCTTTGCATGATTAGTGATTGTATTTTTTATACATTAATATAGTATTAAGTATTTAAATTTCTAGTATTGGTTGTATTAAGACATGGTATTCTTAATACACATTCATATATTTCTATATTAATGTAAAGGTGTTACTTATCTATAATGGGTACTAGTATTATATAGACACAATAGAGGTATTGAATGTATAAAGGTTGCACATGATATTCTTTATAATGAGTAATGGTATTCTCATATTAAAATGAATATATGTGACTTACTTGTTATAGATGGTGATAATTTTTTGTACATATATAGTCCCAGCATAGTTTATATTAAAGTATGGTATTCTTTGTACTTAGTAATGATATTTTCATATTAAAATGAAGGTGTGACTTATCTATTATAGATGGTGGTGTTTTATGTACATAGGCATAGTATTGGACGTATAAAATCCTAGTATAGTTTGTATTGAGTCATGATATTCTTTGTAACTCAATGATGGTATTAAATTGAAGGTGTGACTTATCTATTATGAGTAATGGTATTTTTTGCATATAAACATAGTATTGGATATATGGGATCCTAGTATAGTTTGTATCAAGGTATGGTATTTTTTATACTCATATATGAATTTTTATATTAAAGTGAAGTTGTTACTTATATGTAATGAGTGTTGTTATTATTTATATATATGAGTAGCATTAAATGTATGAAGATTATACATAGTATTCTTTATACCACGTTATGGTATTCTCATATTAAATTAAAGTGTGACTTATTTGTTATAAGTGGTAGTATTTTTTGTAAAGACGCATGATATTAAATGTATAGAGTCCTCGTATAGTTTTTATTAAGGCTAGTATTCTTTGTACTAAATGATGATATTTTCATATCAAAGTGATATTGTTAATAAATCAAATAAAAGAACTTATACATGAATAATCTTCAAATCAATTTGAAATAAAATGGATGTGATAAGATAGAACGAAGTTTAATTGGAATTACGATTGACAATTCTAAAGATTTATTATTGACGAGCCACTGCAATTGTACCTATCAAAGCAACTAAAAGAATTAATGAAATGAACTCAAATGGAAGAAAGTCAGACTTATAAGTGATGAGTTGTGGTATTTTATATGTGTGTGTGTGTATGTGTATGTGTGTGTGTGTGTGTGTGTGTGTGTGTGTGTGTGTGTGTGTGTGGTATTGGATATATGTAATCGTAGTATAGTTTGTAATGAGTCATGTTAGTCTTTGTACTCGGTAATCATATTCTTATATTAAATTAAAGATTTGACTTATCTGTTACGAATGGTGATATTTTTATTTAAATGAGTGATATTAAATGTATGAAGTTTTGGTATAGTTTATATTAAAACATGATATTCTTATATTAAAGTGAAGTTGTGACTTATCCGTTAAGATGACAATTTTTTTTTGTAGATAGGCGTTATTATTTTTATAAGATAGTAATATTTTTAATATATTTGATGTTATTTTTATCTTTTTAATATTTTCAACTTGTCAATGAAACTTTATAAGGTTCGCATAAGCTAAATCATCAAAGACCAAGTTCCAAGGCTCAATCTTGAAAATGAAGATAACATAAGATAGTGCTTATCTTTATTGTCCCTCATTGAACTTAAGATGTCTAACAAAACCTAATGGTGACTTTGTTTAACAAAAAGGAAAAAAAAAAGAGAAAGATTAGTAGAAATAAAAATTGAAAAAAAATACATCTAAAAAAATATTGATGTTTAGGACATCAATTATCGTAACTAACAAAAGAAAAATTATTATTTTATTCATTTATAAATACAATTACTCATTTAATCTCTATTATATATTTCAATTTAAAATACATACTTAGCAAGTAGGTGATCATGAATTGCCACCACCAATGTGCAATGTGGGCTGTCCCGATTGAAAAGTGTATTACAAGTGAATTTTGATCACTTTAGAATGACAATTCTTCTAAATTGATCTACGGGTGCCTTCAGGAGGGATGATGATTGGCGTACTAAGTAGTCAATTTCTTTAGCAACAACCACAACGTGGTATAGAGCAACATGACCAACATGAGTAGTGACGAAACCAACGGTGAGAAGTGAGTTTTTCAATCACTGTTGACTCTGATTGCTGGCTTTGAAACTCCTCAATATTTGGTTTTTGATTTATGGTCCTTGTCCCTCCAGAAAAGCTACACAAACCAGATAAATTTGATTAGCATGTTAAAACTACTAGTAAGGAAAATGCTCATGGGTGAATGATATACTTATTGGGAGAAGGAGAATGCCATCTTTTTCGATTACTATTCCAACTGTAGCAACATGACCAACTACAATTAGAAGTAGAACATAAGCTTCTTGAACACCTAAACGTGCACTTTAGCCATGTATAGTAGCGTAATGGTCGGCCACAATTAGAACAGTAGCATGATGGCCATGAAGATTTATTTCTTCTGCAATAGACAAAGGTTTTTTTTCATTTAAATGTATGCATAACGTGATGAAGATAGTAGAATATATATTTTTTGTACCGATACAATCACAAACAGTTAATGTATATCAACAAATATTCACATAATCTTTATTCATGTCAATTATCCCTTGTAATTAGCCTTTATTTTCTCTTGAAATCATGTACATTAATGCTAGATTGATGTGTTACTTTAGTTAGAGACACCTAGAGTATGTAAATAGGTGGATGTACATCATATTATTCACACACTAAAATATAGAGAGCATTTTTATATTTTTTTTCCATTCATTTGTTATTTCTACAAGGTATTACAATCTCATGTATAATAAAAGGACTCAAAATTTTGGAGCCTTCTCCATTCCTTCTCTCAAGCATTTTGCTTTCATATTTTGGGTTCTTAAATTTGCTCCAAAAATTATTTATCACATACCAAATTGCTAATCTTCTTAAGTAGATAACAACAAAATTCAATTTAGCTTCAAAATTAACTCCATGGGCTCCCACGCATCGTCAATAGCAATTGATCTCTAAAACCCTGGTTATAGGATTTGTTTTTAGGAAGAAGACAGCGTAAACAATGTAGTTTCACTCCAAGGTAAAACGATGTCGTTTAGATACAAGAAGGGAGATACCTGTCATCATTATATCATCTAACATCCCAATGCCACATCATCTGCCATATAACCTAGAATCTTAGTCATCTACCACGTCATTGCATGTCATTGCCATGTTATCTTTACAAGTTTCCTTTCCTTGTTTGTCCACGTGTCGTCTCCTTCTTTGTTCGGTTCAAACCGATTGGTTTGGTCTGAAAGGAAGTTGACTGACACTTTGAGCACCTAATTCAGTATATTTTAATTTGGATTTTCTACAAACTAGACCAGTTCTTAAGGTTTTTGGATGCTTTGAATCCAATTATAAGATTAAAATAACTAAATTTTATCTCTACAAGTAGTTTTTATCCTATTTTGTTGTCTTCTTTCACTATGGATGCCTTTAAACTTCCTCAGTACATTCAAACCCTATTAATATCATCTTTGATGGCTCCAACTATGATCTTTGGGTGGAGGAAATGTGTAGCTTTCTTGAGGAGAGACTCTTTTGACGTATTGTTACTAGAGAAATATCTAAACGTACTCAAAAAGAAGACATTGACATATTCACCAAATGATTAGTGGCATTGGATGGAATGAACCATCAAATCTTAACCTAGTTTTGAAATACAGGTGCCAAAGCCATCAAACTTGACTTTTGACAATTTGACACAACTCAGGAGGCCTGGAATTTTATGAAAATCCATTGCTTTGTATCCAATGATGTCCACCGACTTAGGTTGTATAAGAGACTTCATTACACGCAACACGTACAAACAATATCCGATTATATGTCTAAATTGCAAAAACTTTGATATCAACTAGCACTTGGCAATCTTGTCTGGCCTAGTCCTAATGCTACTACTCTCTATGCATATCTTCGAGATCATCAACATATACAACATTTGCTTATGACTCTGAAGGATGAATTTGAACTTATTCTCAATTCTCTTCTCCATAAAGGAACTCTATCCAATCTTGTCACTGTTATTAAATAGCTCATATCAGAGGAAAGTCAGTTCAATATGCCCTGCATCAAAAAATCTATCCCATCTATTAATGTTGTCCTGGTAACTTATACTTCGTCTTAAACTTATAACAATTTAGGTAAAAAAATTTATCAAGGATCTTGTAGCTACTGTAAAAAGCTCGGACATCACATCTCTTAATGTAGTAAATGGCTCAAATAGAACTTTAGACAAGGTAATTCTTCCAAGTCTCTCTAGCCTACTTCCATTAATGATGTTGTTGTCATTTAGGGGTCAACAAAAAGCACCTCTCCTAAGTTCTCTTTGAAGGAACTCCATGCCCTTCTTCAACAACTTCAACTAGATTCTGGTACAGCCCCCTCCTCTGCCCTATCTATCATATCAAGTGTCTCAAACTCTTTGGTATCTTGATTCTACCTGTTTCAATCATATGACCTCTGATTCTTCTATTCTTGAATATTTAATAATACGACCTATTCCATAAATTGTTCACACTACCGATAAATTTATTATGGATATACAACATATAGGTACTATTCACACATACATATTACACCTATCTGAAACCTTTCTTATTCCCAAACTCTAACTAAGTCTTATTTCTATTGGACAATTATATGAAATTGGTGTTAAATTATCCTTTACGAGTTGTGGTTTTATTGTATAGGATCCCTATATGGGTAAAATCCTTAGGAAAGGTAGTAATGTTGGACAACTGTTTGAGCTTACTTTACTAAATCTTCCTTCAAAGCTTATTGTTAGTGTTGTCACCTCTCATCTATGGCACTCTCATTTGGGTCATCTTTCTACCTCTAGATTACGCTTTAATCCCTAACGACAACTTTGCTCATGTTAAGATTGAACATTTTGATTGTGTCCTTTGTCAACTTTCTAAAAATCATGCATTACAATCTTTCCTTTAATGATTCTATCTCTTTAGCACCTTTTGATCTAATTCATTATGATATTTAGGATCCTACTATTCATGAAACTATAGGTGGCATTAAATATTATTTAATCTTTATCATTGATTTATTCTCATTATACATAGATTTATATAATACGCCATAGACCTGAACTATTGTCCATTTACTCTCCTTTTGCTAATATGATTCACACTCAATTCTCTTGCAAGATTAAAGTATTTTGGATTGATAAAGCAACGGAATGCAAAGATACAAATTTCATCAATTTTCTTAATCAACAGGGGACCATCATTCAAAGATCCTGTCCAAACACATCTTAACAAAATGGTTGGGCCGAATGCAAACATAGACATATTCTTGACCTTACTTGAGCCCTCATTATATCATCTTTTTGTCCTAAAACCCTTTACAAAGAAGTAGCCTTTACTACCATCTATACCATCATGTGCATTCCCTTTCTATTTATAGTTAATATCTCTCCATATGAGTGCTTATTTAATCATGCTCATAATTATCAGTCTCTTAAAGTTTTTGGATGTGTGTGCTTTGTTCTATTATAACCTCATGAGCACACCAAACTTGAATTGATAGCATGTTTATTTTGTTTTCTAAGGTGTGGGATAGATCATAAAGGATATAGATATTGGGATCCACTATCTCAAAGACTACAATTCTCTTGATATGTCATTTTTTGAGAACATAAAATGTTTTTCACAATATCAAAATTCTAAGTTGGTGATCACACAAAAATTTTTTTATCATACCATACCTTTGTTTTTTGACATTTCTTTTGTAGGTCCGTCATATAGCTATAACAACTTAAAACAATTGAAATTTGATTCTATTATATCTTCTCCAGCTGCAAATCCTCCAATATCACTTTATAATTCTTCCTCTCTTATTCATCCATTAGAATCTGACGAGTCTTCACCCTTCGTTGATCCTCAAGAAAGTGAACCATCTATTCGTTTTAAAGCCTTCTATGTTTATTCCACTATTATTTCTCTACATAAACCTGGCACCTGTCACGAGGACAGCTCTAACCCCTTATGGCAACAAGCAATGGCAAAAGAATTACAGGTTCTTTACAACACCAACACTTGGAACTTAGTTGACCTACCTTTATATAAGCCTATCATTGGCTGTAAATGGATCTACAAAATCAAGACTTGAGCTAATGGATCAGTTGAAAGATAAAAAGAATGAATGGTTGCAAAAAAGGTTTACTCAAGAGTATGGCATCGACTATAATGAGACCTTTACTCCATTGGCTCACCTAACTTTACTCTTTAGTCTTATTGCCGTAGCAACAAGCTAGCACTGGGAATTGTTCCAAATAGATGTCAAGAATGCCTTTCTTAATGGTGAAATTTATAAAGAAGTATATATGTAACCTTGAACCTCTAGTTAGGTATTCTTCTCCACCTAATAAAGTTTGTCATCTTCACAAAGCCTTATATGGCCTTAAGCAAGCTCCTCTAACATGGTTTGCTAAATTTAGCTCCACCTTTAACCTTCTTAGCATTAAATCCTATTCTTATGATCATGCTTTGTTTATCTGGAAAACATATCAAAGGTGCACTCTTGTCCTTCTATATGTTGATGACATGATAATAATTGGCGATGACACTTAAGAGATCACTACTTTTAAATCTTGTCTTCATCAATAATTTAAAATGAAAGATTTAGGTCCACTAAGCTATTTTTTAGGCCTTAAAGTATCTTCTGATGATTCAAGCTGCTACTATTTATCTTAGGAAAAAGTATACTACTCATCTTATCTCTTGTGTTGGTCTCATTAACACTAAGATTGCTAGCACTCTACTTGACTTTAATGATCATATCTCTGCCATTTATGGAACTCCTCTTAGTGATAGTGCACTTTATCAACAACTAGTTGGTAGTTTTATATAACTTACTGTCACTCGTCTAGACTACATTTTTAGTCAATTTATGTCTACACTTCATACCACTTATGTTGTTCTTCGTATACTCTGATACATTTGAGGCACTTTATTTCGTGAACTTCACTCCAGTCATTCATATTTATTATATTTACATGCATATTCAAATACTAACCAGGTTGGAGACCCAATTGATCATCAATTTACCACTGGGTACTTTTTCTTTATTAACACATATCTCATTTCTTAGCATAGCAAGAAACAAAAAATTGTCTCTTGCTCAAGCACTAAATCAGAATACTAAACCCTACTTGACACTATCTCTGAACTTTTAAAGATGGCTACTTCAAGACATCGGTGTCACCTTTTCTTCATTAGCTCCTCTTTTTTTATAATAATCATAGTGTCATATAGATTGTTCACAATGATGTCTTTTATGAATGAACTAAACACATCGAGATCAATTGTCATCTTGAGCGTTATGATGCACTTCACAAAACTATACAACTTCTCCCAATCTCATCTCAAGCAGAAATTGCTAATTTTTTACCAAATCATATCCACCTCGACATTCTTAACATCTTCTCTCAAAACTCATCTTCACTACCACCTTGAGTTTGAGGGTGATATTAACGTATAAGAAAGATATTTCCCTTGTAATTAGCCTTTATTTTCTTCTAAAATCATATACATTAATGTTGTGATGATTTGTTACTTTAATTAGAGATACCTAAATTGTATAAATAGGTAAATGTGCATCATATTATTCACAAACAGAAACACAGATAGCATTTCTACATTTTCTATTCGTTCACTGTTTCTACATTAAAATATTTTAGTTACCTACTTATAGATGTCACAAATATAAACTATAAAGCTCATGCACGTAATGTGTACGTAATAGACATGATATCTGAAGAAAAGTTGTCTTTTCGCATGGCACTCACATAACAAAGAGACAGTCGAATACCTCTTATGTAAGCATGCAACGATTAAATGCATTAAGACCAGGAACAAAAATGTTAGTAGACCGAAAACTGTAATAACTTACGTTGGAAAAGAAAAGGAGCTTGTGCTCTTTCCACTTTCACTAGAAAGGTTGGAAGTGGCAGTAGATTTCCAAGACACAGCTGGAACTTGTTTCTTTTGTTCCGTCTGAAGACTCTGAACTTTAGTGGTTTCTTTTGTTTCATCTTTAACGGTCTCATCCATTGATCCGGTTTCTGCAATGTTCTCAAGTTTTTCATCAAGTTCATCAGTTTTATTGGCTTGTTCATTAATTTTGGCTTGTGTACTTGGAGACTGATTTTCGACTCTTAATCCTGCAAGTGGAGGTGGTGGGCTAAGCGCAACCAAGTCATTTGAACTTGGAAGTTCTCCACTCTTTGTTAGATTACTCATCGCCAAAGCATGGTCTCTAGCCAAACTGTTAGCTTGAATGCTGAAAAGAGACTCGTCGGAAGCAATACTCCATTCCAGTGGAGTTAGCGGTTTGTCGAATATGTCTGAAGGAATCCTAAATGGATCGAAAGCTTTTGGTCGTTCCATGACCTGGATATGAGGGCACTGAGTTGGTGCAAGACCACGCTCCAGGGATTCATGGGTTATATCAGAAACTGAAGATGATGTTGAGAAACCTGGAGAGCCGATTCCATCTTCTTCCGGGTTTGAGGAATTACTACTAGAGGTATCATTTTCATCATTTTTCAATGCTGTTGAGATGTCCTCTTTAGCTTTGTCAGAGATAGTAATGCTATATATAGGACCGAAATCTTCAATTGCATTCATCGGAAAAAGATCGTCCAAGGATGAGGCTAATGATGAATGAGAACCTAATTTAGTAACTGGCATGACTGCAGAATCCTTATCACTAATGCAATCTGGTGATGAAAGTTTACTGCTATTAAATCCATCAAAAAGATCTGGGCCCGAGTCATAATGTATACTGTTGTTACTCCCATCGATTACCTCAGGATGTATCGTTAAATGATTAGAATCATTAGTTGCTGCCCGAATATGAACCTTTAAATCATCAGAATCATTACTTGGTACTCGAAAATGAAGCTTTAAATGATCAGAGTCATTGCTTGCTACTCGAACATGAAGCCTTGGATACGGCAGAAAATGAGTTATACTCTCATTTCCATCAATAAACTCTGGTTGTGAATCTGAATGCTTACTACCACTCTCGTATTCGAAGTCCATCACTGAGAATATCGATAGAATTCAGATTTCATAAAGTACAGAAAGTAATGAAAATTCTAACATTGCATGCAGATGAAAGGCCAGTGTGTGTGTATACATGTATCCCAAAAACTTGCTCAGCAGAATGATAATTATGACTAGTCTAAAAGAAAAGGATAATATCTCTGTTAAGCAAATATAGAATGTTTGGTTGAACGTGCAATAATTCGAATACCTAATTTCTAAGGAACATTATCAAGAATTCAATAACCACAAACATATATATAACAGCGTCTATCAAGTAAAACAAAACCAAAGGCAAAGGCCTTCTTAACTTGCTTTTATAGACCTTCAGTTTTCATGGAGCTCATATCATTCAGGCAAAAGGGTAAAAGACAAATCTTAATTGTTCGTAAAAGAAGAGACCGTTCTGATATTTGAATTAGGATTAAGATGACTAATAACTACGTACCCTATAACACAAATTCATCTTTTAGGTTATAAGTTGATGACGGGCAATTTCACAAATTCAGAAATTTGCGCAAAAGATAATCCTTAAAAAACTGGAACTTACATCTCATAATAACTCGAGTTTGTAAACCAATCCTATTTATTACCCATTCTTATGCAACCATTTCACAACTATCTGCATCAATTTTATCTTCTTCTTTTTTTGTTAACTATCCTTCTAATGATCCGTCATCTTTGCATACCCAGAAAGGAAATAGATGAATAAAGAACACAAGGATCAAATACAGAAAACTTACTTTTTTATGCCATGAAATGCTATTCTGGTCCAATAATCTTAGCAAAATTACAACGGAGGACAATGCAGGAGTTGATCATCTCCGCATTGAGAAAGAAGATGAAGGGTTGGAATACTGAACAATTCAAACCAACCAGAACAGAATCCACTACCTGAGGTTAAAGGTTAGAGTTTTAGGTAACAGAGATTGCTTAGAGATCCAAATTGGTCTTAATTGTTTGTATGAAATCTTTTTGACTTTGTTGTCTTGCTCAATGTGGTAGACCTTTTTTTTTTTAATTATAGTTAAATAGGTAGTGGGAATTTTAGGGATTAGTGCAAAAGAAAACCTGGTGTTAGCGAAAATTTAGGGATTGGTGTTAGGAGGATGTTTTAACTAACGAAGATGCTTTTCGCGTCATTTTTAACAACTTTCTTTCTCTTCCATTTTTCTTCTTCTCTCAATACATATCTTTTTTAATTAAAAACTTTCATTCTCATTAAACTAACATGGTACGGGTCTCTTTTTAGACTCAAGTTTCACTTCTTTCAAAAAAAAAAATTGTAATTTGAATAAAAATTTATTTTCAAGAAATTTTGAAATAATGTAAATGTATACAAATTAATTTAAACACTATTTTATTATGAAATCACAAATTAAAAAAGGGCCATTCAACCAATGCTTTCCATTGCTCTCCGTTAGACTTGGATTCCCTATTCTTGCTATTATTATTGTAATTGTTTATAGCAAGATGATCTGGTATTTAGAGCTACCAAATCTTTTTTCTATTTAACAACAATGAAACAATTTATCAAATTTTAGATTTCTCTTTAACAAGTTATTAGCAGCTTCCAAATGAATTTGTAATGCTAGAGTCGAAAAAGCCTATTCAACCGACACTATAAACGATAACAAAGTTATGTGATCCGTAATTTCCTCAAAGTGATGAGCAGTGCCGACCATGGGCAAGGGCCAGCAGAGCACCTACCCAACCCCTCTCTCATATGAAGTTGCAATATTCTCGTTAAAGCCATAGTAAACTTTAACGTTATTACTATGAGAGGGGGCCTCTCTTCAATAGCCTCCTCTCATGTGAAGTTGTTATATTCTCGTTAAAGTCATAGTTCATCACCATGACTTTAACGTTATTAACGTTAAAGACTTAAAGTCATTTAATGACTTTAACTTTAACGTTATAAGTTAATGTTGTATTTTTTTTTAATGTAAAGGTAACTTTGTAGTCCCATGCTTATAAATAATCTTGAAATATTTAAGTATATTCTTGCTTTTTAATTTCTTTATTTTCATCAATATATGTATTTAAAGTACCCCAACTCAAAAATTAGCAACAAAAAAATTTGTGATTTTGTCTTCTAAGTTTCGAGTATAATTTAAAGGTAAAGTTTCTGATTTTTTTAATATATTAATACTCTTTGTTTTTTATTTTTTAATATTAGATATTAAATTTTGTTATTTTTTTGTCCCTGTATCATAGATATAATACCATTTATATATCTTTGTGATATATTGTGAAGCTATTGGAGTTTGGTTGTGCCTGCATTTTGGGACCCGATCCGGGAACCAGATCCCAACTAGAAAGCGGAAACCGAAAACAAACAGAATTCGGAATCGAATGCGAATCGAATCAAAAACAAAGCGAACGAATTAATCAACCTGAACAAACATCGACATCCGTTGCAAACATGAAGCATAGGAAACTAATCACGTTGGAAACCCTAAGACGTACCATTCCGAAATCCGGTATAATTTTTTTTCTTACTCAAGCATAATTTAATCTCATATTCCCATTCTTTCTTTCTTTTCATTTCTTTTTAACTAAAATCTCAACTTTACCAAACTA
>JANZLF010000003.1:21754857-21770194 GCA_026546835.1 Erythroxylum foetidum
TCACACAAGTCATACACAATCTCCTACAATGTATATAAATAACACAATCATACACAAAACACCCATTTCATGCATTAACCTCAAAATATTGTTGCAATTTCTCCAATTAACATTACCCAAATACAACATTAAACACCACTAATTCCTCATTTAATTTTGTTTAACAAATCAAATCTCCAAGAAAAGTTCGGGGTCCAACACTTAGCACGTTAGATCAAGCTTGGTGAGAGTTTTGGTGAGAGTTTCAGACCTTTTTTTTAGCTAACTTGGCTAAGACTAGGTTCTTGAGGGATTAAGTACTTAGTGTTTGCTCAAATGGATGGTCCATGGCTAACGTCGTTAGTATAGGAAAGCATTAGGCGAACAAGTTTGCTATTGGCTTGGCTGAATCATCATCAATGGCTAGAGATAAGGAGATCTTAGATGATGTTATGGATAAGATCACAGTGGATGCATATCAGCTTTAAGAGATAAAGATCATGTGAAATGATCATCTGAAGATAAAGGAGATCTTTATGAATATGGATAGATCATTCCTAGGTAGATGATATCTTTTATCTTGTTATTGTGATGTAACTTAATCATATTGGATAGAGTCCTGATTGGATGAGAATCTCATTCTATTGGTTAGAGTGATGTAATTAGATAAAGATAAGATAGGATAAGACATGATCTTAGGTAGTAGAGTTATATTATAATTCTAACTTGGTCATCTAGAGGTGTTTATAAATAGCTCATTTGAGTCTTGCTCTTCAAATATAATGAGTGTGGGAGACATTGAGATGTGAGAGAGCATTCCTTTGTATACTTTGAAGGAAATAATAAAGGTTGGTTTTTGGTTGTATCTCTTTCTTATTGCTATGAATATTTAGTTCTTTTATAGTATTTTTGCAAGAGTGTAAGAGTTAAAAAAATGCGAGGGTCGTGAGGCGTTCGAGAGCAAGTAGTTTGGTCTACGATCATAAGGAAGGACTAAATCTTGCTTTAATGGACCTAAGTGAGATCGTCGTACAAAAGGGTTGGCATAATTAGTGGATAAGTTAGTGCTTGAAGGAAAACCTTTGTAACAACTAGTATCAAAGCCAAATTTTGATATGGCAGGAGGCAGTAATTTGACAGAGTGTGCCAATCGTATGGAAGCACTCGTTGGATCGATTTCTCAAGGGAAGGAAGACGTGATGTCTTACAATACTCAATTCGAGATGTTGGAAACATAAATCCAACACTCGCAACATCAAATAGCAGACTTGATGAAGGCATCAAAGGAGACTAGGTTAGAGGTGACGATCCTAAGGCATTTCGTTGCAACATAGGATGTTGGACGTGTTCAAAGCACTTTGGTGAAGGTGAGAGAGCCACAAGTTTTTTATGGTAAGCAGAGTGTGAAGGAGTTTGAAAATTTCTTGTAGGACATGGAGCAATACTTTACAGCAGTAAAGGAGTCCAATTCTTAAAAGGTGTAGATTACAACTATGTATTTAGTGAAAGATGCAAAGTTGTAGTGGAGAACGAGAACCTCCAATGACATCAATGTAAGTAGACCTCGCACTGACACTTGGGAGAAGATGAAGAAAGAGTTAACGAATTAGTTCTTCCCTAGCAACACTTCATAGCTTGCGAGGGAAGTTTTAAAGAGATTGAAGCAAGATGACTCAATGTGGGAGTATGTGAGAAAATTCACATATTTGATGTTAGACGTGTAGCACATATTTAAGGAAGACAAGTTATTCAACTTTATAAGTGGCTTGCAAAGTTGGGCATAAATGAAGTTTTGGAGGTAGATCGTGAAAGACCTCCTAAGCGTGAAAGTTGTTGTGAATGCTTTAGTAGATCTCTAAATGCCACCGCTAATTTGAACTAGCAACGAGGGCAAGAAGAATAGTGGGACACGGAATGGCTCAAAGAAAGGCAAGGAGAAGGTAAGTGAATCTTCTTAAGATAAGTTCAAAAAACATAACTCCTTATTTCATTCTTTTTATGATGATTTCTAAAAAGATCTTAGCCAATTAAGATATTATTTCCTATACTTCTTTCTGAAATAAATTCCACCAACAATGATTGATGATGTTATAAATCATGTTACATCTTAAAATAGGTCTACGTTCATTTAAATATGAAGCATTATGAACTTTGGGGATCAAGAAAATAGAAATTTTACTTATTTCATATAACATTCTTCCATTATGAAAGAACTCCAAGATTTCTTATGTTATGAATTCTATAACAATGCTCTAAGTTTTTTTTAGAAAAATAAGGCATTAAAGTCATTAGATCTTAGAGTTTCATTGGGATTAAAGCTAAACCAAATGTTCTTAATCTCTTGGCTAGTGATAGATAGATTCAAAGAGTTTCTAAATCTAACATTTAGAAATTGAATTAAAAACAAGGATTCTAAAGGTAGATAGGAGTAAGAAGCTTGGATAAGAAAGCTTAAAATGTCTTTAAAATTCTTTATAGTTATAGCATATGAAGCTCAAAAATAATTTTCCCTTCAAGGCTTTTAAGTATAGATATTTTGTTGATGTTCCTTTTAGCTAAGAGAGAATTGTAAAAAATCTAGAGCATTTGTCTCCCTCCTTCAACCAAGGATTCCTCAACATTTGCTTGATAAGAGAGTTGTGGATATTAAACAACCTTATATAATTATAAAGAGCCTTCTTCTCCGTTTTTGGGCCTTATCTCTAAGGATTTGGTAAAATTGCTATTGCAAAGTTTTAGAGCTTCCATTTTTTAGGACATAATCCTCCTCACTCTCCTTCTATTAAAAGCCTTGATTTTTTCTTTTATTGCTTTTAGCCTTTTTATAAATTTCAAAGTTGAGAAGTTGTTGACTTCAATATTGCTTCCAATTCTTAATGCATCTTTGAAACCTTGTAAGTCAAGTGTGTAATTATTGAATTTGAATGTGGTAGTACTGTTAGTCTCATTAGTAACCATATTGACTTTGATGGATGAATGATTAGAGCATAATAGGAGATTAAAATAAGACCAACAATTTAGAAAAGATGTAAGCCAGCTTCTATTGACTCGACACATATCCAACTTTTTTCTTATAGGCTATCTTTTTAATTGGTTACTACACTAGGTAAAGAATTGACCAATATATCTCTGGTCAATGAGACTTAATTTGGAAAAGCAATTAGTTAAATCCTCATTATAAGGGCTCATTTTGGCAATTTGCCTCTCAACTTCTTCACCAAACAAGGTATAATTAAAGTCACTAAGGATTATCCAAGGAATTAAAAATCTACATTAAGGATAAAAAGATCTCTCTAAAGCTTCTTCCTCAATGAACTTAAGTTAACAATATGCATAAGTGTAATTTTGAGTCTAGTATTTAGCTAAAGAAGAGTTACTTGACAATAAAGAAATTGGTATGGGAAAAGGGATTGGTGAAAGGATATATTGCTTGATCAAAAAAAAAAAGAAGAAGAAGCAATGATTCTTACATTAAAGTGAGCTTCATGGTTACTAATAAGGGACTTGCTCTTAGTTACAAACCATAAACCTTCCTTAATAGTAGTAAAATTTATTTGTCTATAATATACTAATAAAATTAGGCTTCTTTCAAATTAGATAGTCTTGTAAAACATACTACTTTTTGGGATTATTTAACTCTATATTCCAAGTTATGATGGATATATGTTAGCGATAGATAGGGTATCATAGTCTTCTTTTTGGGCTTCCTCCTAAGCTTCTTTCTCTAGAATTGATGGAATATCATCATAATCAATCTTGGTCCATTCCTTTGCTTGAATATAACTATATATGTTAGGAAGAGTATTCATAACAAGGGGAGTTAGATTTAAATTTTCACTACTTATAGCAATTGCTATTGGATAAAAAGCTAGTTGAGCTCCTATATTAGGTGCTGAAGGATTGCATTACCCGTATCAATAGTTGCTAGTATTAGTTTAACATAAAAGATTGAAGATTCTCTTTTAGGAACTTGAGTTCCTTACATAAATCTTCTTCTTTCCTATCAATAACTTCCTCCCTTGTTAATTTTGAATAGAAGCCATTTTGAACCACTTTTGTGTAGGTTTGCACTCACTTTTGTTGTTAAAGGTGGTTGGCTTCCACTTATAGCTTAACTAGATTGATGTCTTAAGTATGTTCCTATCATCATCCAATTTCATCATATTCAATGCTTCAAAGGGATACTCACCCATTTCAACCTCAATACAAATACGTGCTTACAAATCTGTGCTTATCCTATCCTTTTCGTGTTGGCGGTGTATTCATCAAGGCATATGGATATGCCTAAAGAGCAAGCTAAGTACCTTAACCTTTAGGAGGTTCATGCTTGAGAGGAATGTTATGGAAATTAATCCATATTGAAAATTATGTTTAAAGCTTAGGAAACTTATGCCAAGCCACCATTTTTAGAGAAAAATTAGTTTTCTATTTATATGCTAAGCGCTAGATTCTAATACTTTCATCATATTTGCTTTTGTGTTAAGCTTGAACAAGAACATATCATCTTCATTAATAATGACTTCCTTCAATCATGATTCTTTTTGAAGAAAAGTTAGCCTAACTTTGTATGAGGGGATATTTTGGCTTCTTGTCTACAAAGTATCCTATGAGTGTTGATTACCATTTTGCTACTCTTACTTGTAGAACCATAATTGGAGTTACCAAATTATTAGTAGTACTAGGCAAAATTTTCAACTTTTAAAATGGTGAATTATCACTAACAACTTAGCACTAAGTAGGTTTGTTGAGGTGAGCATGAGACTTAGGAGAGGAGGGATTTTTCTTCTCAAGAGTTGAAGAGTTGGTACCAAAAAAGGAAGCAACATTTTAGCAAGAGCAGATTAATAAGGAAAAAGGTAAAGGAGGCAAATGAGAAAATGGTGAGTTTTAAAGGAAGCTAGTTTAATTTACATAAAGCTTAGGGGTGGCATTTGTGCCTAGGCTTAACTCAGCTCGGTCCAGGCCAATTTAACCGAACTTTGGGCTAAGTTTAGTTATGTTTTTAAAAATATTTTTGGCTTTAGGCCTAACCAGCCCTTCCTGAAGCTTGACATATTTCAATTAAGCTTACGAAACAACAATACACACTTAATGACAATTACTCGTATTTATCAACCCACTCAAGTAAATTTTGAGTTAAATTGCACTCCTATACCTTTTTTTTTTTATCTCAAGACTCCTCCGAACTGTAAAAGCTCAAAGATATGGTGTCATTTCATTTTAAAACTTCAAAAGCTTGCTGTTTAACAACCAAAAATAAGGAGGCAAAGCACAGAGAAGAATACATGATCTTGGCATTTCAGAGAAGCCATCAAAATACATGACATTGTATTGAGCAGCTGTTGTTCATAATAGATCCAAACAGATAAAATTAAATAATAGGATCTGGGACCGGGAGAGTTTAGGAAAAGTTCCTATTCTCTAAGTTCATATGCTAGCGATCTTCAAAGAGAAAGCACAAGCCATAGGAGCAAGAGCCCTGCGTCATCAAATATTTAATCAAATTGATATAAAGAATAAAAAATATAAACTTTTTCTGCAATATACAAATTTAAAAAAAAAATCTTCTCAAATACATACATGTGGATTAATTAAATATCACTAACCTAATTTTTTATTGGTCTTAAAAAAATTTCTAAAAATTTTAAAGACAACCCATTTCTTTTACCCTAAAATAAATCCAAACAAGGGGCAGGCAGATGAATGACAGAGACATCTTTTATTGACTACAAGGTTTTTTCAAAGTTTAAGTTATATTATTCTTTTCAGATCTCCTGACAGATATAATTAAGAGAACAAGAAAAGCAGTGGCAATTGAGAAGACTTTTTGGTGTAAAAAGTAATCGGCTTCTGTAAAAGTTGGACAAAAGGCAATGAATTTATACCTCCAAAACTGAACTTGGTCTCACTTGTTGGCTGCCATGTCCCACTCCAAGCATACCCTGTTCATTCGATTCAATGGCATAATTATAGTCACCAACTATAGGTAATGAAATGAAGCAGAGAAGAAAACATCATGGCTGAACAGTGCAAAAAAAGAGCGCTAGTAGTGAACTCACCTTGGCCAAAGCAAGTTGTTGAGGTATTCTTGCCATTTCGACAGATGCAAGCAAATGACTCATCAAAACCTGCAAAGCCGCACAACCCTCCACTGGTTTCACAATCCTTGCACTTAGGGCTATAGTATGATCCATTGTATTGCAGGGAAATCCCGTATTTCCATTTCATTGGATCCCCTTTGTTGCCTCCAAAGTCATATATTGACGAATATGAAGAGCATTGAAGCTTAGGAAGATCCAAGGTGTAACCTTGAAGTTGAATTGGTGACTCGTAAACACAGCAAGTGGATATTGGTGCATTCTGTGGCAGCCCGATTCCTATAACTCCCTTGCAAGAGTATAATCCTCTACAGACACGAGAACTAGACCCTGTGGCACATAAATCTTCATTCGGATCGAAAATGCGAGAAGTGGTAGAGCATCCAAGCAAAACCAAAATGTTGTCTCCAGTTAAAGTGAACGGACTGGCTCTGTCTAAGCTAAAGCTTCCAGAGTTTTGCATTGAACTGCAAGTGGACATGAGAGGGTCTGCGATTATCAATGTGTTGGCTGAGTAGTCAATGGATGAAATCGTGTAAATGCCTGTCCCTGTAGAAAATTCCAGCCTACCAGAGCTGCATCTTATGTATCTAGCAAAGTCAGGGTGACCACAACCAAATCCTGTACCGAAAGGGAAGTTCACAGATGTTGTGCCACAAGTGCTATGGCACGTACCATTTATTGGGACGGCGTGGACAGAGGCAGAGCTTGTGCCAAGTTGTGAGAGAAAGAGCAGAATGTGAATGGAGATCGATGTATACGAGCTAGATGACATTGTTGAGACTATGAATGTGCTGGACCGAGCTGCGAATGCGGAGAAAAATATCGGAGATTGATGTTTGTGGAAAAGCATTCCTTTTCGGTGATGGTAGCTACTTTCAACGTCCTTTCTTCTTAAAAGAAGAGCCTAAATGCCAAGTGGCTTCAAGCTATAAAGCAATATGCATTTCTGACTGGGCCCAAAAGTATGGTGGAGAGGATTGCAGGAGTGAAGTGAACCTTGTAAAATTTAAGCCCTTTGTTAGCGACAATAGACCTGATTTTCCAGTTTTTATTTTGTCATAGAACTAATGACACAAAGATCAAATTTTACGTACTCTGGTCTACCACAATTTGAACCAAAGAAGATTGAACATTTGTAGGATACAATCCTTTGGGAAAAAAACAACATTACACCTTTGCTACATTACTGCCATCACAACGGAAGCGGTAAATAACGCTGTCTAAATTCTTTGTTATCCTACCCAACGAGAGTAAAGTAATACAGAGGACTGACTTTGTACTGACCCCAAAAAATTAAAATAAAAAGGAATTCTGTTTCTTCATGTGACTATTTCAACAGATTCCACAGATAAATTTATTAAAGACTATATCAGCTCAAGCTTGCAGAAGCATCAAACTGCTGCATGGAAGCATAATCATTAACTCATTGTATGTCTTATATGACGTTGCAAAGCAGAATCGTGGTCCTTTTTACATCATCCCAAATGGAAAAATATGGATTCAATTTTGCTAAGATCATTTGGGTCATTCACATTATGATTCTCAGAAGAAACAATCTTCACAGTCACAGCAATAACCGCTGCTGAACATGGGCAAAGAGTGCTAGCTTCACAAAACCACTCAGAATTTACTTTGCCATCCAAAGCTTCAAACTTGCGCCATTTCAAAGGAATTAAATCCAAAAGTTAGAAATCTTCACTTTCTCTGACTGTCGTGCAGTGTCCATCGAGGTTAACAAAATGATAGGTCCCCTGTCAAACTCATGCATTGAGAAGTTTAAGACCAGACACTTCCACTTTAAACTCTGAGCAGAGTGCAATCTCAAGCAGCCAACTGGTGCTCGAATGAACTCTTCATGCATTAAGACCAGCCCAGTTCTTGAAAGCAACGAGAGATTCCAATTTTCTTAGGTTCCTTTTTCTCAATTTTGACACTTTTAGCTTCTTATGTGTTTCCATGAATGCTTGTTTGTACTTCCACTTATCCACAAAAACCTTCATCTCCTGAGATTTCTCCACGACTTGCATCACTGCATCAAAGTAACCCCCCTTAACAAGTGCATACAGAAATGCATCAACCAAGTTCTGGTCAAATCTAACCCCTTTATCTTTGTCGGTTGAAAACTTCCGCTTTACCTCATTCCAGAGCATCAACACATTGAAATATTTTCCTGCAGCCACATAACCATTAATAAGGGACAAATATGTTTGGTCATTTGGCTCATACTCTAGGAACGTCATTCTTCGAAAAGTCCTCCTCGCATCTTCTATCCTCCCGACTTTACAAAAGGCATGAATTATTGAATTCCAGTCATGTGTTGTAACTTCAACACGAGGGTCCTCAATAACTTCATCCAGAAATGCAGCCATTAACTCAGGCCGTTGGTTCTCCATCAGTCCTGTCATAATAGTCAAATAACTCCCCTTCAAGTTGGGTATTATTGACTCTCTCATGTCCCTGAACAAAGCGAAAGCAGATTGGAAATCTTGACTTGTCATGGATGCCTCAATTAGAGCATCATAGCTTACTGCATCTAAATGATGGCCTGTGTTGCTTATCTCCATGACCAATTGAGTAGCTTCTGCTGTTCTATGCTCTTTGCAATATGATTTCAAGATCGGTATGTAGACCCCTAGCCCCACAGTACCACCTAAAACATTCATTTCATCAACAATGCTATGAGCTTTATCAGAAAGTCCAAGATTGACACACGCACTAATTACACCAAAGCCAACTGATTTGTCAACCACATTCGCTGCTGCCTCCAACTTTTGAGATTCAACAATCAATGTTGCTAAACCCTTAATTCCAGCGTCCTTCAGGAAGCCTTTCACAACTTCACAATAAGTTTCTTCACTGAAATCTAAACCTTCTCCAGTCCGTTCCTTTAAGCTACAAAGAATAGTTTCTGAAACTAAGTCTAAATTCCTTGACTTTACATACCCACTAATCAAATTACTATGTATCAGCCTCTTATTTGAAAATCCAAATCCTCTCATTAGATTTTGTAACTCAACAATCTTATCTTTTAATCCTTTCAATGCATACAAATAAGCAAGAGACCCAAAACTCATCTCATCAGGCCTAATATTCAAAACTGACATCTTCTCAATGACTTTTTCAGCATCAGTAACCGATTCAAGTTCTCGACAACAACAATCTAAAGCCACATTACACGCAGCCAAGTCAGGTTTCATGAAGTCCAACTTCTCATCTATGGCGACCGCACAACTCTCCATAAAAACTCGCAGGAATGCACCAAAACTTCCGTTCTTTTTACTAATATCAACAATAAAATGACCCCACAACCCAAAGGGCAGATAGTACCTGTTCTTAAACATACACTTGACCAAAGCAAAAGCAGGAGCAGCAGCATTAGCACGTTCCATAGAAAGAAGAAGCCTTTCGACAGTCTCAAATTCCAAAAGTTTTGGGTTCTTCTCCATAAAATAGACAACGGAGGCAAATGCCCTTTTGAGGTTGAGAGTGTCATCGAGAGAGGCGAGGTGGGCAATCAAATCGTTGGACAGAGTCTTTGGTGGGAAAACGGAGTTAGTGGTTAAGGACTTGAAGGACTTCCATGCCTCATCGGTCTTGTTGTGAAGAAGAGAACTTTGAATGGTGGACTCTAAGTCGTCTACAGATTCTTGGGTTAAGGAAGATGGTGGGGCAGCTGTGATGGTACTGGAGGTAGTGGTCTGCGGTGGATTTTTCTTACCGGCGAAAAGAAAAGGTTTAAGGAAGGAGTATAGTGTCGGAGTTTCAGGGGCGGAGGATAAGCGTCTATGTGGAAGCGACGACACCGCTCTTCTCCACATGCTGTGCTTCAACAACGGCGTAAGCTGTGTGACCTTTCTGGCGTTCTAAAATGAGTACACCTAAGTAAATCTAACTATATATTATGGAAATTCTATCAACTGCTGGAATAGCTCAGTTGGTTAGAGCGTGTGGCTGTTAACCACAAGGTCGGAGGTTCAAACCCTCCTTCTAGCGGTTCTTGTATCTTTTTGTTCAATTTTCCATTTTCTTAATATGACAACGAAACGATGAAAACGATGAGAAGGATCAACTCTCAACAAGAATACGACAACGAAACGATGAAAACGATGAGAAGGATCAACTCTCAACAAGAATAAGTATGTTTGGAGTCAATTGGCAGCTCTGGTGAGAGGAAGTTGTTTGAGCAACCATGGAAGAAGCCAAAAAGAACAATCAATCAATGCAGCAGCAGCAGCTCACAGTTGAAGAATGGAATGGCTGTTCTTCTACCAAACTCTCCAAGACGGCTACTATAACTGTTGCTGGTGCTTCTGCTTCTTCTTCCTCTTTTTCAATCCAAAGGTTGGATCTTTAAACCTCAACTTACACTTTCCCATCCAAAACTTCGTTTATTTCTGAAATTCTGAGATTTCCGTTATAATCAGATCTGGAAACCGTTTTGAACACGTTTGGAGACGAGTTCTTCAAGCATTTGTTCCGGAGGCGAGGTTTCTTCTTTCTTAGTTTCTTCTATTGCTATTGTACTTCATCAGCTGTTTATAAGCGTTTGTCTCCTCGTAAATTCAGGGTTTTCCGGGCAGTGTAACTCCAGATTATGTTCCGTTTCAAGTGTGGGATTCGCTGCAGGTATTAGATACATAAGCTCGATGACTTTGTTTGTGGCAAAAGGTTATGTGGACTTGGCTATGAATCCTTGTCTTTTACTAACCAAATTGGGAATTTTGATATTTCTTTCCATATAGGGCCTTTCAACTTATATACGGACCATGCTTTCTACACAAGTAGGTTCCAATTTGTCCGATTCAAATTCATTCTCAGTATGTTGTAGCAATGTCTGTTATACTTGTTTCACGTTGCTATTTTCTGTCTTTTTTCTTCAAGGCTCTCTTAAGTGCAATTGGGGTTGGTGAGAAATCAGCCACTGTCATTGGGGCCACTTTTCAGGTATAAGCTTAGATGGGTAATATCAAATTACTTTTGTGGGTTGTTTTATTTACATGGTTAGAGCGTATAGACGTGATTGAATATTCTACTTGTTCTTGATTGGAAATTTGAAACTAATATTCAAAAGCAAGAGTTTTCCACATTGTAGTATTGATCTTGGAATCTGTATATTTTGTGGGGTTGCAGTGGTTTCTAAGGGATTTAACTGGAATGCTTGGAGGCATACTTTTTACCTTTTACCAGGTAAGATATGATGTTTCATATTCATGATGCTTTTTTGTTTCTAATTTGTAGCAGGCTCAGGAAGGTATGTTTCACCTTATTGCTTCCTTTCTATGATTTTTCTTTATGTGTTCTTCCCTTTTTATTTTTGCTTGTTCTTCTGTTAGTTTAGTGGTTGCACTTTTACTTGTATGCAACTGTGCGTTTTATTTCGTATTTTCCTTACTAGTTTGTTTTGCGCATAAGCATTTACTATTACTTTGCATCTAATTGCATGCTAATTTTGAAACCTTTTAACTTTGACTTTGAAAACGTTCCTTGAGGTTTGTTGTTAGTAATGCATATCTGTTAGAGACCACCTGCTCTAACAAAAGATTGATGAAAGTAACAGAAACCTGCAAATGTTTTGGACGGAGAACAACAAAGGAAATAGAGAAGAAAATGAATCAAGACGATGAAACAGTGAAAATGATATTCCGCAGCTAGACTTTGAGGGCTAGCTAAACCTACCAGTACTCCACTTTTCAGTATAGCATAATAGAATGAATGTTCTCTCTCCCCTAACAACATTTTATTCCCCTCTCTAACTAACACACATATGACTCACCCGTTTGTAATTCCCTAAATTACCCTCACATACTTCCTGAATTGCTGGTCTTCGTAAGCTTTCTTTTCTTACTGTATTGTTACTGGAACCTGGTCTCAACATTTCTTGCCAAAAAATACTCATAAAAAGTTTGTCCCTATTTGATACAATTACTTTGGGGAAACCAAGTAGCCTCACTACTTCTCTAATGAAAATCGCAGCCACCTGTTTAGCAGTGTAGGGATATTTGAGAGCTAAAAAATGACTTAATTTTGTTAACTTGTCCACAATGACGAAAATAGTGTCCACTCCCAAAGCCTTAGGTAGTCCGCTTATAAAGTCCATAGAAACTTCTTCCTACACTTGAGTACGAATTGGTAATGGCTGGAGCAAGTCGGTAGATTTCAGAGCTGAATATTTATTTTTTTGGCACACGTCACAGCACATTATGAACTGCTTCACATCAGATTTTATTCCCCTCCAATAGACAACATTGGCCAACCTCTTATAAGTTCTGAAAAACCCCGAATGTCCCCCTATCGGAGTTGAATGGAACTCGTTGATCAATTTTTGTATGTGAGGTCCCTCAGCAGGCAATACTAGTCTGTTTTCATATAGAAGTCGCGATCCTACCAACTTAAATGGAGGATGACTATCCGGCTGCAATAACAGATCCTGTATTATTCCTTTTAGCTTAGGATCCTGTTGAACCATGTCCTCCAGCTAGTTTAGTTCTTGATGATACTCCATGCTCAAAGCCATGCACTCAGATTCAACTCTCCTAGACAAAGCATCAGCTGCCCTGTTCTCAGAACCAGGTTTATAAACTATGTCAAACTTGAATCCCATCAATTTTGTGACCCATTTCTGCTGCTCTTCCCCTAACAGCCTCTAATCATTCAAGAAATGCAAACTCCTTTGATCCGTTAGAATGGTAAAGTGCCTGCCCATTAGGTAATGCCTCCATTTCTAGACAGCCCACACTATCACCACGAATTCCCTTTCATAGACAGGTTTCAATTGGTTTCTAGCCGAAAATCCTTGGCTTAAATAGGCTATTGGTCTGCCCTCCTGCATTAGCACTGCTCCCATTCCCACACCAGATGCATCTGTCTCAACTCCAAATGGTTTGGAAAAATCTGGTAGGGTTAGCACAGGGGTGGTAGTCAGCATCTTTTTGAGTGTTTCAAATGCCTTTTGTGCTGTATCAGTATAGCATCCCACTCCCGCAAGTCCCGAACCCGATACCGATAGTGACATCCGAGCCCGTGACCCGCGAGGGTAGTATGTTAAAGCAGTCAATTAAGCTTAAAAACTCAATATGACATTTTTTTTTCTTTTTGAAAACAGTCGAGTGCGCAGAAATAAATAAATGATTCGGGCCCGTGATACAAAAACATTTCAATCACAATACAAATTCAGTCATGAAACTTTCAATGATCACATTTCAAATATGACAATTTTCAATTGGGGCCCTCAGTTTAATACAGAACTAATCTTATGCAAAGAAAACAGATAAACACTAATACAAACGTGCACTGATCCCGACCTCAAACTCTGCCTTGCTTGCAGTACTCATACTCCCGTTTTATTAACGGGGTACTCTTCAAATCCTGAAAAATAATTGCAATGTTGAGTGAGTTTGCGAACTCAATGAGAAACCATCATCGATGGTTCACTCAATTCATGCATATTCACAAATCATATACACATAATCACACAATAGCATTTACAGAAATATCACATGCAAATTTCATTTTTCACAATTCGCAGTCAATCATATACATATGCAATGCGCATGTGGCATTTCCATTTTCTTTTCGTTGTTGTGACCGTGCGCCTGAAACTGTCCCAGTGACGGGCACATTGCGTTGAGCCTGAGGCTCTGATAAACGTTGGGCGTGATATGCCCTGATACATTGAGCCAGTGGCTCTGTAAACATTGGACCAGAGGTCCTGTGCGTTGAGCTTAAAACTCTCATATACGTTGGACCTGAGGTCCTGTTGCGTTGAGCTTAAAGCTCTGAAGCATTGCTCCGGTCACAACTGTCTTTATCTGATCATACTTCTATGCATGAAATGTACATGCTCCCATTGCCAATTATCACATGCCAAATGTACATTTAAATCTCACATATGTGACACTTCAATTTCAAATTACTGATCCTTCGGACACCCTTGGTCCGAACCCAATTCAAGCAAACATATATTCCTCCATCTTCCACATGGCATAAGTACATAAAATTAAACACATATAGGTTGAGAAATCAACTAGGTTACTCACCTGCACTTCCGAGCTACCGCCTGAAAGTCCCAGCATATCCGTGGAATTGTTCCATCGGTGCCTCTAAACCAATCAAATAATCTAACATTACTAATTGCACAATTCTAATAATCAATAATGCATATGTAACAAATGCGTTGAATACAATACATGTTATGACATTCCCGATCCTATTCCTGAATCGACCCAATTCATCTCTTTCACTCTAATTTATCACAATTCGTAATACCATAATTCAATTGACTAGGTTCTGAATTCTCTCAAGTCAAATTCCAATACCTAGGAATTGTCTTTAAATCGAAATGAAATTCACTATTTAATAGCCATCAAATTTCGAGAATTTTTGAAATTGATTTTGAAATTCCGTTCTCTTAAATTTAAAATTCTTAGTCTCCAAATTGCAATAAATCCGGAACCAATTGAATAGGAATTCAACCTTAAAAATTCTCCAATTAAAACATCTCAATCGGACCATTTGGGCGTCCTCGCCGCGACGCATGATCACTCGCCACGGCGAGACTCCCACCCCTCGCATGCGTCGCGGCGTGATCGATGTCGGGTTCGGGTCTCGCGGGAGTGGGGTGCTACATTTGTGGTATCAGAGCCCGTGACCCGCGAGGATGGTATGCTAGAGCAGTCAATGCGTTTCAAAACTCGAAAAAACATATTTCTTTTTTTTTGGTCAATTAATTACGCGGAAGACAGTAAACAATTTGGGCCTGATTTAATACGAAAATATTTTCATTAATCACAATACAATTACACATTGACCAATAGGGCCCACTGAATAAAATCACAAATCTGCGGAACTCGCAGAAATACAAATTTACACTTGACAGGATGACACAAATGCAGACGTGAACTGATCCCGACCTCTTACTCTGCCTTGCTAGCGGTAAACATACTCCCGTTTGTCAAACGGGGTACTCTTTATTTTCTGAAAAATAGTTGCAATGTTGGGTGAGTTTGCGAACTCAATGAGAAACCATCATCGATGGTTTACCCAACTCATGCATTCCCAAATCATATACACATAATCACACAATAGCATTTTCAGAAATATCACATGCAATTTCATTTTTCATATTTCACAGTCAATCATATACATATGCAATGCGCATGTGACACCTCCATTTTCCTTTTATTGTTGTGACCGTGCGCCTGAAACTGTCCCAGTGACGGGCACATTGCGTTGAGCCTGAGGCTCTGATAAACGTTGGG
>JANZLF010000003.1:21770294-21786211 GCA_026546835.1 Erythroxylum foetidum
ATGGAACTAGGAATTCCATGCAACTTAACCACATCTCTAACGAATGCCTCAGCCACTGTTTTGGCTGTAAAAGGGTGCTTTAATAGTGTGAAATGAGCATACTTTGACAGCCTATCCACTATCACCATTATAACTTCATACCCCCGGGACTTTGGTAGCTTGGTGATAAAATCCATTGATACTTCATCCCAAACTAGCTTGGGAATTGGCAGAGGCTGAAGCAATCCAGCAGGACCCATAGCCAAGTATTTACTCTTTTGACAGATAGCACATTCCCGAACATATCTCTGGATTTGAGTCTTCATTCCAGGCCAAAACAACCTTCCAGCCAGCCTCTTATAGGTCTTTAGAAAACCCGAGTGCCCTCCTAGAGTAGTAGAATGATATTCCTGCAATAGTTGAGGAATTAAAGCTGAATTAGGTGAGAGGACTAACCTGTTCTTATAAAACAACAGGTTTCCTTTCACTTAGTAATCTGGCTTCAACTCCGGATTCTACTGCAAGCTTTGTATAAGCTTGCTAAGTTCAGCATCTTCCTGAACCTCCCTTCGGATCAGTTCCATGTCTGCCCAGAAAGGAGCTGAAAGAGTAGCAAACAAAAACTTATCTTCTCCAATTCTAGACAAGGAGTCTGCTGCCCCATTCTGCCTTCCTGATTTGTAAATCACTTCAAAATCCAGCCCCAGTAGTTTTGCTTGCCAACACTGCTGATCGATTGAAGGAATCCGTTGGTTCAAGAGATGCTTAAGACTTTTATGGTCAGTATAGACCTTAAAATGCCTTCCCAACAAGAAATGTCGCCAATGTTGCACAACCAAAACTAGTGCCATCATCTCTTTTTCATAGACTGATTTGGAAAAGGTTGATTCCGCCAATGCCTTGCTAAAATATGCTAAGGGTCGTCCCTCTTGTATCAAAACAACCCCAATTCCCCTTCCGGATGCATCACACTCCACTGAAAATTCTTTGGAGAAATTTGGCAAGGCCAAAACCGGAGAAGTGGTCATCCTCTGTTTTAACCCCTCAAAAGCCTTCTGAGCTTCTTTTCCCCAATGGAAATTATTCTTTTTGGTCAGCTCTGTAAGTGGCCTCGTAATTTTCCCATAGTCCTTAATAAACTTCCTATAATACCCCGTTAGTCCCAAAAACCCTCTTACCCCCTTCACATTTTTGGGTTCAGGCCATTCCAAAACACACTTAACCTTCATCAGATCCATAACAATTCCCTCAGCTGAAAGAACATGGCCAAGATATTCAATGGACTGCTGTCCAAAAAGACACTTCTTCTTATTTGCATAGAAGTGATTATCCGTTAGCAGCTGCAGCACCCGAGCTATATGCTGGATATGTTGGCCCCAACTTGAACTATAGATAAGGATATCATCAAAAAATATTAGGACAAACCTACGCAGCAGATGCTTGAAGAGGGAATTCATAGTTGACTGGAATGTGGCAGGTGCATTCATGAGTCCGAAAGGCATCACCATATACTCATAATGCCCTTCATGAGTCCGAAACCCGGTCTTATGAACATCTTCCTCCCTAACTCTAATCTGATGAAATCCAGACTTCAGATCCACTTTAGAAAAAAACTTTGCCCCATGTAGCTCCTCCATCAACTCATCAATAACAGGAATGGGGAATTTGTGTGGCACCGTGAGCTTATTCAAGGCCCTATAATCCACGCACATTCGCCAAGAGCCGTCCTTCTTCTTTACAAGGATCACCGGGCTCGAAAAAGGACCAACACAAGGTCTGATTACTCCAGCTTCCAACAGCTCCTTGATCTGCCTCTCAATCTCATTTTTGTGGTGATGAGCATGCCTATAGGGTCGGACACTTACTGGTTCGGCCCCCTCCTTCAATACTATAGCATGATCACTGGTCCTCTTGGGTGGTAACCCTTTAATAGGTTGAAACACTTCATCAAATCTGAGTAAAACAGCCTGTAATGCCTTCTGCTGGTTAGATTCCAAGGTACCTCTCTCTTCGGCCCTCACCTGCCTCATTCCCATTGACCAGAATACTCCCTCCACCTCCACTGCTTCTCGTTTAAACATCTGTTGTAAAGCATAAGGGACAGGATCTTGTCTAGTGACTCCCTGTAGAGTAATTTCGGTTCCTTTTTGAACAAATGTCATGGACATTCTCTTCCAGTCCACCATAACTTCACCCAGTGTCTCCAGCCAAGTAACTCCCAAAATTAAATCTGGCCCTCCTGTGTTAAATACAAAAGCCTCTACCATAAACTCTACTCCATTCATCTCCAATCTAACTCCCTTACAAACCCCTTGTGAGAAGGTTCGGTGTCCATCCCCTAGTCGGACGCCGAATGTTCTGGTTTGGGTAATAGGAATATCCATGGCCTTAACTAAGGTACTTGACACAAAGTTATGACTTGCCTCGCTATCTATCATGATTAGAATCGGCATCTCATTCAGCTTGCCCATGATCACCATGATTTTCGAAGGTGAAGGTGGCTCTCTGCCCATTTCCCTGTACTCGACCAAATTATAGACCAGTTCCCACTCTTCCTGATGTTCCTCCCCTACCTCCACTGCTTCCTCCTCCCTGGTTCCAACTTCAGACTCGGCCTCCCCTTCCCACACTGTCAGCCTGAATTCCTTATCTGGACATTTATGAAGTGGACCGTAAGTTTGGCCACACTTGAAACACAGCCCCTTGGCTCTCCTCTCCATCAACTGCTCATACGACAAACTACGGGTTCCCTTCCACCTTTGGCCATTTTGTCGCCCCTCTCCTGCCATGGTGAATCGGCTTTTGTTGATGTTCTCTCTCCCCTCTCCCTTGGCGTTAGCCGAAGTATTGCCTACTGATCCTGGTCTGGTCAAACTGGTTGCACCCGACCGTAACCCACTTTCCGCTGGTGGAACCCCTGGGCGGTACCTCGACTCACCTGGGCGGAGGACTCCCTCTCCGATCAGCTCTCGCTCCACCAAACGCGCCACTGACAAGAGGCGGGCTCTGTTCGTCGGGTCGTGGTTCCTGACCCGGTTCCGTATTTCCTCCCGAAGCCCACCCATAAAGCAACTCATAAACCATTCTTCGGGCATATGGGAGATCCTCGAAGTTACCCTCTCGAAATCTTCTATATAGCAATCCACCGATCCTCGTTGAACCAGCGACTTCATCCTCTCAATCGGATGCCCATCATCCCTCTCCCCGTAACGGTCAAACAGTGAGCGCTTAAACCTTTCCCAGGTCAGACACGGGTCTATCTCGCGTATGTTCATGAACCAATAGAGCGTCGATCCCTCCATGCATATTTGTATCATCGGTATACGAAGCTCAGGGGGAGTAGCATGAATCAAGAAGTAGGACTCAGCTCTCGTGACCCAAGCAAATGGGTCGACCCCGTGAAAAGCTAGTAGGTCAACCCGACGGGCAACATTCCGATATTCCTCCCATGCACGTTCGGAAGTTTCCCGAGGGAAGCCCTCATTGAGTTGGCAATACCCGGCACCCATCTGGCTACTGGGGTGTTTTTCGTTGCCGGTTGCCGCTGAAGGAGGTGGCGCAGGTCTATTGCCACCCGTCGATGATGAAGCATTATGAGTAAGCACCGACGGTTCCCCTCCGTCACTCACCTTCTGCTTATGCGTATTTTTAGCCAGCAGAGCTTGAAAACCATCCATCATTTCCGACAGGAGTTGGTGTTGCGATTTGGCCAGCGTCTCCACACTGGCCATCAAAGAACTGAGCTGCGAGTGAAGATCCTTCAAGGAGGAATCATGCGACTTAATCAGTCCCTCTAATGCTGATACTCTATTCTCCATTCTTGTTGGCATACAACCTCTACCCGATACTCACTCTCTCAATCAAAGCACCAATGTTAGGAATCCTCAATAGAGGTTGTGTGTATAGATAGTATTTCAGTATAGGAAAACAGAAAAATACTGGAGACTTGCTCCCCCTCCTGGAAAATCCAGGCCAATTCCTAACTATGATAGTCGATAATCATTTCCCTTCCCATTCAATTGCTAATATTCCCTACCATTCCTTCTCTCTCCCTAACTTCCTCCTAACAAACTTTGCCTACATGGCAACCGTATTCTCACTCCCCTGTCCCTACTTATTCCTACGGGTATAAACTTTAATGGGCTTGGGCTGAGGGGAGGAAGGAATATTAACAAGATTGGATACTTATCAGGTATTGTCAGCTTATTCAAGGCTCTGTAATCTACACACATCCTCCACCCACCATCCTTCTTCCTTGCTAACATTATTGGGCTGGAATAAGGACTAGTGCTTGGCCTTATGATCCTAGTCTCTAACATTTCCCTTACTAATTTCTCAATTTCATTTTTCTAGTAATAGGGATACCTGTAGGGTCTTGCATTAGGTGGTTTAGATCCTGGTTCCAGTTGAATGGCATGGTCAGTGGGTCGGTTGGGTGGTAATTTTGTAACAGGTTCGAAAACCCTTCCACACTCCAGTAGTAAACTGCTAATTTCCTCCGATACTATGGGGTCTAAATAGCATTGATTCTGTAGTCTCTCTAACCTTGTCAACTCCCCTTCGATCTCTACTTTTCCTTGATTCAACACATCCTGTCCCTCGTATTCAAGAATGAAACCCTCTGCCCCTTACTGTAAAAGTTTGGCAGTAGTTTTAAGTGAAGCAACAGTTGCCCTCGTCACAGTCTCCCCATACAGCTTAATTTTCTGTCCATCAAGCCTAAACTTCATAATTTGTTTTTTCCAATTTATCAGAATATCTCCTAACATTTCTAGCCATGCAACACCCAGAATTATATCAACACTCTGCATATCGAACGGGAAAAAATCTTGCCTCAACACCACCCCTTGTATGTTTAATGCTACCTTCTCACAAACTCCAACACTTTGCACCCTATAGTCGTTACCCAATCTAACCCTAAAAGGTTTTGTATTACTGACATTCAACTTCATTTCTTCTACTAATCCCTTTTTGATAAAATTATGCGACGCTCAACTATCCACTAGAATTATTACTTCTGTTTTGGCAATTTTCCCTCTTAGTTTTAGGGTTTGTGGGCCAACAATACCCATAAGAGATGTGACCGATAACTCTAGTTCAGGTAAGGGTTGGGTAAAATCCTCATGCATATTTGGATGAAGACAAAATAACGAGCTCTACCTCTTCTTCTTGTAGCTCTGCAGGTTGCTCTTCATCAGCTAAGAGTATGTGAAATTGCTTCTCCCCACACACGTCCTAGTGTGTACTTAGCATCGCATCTGTAACAAATTCCCTGCTGCCTCTTACGTTGCATATCTTCCACCATCAGACATTTAAAAGGGTAGGAGGTTTCTTGTCGGAACAATCTTCGTCCCTCATTGCTTTGACTAACCCCCCAATTTTTCGACAATCTGCCCTGATTCGAAACATTTCTGGTGTTTGGATTCGTCGCCGTGGTCGGAATCTTTTCTCCTTAGATGAATTTACGGTTAGGGTTCCATGAAGTCGGGTTGGGATTGTTTGCTGTAAACGGGTTTTTTTATTGGGCTGTTATCCCCTTTGTGCCCCAATCACTTGAGCCCATCATACTTGAGCCTCCATAAGTCTTCAGCTGTCTGTTGAGCTTTGTTGTCTGATCTAAAAGGGCCCAATTTCGGCCTTCAGTCATCTGGGCTAACTCCATCAACTGCACCAAGGAATCCGTCTGGGCGATCTGAAGCTTAGCCCTAATGCCCTCCTTCAACCCATTCATAAACGCCGTCGTCATCGCCTCCACTGGCATGTCCTTTAATATCGAAGTTATGACTTCAAACTTCTGAGTATATTCGGCTACCGTCCCTGTTTGCTGTATCTTTAACAATGCCGCTAATGGATTACCCACTTGGAAACTGCCAAACCTTCGGGTTACAACTTTTTTAAACGTCTCCCACTCAATCATTGGTGACCAGTTCTGTCTCCATTGATACCAACTTAGGGCGTCTCCCTCCATGCAAACCGCCACCGCTCGCAACCATCGGTCATTTGACACCCCATTCAACTCGAAATACCTCTCTACCCGAAAGATGCATCCAAAAGGATCCTCTCCATAGAACAGGGGAATTTCAAGCTTCCGGTTATTTTTCTACATTCTTACTGTTTCAATCTGAGCTGGTGTTTCTTCTTTAGATTTATGTTCTAATATCTCCTCTTCTTCCACGGGTATTTCCTCATCTTTCCCTTTGTTCTCGATTCTCCTTAAAATCTCGAAGATGGATGAAATATATGCTACCATTTTATCAAACTTGACCTCTACCCCCGCAAGATCTTCCACGACCCTCAACATTTCTTTTTCTACATTATCAATTCCAGTCTCCATCCTTGTTGATACCATTCCCGATCACAAGCTTGCTCTGATACCAATTTGTTAGAGACCACCTGCTCTGACAAAAGATTGATGAAAATAATAGAAACCTGCAAATGTTTTGGATGGAGAACAGCAAAGGAAATAGAGAAGAAAATGAATCAAGATGATGAAACAGTGAAAATGATTTTCTGCAGCTAGACTTTGAGGGCTAGCTAAACCTCCCAATACTCCACCTTTCAGTATAGCATAACAGAATGAATGTTCTCTATCCCCTAACAACATTTCCCCTCTCTAACTAACACACATATGACTCACCCCTTTGTAATTCCCTAAATTACCCTCACATACTTCCTGAATTGTTGGTCTTCGTAACCTTTCTTTTCTTACTGTATTGTTGCTGGAACTTGGTCTCAACAATATCCTATCAAATGTTAAACTTGATGCTACTGAACTCAACTTGATTAGTATAACCTCAACTCTCAAGCTAGTTTTTCGCCCCATTGTCTTTGCGGACCCTTCTTACCACTCAGGCGCTAGTCTTTTGTTGTCATCACTTTTGGATACTCTTTTGCATCACTTTTTTATTGTCACATATACACGTGGGTCTACCGGAAACAACCTCTCTACAATGTAGGGGTAAGGCTGCGTACTATCAGACCTCCCCAGACCCTGCTTTATTGCGGAACTTCGAACTAAGTGTGATGATGATGATAAATTTGTAGAGTTTGTCCAATGTATGTACAATTAAGATGCTTTGAGGTTTTGAAGCTTAGCACTTGATGAAATTAAGAAATTTCCAGCTGTCAACGTTAATGTGGAAATGATTCTATAAGATTTATTATGTTCTTTTACTTGTTCTGATTGCACAGAGGGATTATCACTTTTTATCTTTTCTTTTCTCTTTTACTTGAGAATGTCACTCTTGATTAGGGATTTCTCTGCTTCTCAGGGATCAAATCTGGATAGTGATGCCAAAATGTGGCGTTTGGTGGCAGATCTTATGAATGATCTCGGTATTCCTCCCCCACTCCCCTTCTGTCTCTCTCTCACAACATTGTATGCATGCATACAGACAATGTGAATACATTGCTGTTTATTTTTCCAATTTGATATGCCCTAGAGACTGACAAGGAAGCCTGCTATGTTTGTTGCAGGAATGCTTATGGATCTTGTTTCTCCATTATTTCCTTCAGCATTTGTTTTTATAGTTTGCTTAGGAAGCCTTTCAAGATCATTCAGTAAGTATTTTGGCTGCTTAACATGTGGGTAGAGCACTTTAGAAATCTAGTAAATGCTGATAGTTATTGTCAACCTTTTTCTCTCACCAATTGCAGTGGTGTCCATATGTGTGCTTGTTTTGTTTTTTGTTTATGCTAAAAGAATAGATTAAATGAATCTCCATATTTAATCAAGATTCATTGATATTGTTTCTGTACATAGCTGGTGTTGCTAGTGGTGCAACTAGAGCTGCTTTAACACAGCACTTTGCCCTTCAAAATAATGCAGCGGATATATCAGCCAAGGTACCAATATAAACAATTACTTTTCTCACAGTTGTTTAAGTTTTTAATTTATGTCTATTTACTTTTCTCTAATGCCTATGCAGGAAGGAAGTCAAGAAACAGTGGCAACAATGATTGGCATGGCAGTGGGCATGCTCCTTGCTCACTTGACAGTGGGATATCCCTTGGTCGTTTGGTTTGCCTTCCTCTCTTTAACAACGTTCCATGTGTATGGTAAGAAAACCTTTTCTGGTGATTATATGTAACTGCTAAAATTCAGATATAGTTGGAAGACATCCTTCATATTGTGTAAATTTACATGTAGTCGGAAGAAATGCTTCTTATTGTGTAAATTGGTCACAGAGATCTTTCTTAGATGACAATTTGAATTCATGCACATAATATGTCATCTTCTTTTCATGATGACAATTTCATCAATGATATTGTTAGATCTTACTGCTGCAAGTGGCTACTTATTATCTTGTGATCTTTGTTGACCAGCTAACTATAGGGCTGTTTGTTGCCTTGCGTTGACTTCTTTGAACATTAAGAGGAGCTCAATTCTTTTACAGTATTTCTTCGAGACTGGCCAAGGTACTAGGTACAACCTGAAATACTTTCTGAAATATGTTAAGGATCCAAGGTCCATTTAGATGACAGAACCCCTTTGATCCATGTTATCTGTTACATTTCTTATGAATGAAGTAGAAAGATGTGGTGACTTATACTATTGCTATCTCGAGATAACTTGTGCTTGGTTCACTTGTGCGAATAGAACAAGAACAAATCTTGGTTTAAGAGAACTTGGGTTAAAACTCCACTGTTTTATGTCTTACCGTGTCTATCATTGCTTTCAATTTATGTTATTTTGCTTTACATGTGTATTCCTTGAGCTCCTAGATGTACATTAACATGGTTTAATTGCCAACATTTGAATTTGTTTCCAGTTCTCTACCCTGAACAGGTCTCTAAGATGGAGCATATTTTACCCATGTGGACAAGTTCCTGGTATTCTAAGAAGGCGAAGTTGCTGCATACCCAAGTTCTATTGGGTGTGAGAGTTTCTTCACTTGATCACAGGGACATGTGAGTTTTGAAGTTTTCCGGCCAACTTTTTGACTGTCACAATGCATATGAATCTGCATACCCCAACTGAGACACCTTTTTTCCAAACTATTATTTCTTCAATTCCAGACTTAAGTATCGGTTAGAATCGTTTGCAGAATTATGATTTTCTTTATTTGATTAAGTGATGGCCCTAATCTAATAGGTTACATACAACTGTTAGTATAGTTATGAAGTGTTTATGAGTCAAGCATGATGAACTTTGTTTCATGTGAACTACTTTGACCTTTAGTGCTGCAAAATCTTAAAATACTTCTGCAAAAACCTGACAGTTTTATTAATATTCTGAAACAGGGAGGAGCTACTGCTTTGTGCAGGATCTCATTATAGAAAAGGTTGAACTCCATGTACTTCTTCCCAGTCATTGTTTTTTGAGTATAAAACAAGTGATCATTGTTATGTGTTATTTTCATTGTTTTTTTTAGCAAAGTATTTGTTACTGGAGAGGAACAGAATCATCTGTATCATACTACACAAAGATTCCACAGCTTCAGATGTCTTGCAATCATTTATTCATGCACTTGCTGCGGTAAAACTTAAGGAAAAATGTAATTCTGTGCATATGGAGAGCCAATTATGGATGAATGCACATTATGAAGTTTTCCTTCGCAAGGTATCTCTTTCATATCTTCTCCTAATAATTTTGCTCTTTAGAATGAACTTGCTCTGAAATCATGAATTGCAATATGTTCGACGTTAGGTGAACTAATTTTGAGAGGAAATACTTCATTTGCTATGATGCAGCAACATAGTGAACTAGGTTTTGATGGCTCTCTCTTCTCTTGTTTTACTGAAAGAGTAAAAAAGTGAAAGTTTGATGGAGGGAGAGATCTCAGACATCTAGATGGTTGGAATTAACAAGAACAATTAGTTCGGTATTGAGATCAGCTGAATTGAGATTGTAATGTCCCCTGGAAATTGGAATTTGTTTTCATCCCTGAAGAAAGTTGGTGACAAGCTAGCACTTAGATTGTAACTTTAATCTTTTTGGATATCATCTAATTTCTTTTGCTTTTGGCATCTGGCAGCTAAGGTCTTCAGGTTGGAAAACAGAACGTCTGCTTTCCTCTTCAATTGTTTGGAAGGCAAACTGGATATCCGAGCCTTCAGATGATAAGACGGACTAGATTATTTCACAAAAAGAGAATTTGTGGGACGTGAGATGCACAACTAGTACATTTAGAGTAAAACTTGATGCGCTGATATCACATGATTTTGAAAACAATTTTCTTTTGTTTATTTCTCGTTCAGAAAACGTGAATATCTGTATCTTTGATTTTCTATCAACATACAAAAATGAAGGTTTCACTTATTCTTCACTGTTTATTTGCGTATTAAACAACAGGTGTCAGAGACTTTCTCTTTTCTTTGTAAGTGTAATTGTTCACGTATTAAACAAGTGTCAGAGAGTTTTTCTTTTCCTTGTAAATGTTTCTTTTGTACAAACTTAAGCCACCTCTAAAAAAAACGCTTCGTTTTGTTTCTTGGTTTAAAAGTATAACAAAAAACAAAACTACCAACGCTTACGCCTTTTGTTTTTTTAATAATTATTATTATTTATAAAATGAAATAAAATAATGGAAGTTGTGATTAGAGTACCCAACGATCAGAGCTTAAAGTTCAACGAGTGAAATTGAGCCTCGAGCTCAAAAGTGTTTCAGAGTTTCAGGCAACGTGTAATGAATCCGATATCCAAATTGAATACGGAACAGTTCAAGTACTTAGTCACAACAACGTAACAATTGGAAAGTGTCTCATGAGCATTTCATATGTATCTTGTTATGTATCTTGTTAAGTATGTTTGATAAAGTGAAATGCAAATTACATATGCTTTAGTGAAATTGTGTTATTCATGTGAAAGGCAAAATTGTGAAATAATTGTGGTATGATTGGATGTGTTGCATGAATTGAGTGAACAATCGATGATGGTTACTTCACTGAGTTCGCAAAACTCATCAAAATTGCAAGGTTGTCTTTTCAGGACCGAGGAACTACTCTAGCTTTTGAGAGACTCTAGTATTGTGTAGAGTGTGATTGGTAAGAGAAGTCATGGCCCAAAGGTCATTCAGCTGGGATTTTTGGACGAATTAGTTAGATTGTACATAGTTTCCTCATTCATGTAGTACTATTGTATTAGGTTTTGATAATGTACATATGGAGATTGTTGAATGTCACAATGTAGACAATCGGGTTCTTATAAAATGAATTGAGGAAAAAGTTGGCTTTTAAAATATTGTGCTTTTCTTATGATACTTTACAAGTGAACTATGATACCATGCCATATGAAGTGATTGTAGTGATCGAACGTAACATGCCCTTATCGTAGAATGTGTCGGAATGACCTTTGGGCGTCCTGGTGTGTACCCCTGCGATAAGGAAACGCTACAGACAAGGTTGGGCCAGAGTTAATGGGACAGTAGATTAGGTCCCGTTTAAACCCTAAAGACTTGACTCTCATTATCATAATCTCCATTATGATGATAAGTGTATAAATTTAATTAATGATTTATCATATTAGAATAAAAACAATAAACGTAATATGATAATAAAATCATTTGTCACGTTATTAATCAAAATTAATAATCACAAAACTAAGGTGTTCAATCTATTACATAACGATTAGGTCATGGGCATAATTCCAACAATCTCCTACTTAACCTAGACTCAATCAGTCATGAACTTTAATTCTATCTTCCACTTGTGCCTATCAAACTCTTTTGATCCAAGCGCCTTAGTGAAGGGATATGCAGCATTCTCCTTTCCTTTAGCCTTTTGAATTTGAATGTCCTCATGCTCAACAATTTCTCAAATCAGATGAAATTTTCGCAGAACATGTTTGGATCTTTGATGTGACCTTGATTCCTTAGCTTGTGCAATAGCACTGGTATTGTCACACAATAAAGGAACAACTTCCTTTATCGAAGGAACTACACTAAGTTCAGTTAAGAACTATTTCATCCAAACAACTTCCTTAGCTGCATCGCATGCAACTATGTATTCTGTTTCAGTAATTGAATCAGCTACAGTAGTTTGCTTGGAACTTTCCTAACTCACTGCTCCTCCATTCAAAGTGAAAATATAACTAGAGATAGATTGGCTATCATCGTTATCTGATGCAAAGCTAGCATCAGTATAATCTATTAGCTTTAATTCATAATCTCTATATATGAGGAATTGATCCTTAATTCTTCTTAAGTACTTAAAGATGGTTTTGACCACTTTCCAATGTTCCTCACCTAGGTTACCTTAATACCTGCTCGCTATTCCTAGTGCGTAGGCTACATCAAGTCTTGTACATTTCATGGTATACATGATAGCTCCCATTGCACTAGCATATGAGACCCTACTCATGTGCTCTCTTTCTTCTAGGATTTTAGGACAATCCTCCCTACTAAGAGAAATTCTAGTGCCTATCGGTAGACGGTAGATAACCTTTTCTGAAAATTTCCATGTAATATCTTTTTAAGATAGTATCAATGTACATGGATCGGGAGAGTACTAGCAGCTTCCTTGATCTATCTCTATAGATCTTAATTTCACGAATATAAGTTGCTTCTCCCAAATCCTTCATAGAGAACTATTCAGATAGCCAAATCTTTGTCTTTTGCATGTCTAATACATCATTTTCTATTAGTAATATGTCACCTACATACAATACTAGTAAAATAACTATGCTCCCATTAACCTTCTTGTACACACATGGCTTTTCTTCGCATCTCACAAAATTGAACTTTGCAATTGTTATATTGAAGCAAATATTCCAACTTCGTGAAGCTTACTTCAATCCATAAATAGATTTTTGTAGCTTACATATTTTATTAGGAGCAGATGACAATGTGAAACCTTTAGGTTGAGTCATATAAACATCTTCTTTGAGCTCTCCGTTAAGAAATGTTGTTTTCACATCCATTTGTCATATCTCATAATCATTATATGCAGTTATAGCAACTAGAATCTAAATAGATTTAAACATTGCCACAAAGGAAAATGTTTCATCATAATTAATACCTTCCTTTTTATTATATCCCTTGGCAATAAGACATGCTTTATAAGTTTCGAAGTTCCTGTTTACTCCAATTTTTTGTTAAATACCCATTTACATCTTATAGGTTTTATATCCTTTGAGAGATCAACCAAAGTCTATACTTTTTTTTTATTCTCATGGATTCTAACTCAAATTCCATGGCCTTAAACCACTTCTCGTGATCTGGACTTGCCATAGCCTCTTCCTAAGTCTTAGGGTCATCATCAATATGATTATTAATCTATCTGGTGTACGACGATCCCTAGTAGACCTTCTAAGAGACACATGTTTAATAGGTTCTTCCTCTACTTGATCTTGTTATTGCACTGGTTCTTGGACAGGTTTATTAACCGGTCCATTCTCCTCAATGGTTTAGGCTGGTACCCTATAGAAATACACGGTAGTGTAAATGATCGTGTATTTTTTAAGACCCCAAAATTTGTGATTTCATGTAGACATAGAGACTTACATAGGCAACATACATGACCATTTATATCAACATACATGGGCATGTAACTTCAGACGACCAAAAACAAAATTCTTCAAATCTCATATGCTTATAGAGACTTACATAGTTACCATACATATAGGTCCAAGTTGCTTGAAATCTTCGTTCCATTCCTCAATTTCATCCAAATTCTTCTTTTTTTGATCCGAGAAGGCAATTATCACCTATAAATGCACTTGAAGCGAATTAAGTACAAAAATACTATCAAACTATTGAATAATAAGTAAAACACATTAAATATGGGTATATAAATGTAGTCAAATAAGCATTTATTGAACGTCCCCACATTTAAGCTTTTGCTTGTCCTTAGGCAAATCATAATCTAAATGATCAATCTTACAAGCATCTATCCTTTATTAATCTCAATCTATTCATTCACACCCTAAATCATCATATCATATTAATCAAATTAACATACAATTTGAATCAAGTTATCCTACAACTAACATTCATAAGTTAATATTAATAATAATAACATCAATAATCTTTTTGAAATCAAAAGCACAAATCTTTATACTCTTACTAAGGTTTCACCAATGCTCTGAAGTGTTTAGGGTGAAAATTATAAGTACTTTCAAATCAATACATAGTAGAACTCTTAACCATAAGCTTGCGATATTATCATATCTTTACTACTTATAACTAAATTAGAAACAAAAATCAAAAGATACTTATAAGGATTTAATGGGGCTTAGGTAAGGTATGATTGGTATAATAAAAGAGTGATAAAATTGAAGGGAATTTACAAAAACAATATTACAAGAAATTTATTCTTTCACAATATAGGTCCTTTGCATTTTAAATTCATTAGTACCAATACTTAAACACATTTCTGTTTTCTTTTAAATCTCGATAATTAAATTACAGAAATATTAGACCTTTTCGATTTTAAGTTTCAAACAATCAAGTAATGTAAACAACCTTCAAGGTTCAAATTAATAAAAAAAGCTTTAAAAAAAAGTTAAAGGCTAATAATTTGGTTATTATCAATGAAAAAGGCTAAGGCTTAAAATTGGTTATTTTTAAGGGATAAAATATGGTAGGGTAATTCAAGAAAATAAGTTAAACAACCATTGAACCTAAGTGCCTTTACCATTTCAGTGGTACTAATTTAACAAACTACGGTCTCAATATATATATTAAAAGTAAGTTTTAGAATCATTCAACTATGCATGACAACACACATGAAAGAATAAAAGAGTTTAAATATTGATCTATTTGCTCTTATGCTTAAAATCATACAAAATGGATCTTTTGTGGGTAAATAATATGCAATTTTAATTCAAACTATCCATATCGGTGATTACTAACGATATGACTCATAAAAGTAAATTTATTCTAACTTTCATCATTCTGCATGCTAATTCAATTTAATAATCAATAATGATCTCAAGTATTTATGAATAGATTTTTAACTAATTCAGAATATAAGTTATTGATAAAAATATTATAAATAAGCTTAAGAAAATTGTAATCCCGTTCTCCACGCTTAAAGTTGTACATTATCCCTAATGTATACAATATAAACACATCAAAATAAAAATTAAGAAAGTGTAGAAAATTGGTACTTCCTTAAGTAATAAGAATTTTAGAATTCTGATTTTGATGAATTTAGTATTGTTCATTGGATAGGAGATACTAACATTCGTGCAAAATATAAATAAAAAGGGTAAAAAAAGATAACAGAAAATAAAATAACAATAATAACAAAGCAAATGGAAATAAAAATGACATAAATGAAATTACATTGCATTAACATTTAGACAAAAGAAAATAAAAATGAAAATAAAGAAAGAAAAATACAAAAAATAATAGAAAAGAAAAGAAAAGAAACAAAACCAAATTAATGCATCCATTAATCCTATTGTGGCTTTGACATATCCGTAAATGGATGCTCCTCTGGTCTTAAATATGGAGAGGCTGTAGACAAAGTCGCTCTAGATGGTGGAGGCTAAAAATTCAAGAACAAACCACCTGTCTAACTATTCCCTGTCTTACTCTGTCCAAGAGTAAGACAACGTCGTTTTTGGTTAAAAATTTTGTAAGCTTACGACTGCTTTCAATATGGTGATCTGACAGCAAAGCCAAGCCGCCTACCAGCTTGGCTTTGCAAAGAGACATGGCTTTTAAGACATTTTTATTATTTATGTAAACCAAAAACGACTTTTGCAGTACATGACTATTACTAAAACCCGTTTACATATACTTCATAAACATTATTAATTTTGTTGTTGATATTAAGTGTAATTTAAATAATTTAGTATTATTTAATAATAATAATAATCATGTAATGAATAATTTCACTAAATTATTAATTATAATTGCATTAAAAATTTAATAATTAATTTGTTTTTTATTATTACAATTTAATTGGAAATTTTATTCCTTTTATTATGAACTTTATTATTCTGATTAAATTTAAATTCCTTAAAATGTTTAATTATTATTATTATTATT
>JANZLF010000003.1:21812498-21824122 GCA_026546835.1 Erythroxylum foetidum
GTAATGATATATTTTGTGTAAAGTAATAAATAAGTTAAATTTAATTATTTAGTCAATTATGTAAATAAATCAATTTGTGAAAAGGATATAAAAGGAAAAAGTTAAAAAGTACATGATTAAAGTTGTCTTTTTGTACTTTTGGTGCAATAAATAGTAACACCCCAAATTTGGTGTGTTACTATTTATTGCACAAAATTTGTGAGTACATTTGGTGCCTTGTTTGGAGAAGATTTTTTGCACCAAAATACCAAATTTGGTGTTTTGGTGTCTTGGTTGGAGATGGCCTAAGCCATATGACATAGTCCCTTGACCATATTGAATTGTAGCATCAAAATTGCACTTCATAGCTCCAGCATTTAGGCCTGACCAATAGACAGCAGGTCCATCAGCACTTGTTATTGTTTGAGAATTTCTAGTCTTAAATTGGGCATGTTGCAACTCTTCAAAAAATCTGGTTGAAAAGGCAAAAATAGCTCTGGAATCGAATCTTTTATTATGCTATATTAAGGACTTTCGAGCACTCCACAAATGTTACACAAGCACACAAGCCCGACTCACCACATCTATCTGGGCAGTCAAGAGATCCTACAAAAAGATATTGAAATTTGGAGCAACATGATATAAATTGAATAAAGTCCAACATGCACGAGCTTGATCACATTCTACCAATGCATAAGAAATTGTTTCAGCCTCATCACAATAAGGACGGTTTTCCTCAATTGTCATTCCTCTTCTTTTTAAGGCCTCTCTTACTGGAATAATCCCTCTACATGCTCTCCAAAGAAATTACTTCGTATTAGGAGGAATTGGTAGATGTCACAACTCCTTCCAAGGGCTAAAAATCTCTTCAAAAACTATGGTGCTTAAAAATTTAAGGGCTGCTCTATAACCAGATCGAATTGAGTAGAAGCCATCTTTAATAAAATGCCAAATCAACTGATCATGATGGTTTATCATATGTAAAGGAATTGACATTATTTTCTGCACATCCATATTACAGAAAAGGCCTTGTATTAATTGTAGAATATGATAAAAACATATTAACAAAAATAGGCTATTTGAACCTGTTTATAAGAACATATGAAATTCTCTATATCGTTTATGGTATTTCAATTTTGACCTATTTAATTTTATGTAAGCTCCACGTAAATATGTTAATGAGATTTGATGAAATATGGTAGGAATTAATTTACGAAACCAGAGGATCTATTCTCTTATAAGAGGCTTATGACCTAGATTTGAGTCTGACTTTTCAGTTTTCTACAGGTCGTTCGGAATCAGCATTTAAAGAGCTAAAAATCCGATTCAATTTTAAATAAATTAAAAAATGTTACGAATATACTAAACACTAATACTACAAATAAGTATAATAGATTAATACTGCATATTGCAATAAATTACTAAAGACTTCAAAGGAATTATATCACTATGTGTTTTAAGTTTAACCTCGTAACAAATATAAGAAACACAATTTATTGAAAGATAGTTGAAATATTAAATTAATGAAAACAAAACAATTAAATTAGTGAAAAGAAATGAGAAAAACATTAGAGTTTCAATTAGGAGGAATTCTAATTATTATATAAGATTCATTATATCATAGTTGAAATAATAATTAACTTAATATATTTATGTCATTTCTCGAAACACACAAATATATCCAAATAGGTAAGTATCACTTCTTGGTGCACAATTTAATCTAATTAAACTCGTAAAGCATATTTAATATATTTTATTACAATAGTCCAGGACATTTCTCTAGATCTAATGTGTTTATTTTCCCAATATATAGATCATGCTTCTCCTCTTAATTCTTTATATAATCCTTAAGATTAAATCTACGGTAGACAGTCACAAATCCAACGATTAAGGGTAAGTGAATAAATTCAATGGAATAAATAATCATATCACACACTAATAATCAAAAGATTCATCTTAAGCTACATCCCTAACCATAACTAAAGTTTTTAACTACTAAACATAATAAAAGCAAAACCAACACAAATTAATTTTAACATAAGGAAAGAAAAAAGAAAAGAATTAAAGAAATTGTCTTGGTCCTCCTTCAATCTTGCTCTCAATTCTCTTTTGAGGCTAAGAAAGAATAAAATTACAAAAATTTAACTATAGTTTTTATAGTTATGCTTACAAAATAGAGCTAGTCTCAAGTTGCTTAAAGTTATGATTTAATGTATTCTCAAAAATTGTGTAAGAGAACTACCACAATAACATCAACACTGGTGCTAGTTTTGTTCTAAAATTTTGGTTGCCTTAAGTTAACATAAAACTAACGTTAGTTTTATTTTGTAACTTTCTACATGACAGTATGTCAAGTTCAATGTTTCTTACATATTCTACTCTAGCATTAATTTTGTACTATTTCTCAACCTCTTAAACCTTATGAGCGATAGACACCTATATCTTTGATGTGTTTAATGCCTTTTTTTTTTTTACTGTTTCTCCAATTTCTCTAATTTGACACCTTTAAGCATGAATTTACCTCCAACATTTTCTACAAAATTATTGTCCTTTTAATTATCTTCTAAACGACTCTAAAATCTCCTTAATTGGACAACTACGAAGAAAGTTGCACTCAATTTTGAAATTTCTCTTTACATTTATCACCTACAATACAATGAACTACATATGAGAAAACATTATATAATCCATAAAAAATGTACTATAAAAGTGTTAAATTACAACTAATTTAACCTTTAATAACATGTAAAACATACCTGTATCACTATAAAGCAACTATTCAAGACTTGAAAATTTTATTGTAGTTTCTTTACTTCTTAATATAGTAGACATTTAACAAACAATTAGCTCAAATAATGCAAGGCAAACATATAAACTTGTAAAGGAGATGAATAAATATAGAAGAGCAAATAAGAGATGTGGTGAGACCAAGTATAAAAAAGCAATGGTAAAGTTAGATGTGAAACAAAAGCATAGCAAATGTCACCATTTAATTTTCTTTTTCTTACATATTTGTAGATCCATTAATTACTTGAACTAAATTACAACTAAAAATAAGCATTATTGATAAGAAGTTAATTTGATACATTAATTAGAATTATTTTTTATTTTGGATATATTTTGGTGCTTAAATAGGAAAATTAATATTTATTTTGATTAAGAGATGAAAAGTAGAAATTGCATAAAATTAGAGCATTATTGGCAAAAATCATGAAATTTGAAAAAAGTGGATAGATTATTGTAGTGGATAAAGTGAGATCATGCCTAACGTTAGATTCGCTTGAAGAGTTAGAGTTTAATTAGGAAACTTCTTTTCATCCCTATTATGTGGGGATCTGGATTGGTTTTAGATATGAATCTTTGTAAGCTGGGATTAAACTATGGTTTAGATAGAAAAACAAGCACAAGGAGGTCTAGACCCTCACCATTCTCTTTTCATTTTCTTCTTAGTTTTCTTTCAAACTTTCATCTTTCTTCTATCTTTGGTGTTGAAACTTAAGTCGTGTGTATCTAAACTCAATTATTCTAATTGAAGGAGATTCAAAACTCTAGTTATAACCTTGTAAGGCTTTATTCTAAACTTTTATTGATGTTTTAATTCAAATATTTCTTGTTTTGAGTTCTTATATTTGATGAATAATTAATATTGATATATCTGACAAATTAATTTGATGTTAATTATTCTATAGCTATCCATGAATTTAATGATAGTAATTGTCGTGAAAGATTGAAACAAGTACCAAATAAGTTATTTATGAATTTGTATATTTAACTTATGATAAACAAGAAAACTAAGTTAAATAATTACAGCTATTTCAATTATTTAATTTAAGGTTCAGTCTTTTTCATTAAACTCATTGCTATTATTTAATTGATATGGAATGCTATCATACTTAGCTAATTGATGGTAAGTTTTGGTTTGTATGTTGGGTTTGAACTAATTAATTTAGGAAAATTTGAGACTTATTATCACTATCCTAATATGTTTCAGACTAACTATTTGAAATGTGACAATTAGATGAGATTTTTTCCTTGAATTTGAATTAAGTATTCTTCAATTTCTCCCTTTTATATTTAGTTTATTATTTTGATTTCTTGTTAATTTTAGTTAATTAATCGAAACCCCCACTTTATTTTATTATTTGGAATTAAAAAACTAATCTTTAGTTCTCTTGAGATTCGATCTAGTTCTATAACTACTACAAGAAATTAAATAATTATACTCACTTTTAAGGGATCAAAATTTTGACGCCTTTGTTGGAGATTGCATTAAATTAGAACATTATTGGTAAAAATCACGAATTTTGAAAAAAAAATTGAACAGATTAAATTAGAACATTATTGAAGAATTGGAGTTTAATTAGGAAACTTTTTTCCATCCCTATTATATAGGGATTTTGATTTGTTTTATAAAAGAATCTTTGCAAGATAGGACTAGATTAGGGTTTAAGTAGAAAAATCAAGTATCATTTTTTTTGACTAGTGTAACTAATACTAACCAAAATGGTACAATACCCATAAGTTTGCGTTGACTGCTTTTGGTATCTTATTCATATTTCATAGGATAATGCATTAGTTTAAGAAGTCCAATTGTGTTAGATTGTGCTAAATGGTTAGTTTTACCCATAGGAAACAATTATAAATAATAAAACAAATTATATCAATATGTTGATCGTATATTTGATAAAAAAATGATGTAAATATGAAATTTTACAGCTTAATAACTACCAATTTTGAGATGAGTAGCTACCTTTATTAAGAATATGCAATAGATCGTTAACAAAAAGCTTATACGACTATTAAGAAGTGTTTATGATGTGATGAAAAATTTCAAAACTATACTTATAATACTTCTTAACTTTCTAATTATAAAAGGATACTTATGATACACCTGTCTAACTAAATAGAATTGTAAGAGTGCTTTCTTTTCTTTAAACCATAAAGAAAGTATAGCTTTATTATTAATTATTATTTGATTTATATCTTTATACTGTGATCATCAAAATTCATATGATAGACAATGTTTATAATTTAAAATTTACTTCTGCAATTGAAGTGCACATTATCCAGACATAGTAAAAGGAACTTAGATGAAAATGTTGTGAACGCTTATACAGGGACGGAGTCACGTTATAGGGGAGGGGGTTTTAAATGACTTATATAATTAAAATTTTTAAAATTACAAATATAAATGACCCCTTTAAAAAAAAATTCCTATTAGATGTTGACCTTCGGCCTCCCTTAAAATTGAGTCTGGCTCCGTCACTGCGCTTCTAGTCCATGAATTATAAACTATCGGAGACTAACTTATAAAATAAACACCCTATTAATTTAAGTTACATTCAAAATTAAGCAGATTCTGATATCTCATCGTGTGTCCAAAAGTCCGATTCTGGCTGTCTTTAGACACTTTTCTTACATGCAACTGTTGAAATTTTTACAAAAAATGTGTCTTAACTTAAGATGTTATTGCTCCCGTCAATTTACACAAAAGAACTTGGCGCTAAGAATTAATAACATTTTTATAAAAATTAATTTAAAATTTAAGGAGAATATTATTGAATTTCAATAAATATTTAATCTTAATTTCAATTAGGTAATAGTTTATTTAAATAATTTATTTTCACATATAAGTCATTACGTATAAATACATACTGCGGGCTTGCGCTCGAACGCTTGGCGCAGAATTTGGCTTTTTCGTAACACGCTTAACAACACGAAGCGCACCACGAGGCAAAACATACAATAATGCTACAGTTTGATTGTATACTTGACAAGGCAGGCAAAACAGGTTTTAAAAATGTCAACAGTACCTTAGTTACATGATAAAGAGTGGTGTGTTTATTAAGGTATTTATTAAACTTCAATATGGAGCGGACTTTAATGAATAAAGTTAGGGTAGTTGCCACTTCTCAGATTTAACTGCATATTATGGCTTGAAGGATGCACAAGCCCTGGAACGTGCGAATAAGTAAATGAGAAATTCAATTTTGGGGGAGAGCTTTTCGCTAGTACTCTGTCCACAGACCAGATCTAGACTAGGTAAGGAAAATCAGGTGACTGAAACTGAACATCTAACACTTTCCTTGGTTATTCTAGCATTCGAAATTGAAGACGTTGTTACGTCCACGGACGAGGGTAGAGACCCTTGTGGGCTGGCACAATCCTTCACCTACTTGGGTTAGAGTTAATACGGATGGTGCTTATAAAGAGGTATCATCGTAGGCATCAGTTGGGAGAATTCTTCGAGATAATTTGAGTTCTTGGTTAGGAGGATTCGCCCATATAATATTGGGCATTGCACTATCGTTTCTGCTGAATTATGGGGGGTCTTCACCGGTCTACAATTAGCTTGGGATCTTGGATACCGACGAGTGAAACTAGAAGTGGACTCATTGATCATTTTCAACATTGTCTCATCACCTGTGACCCATTCCATCCCAGTTAACTCCCTCACACTGGGGATTCAAAACTTAATAGCTAGAGATTGGGTCGTCAAAGTAAGGCATATCTACCGACAGATCAATAGGGTTGCAGATTGACTAGCTAACTATGCCATTTCTCTGAAACTTGGCATCCACAAATTTCAGCACCCGCCTGTGGGTTGCCTGATTATTCTCCTAGAGGATATTTCAAAAGTATCATTTCTCCTATTAGTTACTGCCGGTTAATATACTTTCCTTTCGGACACAAAAAAGTAGACAATTGGCAAAAAAAACAAAGAGAGCCTAATTGTCTAAGAGCGTCACGTATAGTTACTTCTGACTTTGTTTTGTTTAATTGCATAAAGCGTCGTCAATTTTTTGTAGCTAAAGGTTATACGCAATAATTATAGAGACTAAAGGTTATACGCAATAATTGTAGACTAAAATTATCAGCTATGAAAATTTTTTGTATCTAAAGCATTATAAAACATAACTAATAGTTTTTGACGACATTTTCGTCTTCATAGCTATATATTATTATGTATGTTTTTTATAACATAGCAAAATTATATTAGCTATGTTTTTTTTATAACGTAGCTAAATATTTTTATCTACCTTTTTTATAATGTAGCCAAATGGTAATTATTACGTTTTTAATAATGTTGTGATATGTTATTGGTTACTTTTTTTAATCTATGATATTGAACAATATATATGTTTTGTATGTAATGTATCGACAAGTTTTTTATTGTGAATTATTTGCTTATTATTATAAAACTAAATCATAGAAAAATATTATTAATTCAAAATATCGAGAATTGTATATATAAAATAAAATTATATAAATATCATTAAATTATACCAACAAAAACAATATAACATTAAAGGATAATCATTTGTTCCTATAAGATATTAATGACAACTTGAACAATTCTTATAAACAAAATAATAAATAAAGAGATCAGTTTACAAATTATAATAAGTCATGCTCATATCACAAAAATATTAGAGCATAACAAGAATGACCACCTAGTGTTGTCCATGTCTGTGAACTTGTAATCATCCAAAAAGTTTAGTTAAAATCAACTAAAAATATTGTGAGTATTGATACAATAAGTATTTGGTTCTAATTAAATCAAACAACATATAACTTTACCATTTACAGTATAATCACTCATCAGTTGCATCTTCATCCATTCTCTAATCCGAGAAAAAAAAGGATATTAAATTTAAAGTATAATACATATAGGAAGAGAAAGAAAAAAGTATAGGAGATATAATTAATACCATTCACTTTTCTCTTCGTTTCTATCATAATTAGGACCAACTAATCCTTTCAATAACGTATCATATTTTTCTAATTTTGCCTGAGTTTTTTGTCTCTTGATTACTTCAACTTGTAATGCACCGTTAAGCTTGTTGTTTTCCTTTTGAATGTGTTCAATGATTGTTCTATATGTTTAGGTTAAAATATTTGGCTTAGGGCCATAGTCAAGGCCTTTCATATAGCCAGAACAAGTACTTAGTATTGTATTACAAGTGTCTTTTGCACTAAGCTCATTCCCCTTAGACATAGACTTCTTTAGTAACTCTTGCATCTTATTCTAAAATTATATAAAAAAAAAATTGATATTCAATCCACATTTTATTACTTAGTACTACATTAATAAATGAACAAAAATATTGAACAAACTTTTAAACTTAATAGTTTTTTCCTACTTCTTATGACAACCATCTTTTACCCTCTCCATTGTTAGTGACTTTAAATAGTGTGATCACATTACACTCTTGTCCATATAATTCCTTCTCATTCTATTTTATGAAACAAAATTACAAGGCACAATAAATAATGTAGTATTTATTAATTTAAGTATAACTTGCAAACATAGATCTTACATATTTATTTATGACAACTACAAATAACTTTGACTCTTGATTATGAGGTTTTTTCAGTTTTGATCTACTGACCTTTGCCTTCTCACAATTTTCCTAAATAAAGAAAAAAAACATAACTTAGTCATTAAATCATCTAACAAGATTAGTACAAGCAAATGTTAAGACAAAAGAAAACAAACTTGAACTTTTTGGTCAATCTAATAATCGGACAAACTATTTCAATTTTCTTCATACATTTGTTCGGGAACATAGCTTCATGCATTCACATTAGAAGGAAAAGATTTATAATACTTTTGCAACTTGAAATGACGATCCTTGTTCCTTTGTTTCAATAATGAAGTAACATAATTTGAAACACTAGGTTCTTAATATCCACAATGTTGGTGTTGGGGTCTTATTACTAATCTCGAGGCGACCACTCGGGGTGGTCTGGTGAGGATCATGTGAAAAGAAAGTCGAAAGTAATCAATTGTAAGAAATTTAACAGCAAAAATTTGGCAGGTTTGCCCTGGCAAAGTATAGGTTCATCGCAGCGAAGCTATAGAATGCTTTCCGTAGACCTTTTGGGAGAAGTTCGCCGCAGTCAACGTTTGACTTCACCATAATGAAGTCTTAAGGTCGAGCGAAGTCACACTTTGGGAAAAATATGTCGCAACGAAAGTTCGGCTTCGTTGTGGCAAAGTCCCCAGATTTAATCCTAGTACTCTCAGGATAAATACGTTGAGGCGAAAGGCTAGCTTCACCGCGAAGAAGTTACCAAAATCATGTGTAAATACCCTTCGAAAAAGGTTGGCTGCGGAGAAACCTTCAGTTCCAAAACACAAAAACCAACATTCAACACAAAATTTTGCACACATACACATACCATTTCCACAACCATCACAACTCAACCACAAGATAAACATAAACATACACAAAGGAACTTCTTCAAGTCTTATTCTTATTACTAGAACAAAATAGAGTTTGAACAAATCTTTAGTTACATATCAACAAATACATCATTAACTTAATACCAAAAATACAATTGGATGCTCATGTTTGATATGCTGCTAAAGCTACTCAAATGTAATTAAACTAACTTAATTACTAAATATAACTATCTCGAAGTTTCTAAATGCTTTGCAAGAATCAATGATCTTCTTGTTCTATACTTGAGGAGTGAAAAATAATAGGTTGAGCTACAAGGCTCAGTGGCTAATATATTTATAGCCATTAGTAACGAGTCACATAATCAAGCATATATATATATATCCATATATATTTATGCATCTATATCTCATCTTATTCTGGCAAGTCAATCACCTACAATTCTAGCTCAAAACTCATCATTAAGGAAGTTAACGCATAACACATAACGTATACCTTTAACCATCTAAAATACCATTCAAATGCATCATACTTGACAAATCAAAGATGAAATGCACAAACAAATGGCTTGAGAGTTCCACGGATCGAAATGACAAAATCGAATTTTACATCATTAACAAAATGAGTATGTTCTTAGGATCTCATATGCCACAATCGGGCAGTCAAGATAAGGCTTTACGTCAACGTGCATGTGACTAACGAAATGATTTCTCTCTTGCCCAAATACAAGCAAATATTAATGCTCACTTCAATCCATCACATATTCACATTTTCATGCTTTTCAAGTTATTTCCTCTTTTGCTTATACAAAATTTCATAACATCACTTATGAAATAACATGGTAAAAATAATAATACATTTTTTCAACAATCACAACAATTCAAATTCAAATAATTAGGCATACACACATATAAGTAAGCAATTTGCTCATCATCTCACAACAACTATAAACATATTACCCACCTAATTTCGCTTGAAAATCCAAACTCAATTGTGCCTTTTCTCTTGCTTTTAGGTGAAGTTTTCTTGATTTCCTAAAACAAACCAAATTCATTCAACACAACATTCAAGTGTAGATTCATAAAACTCCAAAAATAAAAAATGATAAAATTAAGCTCTAACTTAACATACCCATAGTTCTATGAGGGTAAATCATATGACGCAAGAATTATTGTCCACTTATTGTAAGAAGTACTTATATTACCAAATAATTTAAATCTATCAGAGGCTAAACAAAGTTAAACATTAGGACAATCCTCTAAAAGTCTTTCCATGCGTTTAAGTTTACTGGATGACAGATAACATTATCATCAATGTGTTAATATCTATGATTGTTTTTATTGACATAAAAAGCCTTTGTAGTCATGGTTTAATAAAGAAGTATTTCAAGATTTTATGGGGTATCTTTTTTTTTTCTTTTCCATCATCCGATTGCCACCTTGATGTATCACAAATAGGACACATTTGAAGATCTTTAACTCCTTCCAAAAGATAGCACAATCATACTTACAAGCATGTGTTGATATGCATATCCTAATCCAAGGTCCCTTAAACAATTTTTTTTGCTTCATAGTAAGATTTGGAAAATTTGTGGCCAATCGGTAATACATCATTGAGCAACTCAATCAATATGTCAAAAGATTTGTTATTCTGCCTATTATATGCCTTCAAATGCAACAACTTCATAGCAAAAGATAATTGTGAGAAATTAGAACACCTTCGATATATTTCTTTTTAAGCTACTTTCATTAACTTCTTAAAATGATCTTTCTTAATTCTAACAAAAGTATTAGGCAAAGTACTATCATCCATAGTCTTTATATAATTCCCTACATCCTCTAATATTTCTCTAATCCTATCATCTACGTCATCATTAATATCACTATCATCTCTATCATTATTGTTATCACCGTCATTACCTGTATCAACACTTCTAGCATTACTTGCTTCAAAACGTTCTCCATTATAAATCCGTTAAGTATAAAATTTATCTATGCCTCCGATTAGCAAGTGATTATATACCACATCTTAACTTTGATTGTTAAAATTTAACCAATCTATGCATAGGAAATGAATTTCACATTCTAAACCCATTTTATGTTGTCCAAATTTCATAAAAGTCTCCATTCCTTATAATTATTGATTGGACCATTTGAGGCGAGTCATCCAAATTTTGTCTATGCAATTATACATTTATAAGTAAGTTACTAAATTACTAAAGGCAATTTTAGTTGTAAATAACATAATGATAAACTAAAATTGACACACCAAGTTTGAGAATTCTACCAAAAGATTTAGTTGGTTAGTAGATTACGACAAACCTTTGTTAAGTCAAATCAGACTTCACGTATTAAATAATTTTGATGACAAATAAAGAGAAATATACAAATGAAAAGTAGATGGACGCATGAGGAGTAAAAAACAGCTGAAGGAGAAAAATCAGCCGAAGTAAGAAAA
>JANZLF010000003.1:21824222-21834494 GCA_026546835.1 Erythroxylum foetidum
AATGTAAAATACACAAAAATCCACTCCAATTCATTTTTCAAACACAAATAACACATTTTTCACAATAAACACATATGTCGGGAAATGTCATGAATACATGTACAATCATGTGCATTTACAAAAATTATAATCTATGCATATATGGAGGCCATACTAGGCATGACCACGCCGAGATATGTTTACACATTCATAACTCATTCTAATTTACCATTTTGCCCTTCCCATCGGTGATGGGATGTTACAATAACTTCCTTTATCTTACATGCATTCATGTAGTGAATGTTTCACATAGCATAACCTCAGTCAATCACATGGATGTACATTCATCATCGGACCGTAGTCCGACATTCAGTAGAAATGTTGAGCACGCTTACGCATTCATATGTACATTCACAATTTTCACAATTGGGAGAACTTAAATAACTCATTCAAAACATATCCTAAAGCAAACAATTAATTGAGTGAGACCATCCAGGTTACTCACAGGTTGCTCCCGAAGCTAACGCCTGGAAGATCCAGCAACATCTAGAAGTTTATGTTCCAGTTGTTCCTCTATAACACATAGTATACACAACATTACAATTTGCACCATTTAAAATATTCAATAAAGCACATGTATGAAATGAATTAGGTACAATGCAGGCTCATGATAAGTCTCGGGTATCGCTCCTTAATACTTCTCAACACTATCCCCATACCAAATTCATTTACAAATAACTCACACTTGGGTTTAGGCCTCATTAGAACCGTTGAAAACACAATTCATTTGTCACTGGTTTACTTTCAGACTTTTAGAAACACCCTTTCAGGTTTACTGCTCACATTCAATCAGGAGGCAAAACTTGTAAAATTTGAGCTCACTCTCTTCTAGAAAAGTGTTCCTCTATCTTTCATCTTTCCATCGACTCTAATTTCACTCAATTTGGTTCAGCAATTTGGAAGATATGTCTTAACCATTTTCAAACTGTTCCTCTCCAAAATAGTGTACTATATCCAACTTCCATCCAGAAATTGAATACCTTAGAGACTGGATCAAGATTCAGCTTCTTCATATGATTTGTATCTCTATTACTCTAGTTTACTACAAATCAAGAATCACCTCAATTGGAGTCCTAAAGACCAAGATATCCTCAAAATACTGAAATATGTTCAGTAAAATATCCAGTCCATGCTCCTTCCACCGATACCCTTACTTTGATTCAATCAATCATTTCCAATTTAATACCAAAAATCATAAATGTTTTTGAGAGATAAATAAATGTGTTAGGAATCTAATGCTTCAAAAATCAGGTCATTTGGAGGTCTAGAGAAGAGGTTATGACCAAAAGACTCCAACACGTTTATGCCCTTACTTGAAATGTACATGCCTCAGTACGAATTCCATAACTTTTGCTACAGATGTTGGATGGACTTAGTTTTTAGACCATTGTAAAGAGAACTTTTGGATCTAAGACTTTAATGAAGACCTCGAAGGCCAATTCTATCGTCTAACTTCTGTATCGTCTCACTTTTTCATCGTCTCACTTTCCTTTCATCTGTTTTTCTTCCGTCTGCTTTTCTATCGTCTGCTTTTCTATCGTCTGCTTTTCTATCGTCTACTTTTCTATCGTCTGCTTTTCTATCATCTGCTTTCTATCATCTACTTTCTATCGTCTGCTTTTCTATCATCTACTTTCTATCATCTGTTTTTCTATCGTCTGCTTTCTTCCGTCTGCTTTTCTATCCAGAACATCTCCACTTACAAGGATCATAACTTTTGACTTCGATATCCAAAATTTACAAACTTTATACCATTGGAAAGATACAAGAAAGATCTACAAATTTTTAGAAGGCAACTTTACCTGAATCTATCTAAATCAGGTCCATAGTTTCCTCCCAAAGTTTTAACACGATTTTTTGCTCAACTCTCAACGTCCTGCACCCAGTTCTCAACTTTGTGACAAATTTTGAGACTCTTAGAGACAAAACTGAAATTTGATGTCTTCATACGAATTGTAGCCATATATTCCTAATTTATTCCGAATCAAGAATCATCTCATTTGGATAATCATAGAAAATGTTATGGCTAAAAGACTGAAACATACTTAGTGAGAAATGTTCCTGATTTTCTAACTTTCAACACTTTATGTCACCAAAACACCAAAAGTTTTCTCAAAAACTAATTTAACACTATAACTGAATTTATTTCTCCCCAACTACCCAGTATTTATGAACAAACACATAAAGTACATTTTCCATGCGGATGACAGTAGTTTATTAACTTTATTTCTCAAATCCCTAACTGCAAGGTATTTCTCCACCACTTACCTGCTGAAAACTCCAAAATCTTCAAGCCCTAAACTCCACCCGTTTTAATGTACTTCTCTTAGTACAATGACCAGCTTCTCGTTTTTCTTAGGGCAGAGGACACAAATGGCAAATTAAGTTTGGTGAAAGAAAGGAAAAACACAGAAGTCCCTTAAAAGATATTTTGATGGAAAACTCTGTGTTTCAAGAGAGAAGTTTTAGAAAGATGATAGCAAAGAAAGGACTTGGACAAGCCTTAACTTGTCAATTATCAAAGAATAGTAACCTACTCTTAGCTAGAGTACAAGGCCTAAGTGACACTTGTCACTTAGCCAATACCCAAGTTCCAACTTAGTTTCTTTTGAACTAACTCCCTTGTCTGTCATCTTTACAATCCAACTATCTCCAAAGCTTCTTTTAATTATTTCTTGTTCCCTATTATATATATTTTTCTCAATACTCCATAACTTCACCAACATATACAAATACAATATTTCCACCAATCACTAATATTTTCAATGTAAACGTCCATAACTCTAAAAATTTATAGGTCAATCCAATCATACCTAGAATTATTCATGAATGCATGTACAATTATTTTCATGTGCAAATAAATATACTATTCATGTATAAGTATAAGGCATATCATGCATGAACATGGAAGTGCATCTCTAACTCTCATTAGTCACTCACATTTATCATTCTACCCTTCCCACTAGTAATGGGATGTTACATGTTTTCTTTCAACCACTCCTTTCTATCAAGAGGTATAAGGACTACTATGTTGATGTAAAATTCCTATAGCACTTGATAAAAATTTCAGCCATTTAATGATTAATAAATTTAATTCCATTATTTGCAAATAGTTTTGGTGGTGGCCTCAAACTAGTTCTAATAAAGTGTTAAATAGTATGGAAAAGTTGGCTTTTTGATTGCATTAGATATGCTCATTCAAAATGTGAAAAATAATCAATGATAGTTTAAGAAATATTGAGTTCTAGTTTGAGTTTTCACTTAAGCCCCCCATAAATAAAAATGTAATAAAACATCCTTTGAGACTATGATATTTCTAGGAAAGGGTAATATATATTTTTTCTTAAAAGTGGACAATCTGGACAAAAAAAATTTGTTAGAAGTTTTTGTAGTTAAAAATATGAGCTATCTTATAATAGGAAGCATGAACTAATTTGTTGTTCAAAATAGAAGAATAACATTTGAACAAAGAAAATAATTTGCTTTTTTTAACTATGATTGCAAAGTGAACATGAAATTTTGTACAAATTCTAAAGATAATTGTTAATCCTTATTGCGAAGTACAATTGAGATGGTGTAAACGAAAAGCATCAAGTTTGTGTAAATAAAAAAACTAAAAGCATCAAGTTTATAAAGTCCTATTTGTTCTTTGCTAACTACTATGACCTTGTTCTAGACCTGGAACACACAACTAGTATGGTAAAATGTAACTCTAATCTTTGAGACTTTTGATAGTTTGCTAATATACAACAATTTGCACTTAAAATTGGCACATATAAACCCTTTTTATGACATATTTGAATGCAATTTGACATCTCCAGTATGTGTAACAAAGGTATAGTTGCCATTAGATACAAATATCTGTATTGGTGTTTGTAATTTGATAGTTTGGTAGAGTAATTTTAAATGTGGTGTCATATGGTTGGTATGTCCTGTATCTACAAATTTTACGAAGATTTTCATAAGAATTCATGCAATGAGTTTTAAACATACCTCCAAATTAAAAAACAACAATTGTAAGATTTGATTAAATTTTTTCTTTCATTATCATAAGCTTTAGCACCTCCTGTTAGACTGCATTTGTAATTTGAGTATTAATATCATCATTCTTAATAAGCATAACAAAACTCCTAAGAGACAATCAATTATAAATTCTCATGAAAAAACCAAGTTCAAATTCATATTTGGTTACCAAGTAAAGAATAATAAAATAAAAGAAGAATATTATTTGCCTACTTTACATGGCCTAGTTAATGTGTTTAAAAGATATGTTTATTTTCCTATTAAAAATAATAATTATTAAAAAAAATAAAAGGACAAATATTTGAATAGTAATGCATATCTTTACAAGTCACAACATTACTTCTTAACCTATAACTAAACATGTCAAAACATGAAAAGTTTTTCCTAAAAAATCATTAAAAAATATTCATATGTATAATTGTAATTGGTGACAATTTCAATGTTTATGCACAAAGTAAGGAATTTTTGAATCTAGTGTTCTCTTTAGATTTTAATGGAACTATTTTAATTTTACTTGGCTTAAATGTTAACTAAATAATTCAAATAAATAAGAATATTTCAAAGCTAGTTGACTTATGTATAAGTAGTACTAGTGCTTAAGTTTTCAAAGTTGGATAAGTTTAATATCACATGTAGAAGAATTTGATTTTCGGAGAATCATCTTCAGATTGAGTTCATTCTCAAAAGAATAAATATTATTATGGTAATACCTTTCAATAAGACCTATAAGATATTGGATGCATAATGAAAATACATAAAGTAAGCATATTTACCTTTGTAAGACATCATTCGTAAGACACAAAAAAGCATGTTTACCTTATTTTAAACACATTTTTCTTTGTAGTCAATAAACTCAACTTTCAACTCTAAAGACTAAATATTAAAACTATATAATCTTTGTTGCCATATTCTCTTTATCAATACCCATATTTTTCCTCATGATCAATAGACTCAAATATTTCAATCTACAATATAAAGGTTAAAAATATATAATATGCATTGTTAAATCCTCTTTTCCAACACTCTTAGATAGTAACCAGTGTAAAAATTATTGTAGAAAAAGCTAGTTTCAAGTAGCAAGATCCATAAGTAAAAATCATAAGCAAGTCAAGAAAACAAACAAAAATCAACTCACATATAACATGATATTCTATGTAAAAAAAACCAATAATATGAATAGAAAAGCATAACAGAACTCCCAAAAATTTTGCTAAAACTTAACATGCACAACAAAAATCTTATTAAAAAATGATTTTACATTTCTATTTCTCATCCATAAACACCAATAAATAAATCTTGCTAATACTAGGAAGAGGATGCATTAACAAGCTCTGACTTCTGAAAGTTTCAAAGCTTTCATTTAACCCCATTAGGAACTTCACCCTGATCTTACTTATTGAAGTAGAAATCTTCCTAAAAACATCTCAGATACAACTTCTATATACACATAGGCAAATCATCCCTATTTTTTGACTTATAGTAATACAACGCACCTACCAAAAGCCAATTAGCACCTACCATAACTCTACATTAACCGATTGACTCAACACAACTTATATTAACCACGGATGAATTGAACACATAATTACCTTGAGATGAAGAACCCTTTTGAATATGCAAAACAGACATCACCAATTGGTGGAGAAATCACAAGGAGGTTAGATAGAAAACAGACAAATATAGACGAAGACATTGGAGTTGCTGGAGAAAACACGAGGACATTAGAGAGAAGAAAGACGAGGGCACTGGAGTTGTAGGATTTGTGTGTATTTTTTGTAGATAAAAATATTTCGCTAAAAAAATAATTTCACAGTTAAAAAACATCGCCAAATCTTAAATCTTTCGTTATAACACTAAGTTCACAATTAAAAAATATCGCCAAATCTTATTAGCTATGAATATAAAACGTAGCCTATCTTAAACATAACTAATAGTTTTAAAAAACCAGTAAAATATTTTATGTTGGAGGTATTGATTCAATAGGCTATGATTTTGAAATTATGTAGCTAAAAAGTAAATTTTAGCTATGAATTTCAAATTGTAGCAAAAAATAATGTTGCCAAAACTCTTATTTGTTATAATGAGACCCAAATGTAAGTCATCAATCCAAAGCCACCTATATTCTTTTACGTGGCCTTTAAGGGAACCTTACATATCATCCCTTTAAATTTCCTTGAATTAATTAGATGAATAACATGCGATATCATCCTATTAAATATAAAGTAAACAATATAACAATTATAAGACAAATTGAAAGTTAGAATATATATATATGGTCAATTGGCAATGGCTAAAATACTTGGAACTATAGATCTTTACAAGTTGTTAATAGTAATAATAATAAGGGTTAATTATAAAAAAAATCCAAACTTTCGTTAAATTTTCAATTATAGCCCGAATTTTAAGAAGTAGCAATAAAATGCAAAAACTTTCATTTTTTTCAATTATAGCCCAAAGTTTAAAAAGTAATAATAAAATGCTCAAACTTTCAATTTTCTTTAATTCTAACATGACGTTATCTATTGTTCTCCCGATGTCCTTAGCCCTTTATTTTTGTTTATTCTTCTGATGCTCAAAACTACACTCTCATATAGCGTACTGCACTAGTAAGTTTTTTGTTTTTAGTTCGTTCTCCTGATGCCCTTAGTGTGAGGGTGTTGAGGCTACGTAATATGAAAATCGAAGGGTGAGAGCATCGAGAGAAAAAATTAAAAATAAAGGGAAAAACTTAATCAAAACGTAAAATCATCAGGGCTGCATAATCTGATTTAGGTCATTTTTAAATAACGACGTCATTTTAATTATGTGATTAAATGACATCGTTTCATTAATCTTCATTTTGTTATGTTAATTTTGGCTGATGTGTATTAATAGATAAGGTTTTTGAAACATGTGACAAGCCATGTCAACATACTTAACGGAAATACTCACGTCAGGTTAGAATTGGAAAAAATTGAAAGTTTAGGCATTTTATTGTTACTTTTTAAAGTTCGGGCTAGAATTGAAAAAAATTGAAAGTTTAGGCATTTTATTACTACTTTTTAAAATTTAGGCTATAATTAAAAAATTGACGAAAGTTTGGGCTATTTTTAGTAATTAACCCTAATAATAATAATAATAAGATAAATTCTTATCTTTGATCTTATCATTATAAGATGTTCTTTGATATGATATGATAATGATCTTATCATTATTCTTAATTTTATCTTCGATATGATATGATTATATAGAATAAAATTAGGGATATTTAGTCAGATAAATTTTATATAAATACCCTTTGAATATTGAATTATACACACTAAAGTAAAGAGTTATTTTCTTTATTTTTTCTTTACTTTTTCTTTCTATATGGTATTAGAGTCTCCTTTGTAAAAAGGAGTCAAAAGTTTTGGGGTTTCTTTTAAACTCTTCCTCACAGCCTTCTATAATTGTATTTTGGGTTCATTAATCTCCTCCAAAAATGACTTCTCATATACTGAATTGTTCTTCCTGTTAAACAGATCATGAACACTTCTAAAAACCCACGCATGCACCCACACACATAAGTATAATCTCCCAAAATAAAAAACCTTAACTAAAGCATCTGGAGGTTGAAGAAGATTTAAAAGACATCATTTTGGAACTAGTAAAATGATCATTTTTGTCAAAACAACAATAGCACATGTGGATCCACTAGCCATGTCAACATCCAAGTAGGAAACCACGTCAATAGCCACTCCAACAAAAGACCCATAGTCATTGCCATGTGAGCATCTTAGTCATTGCAAAGTTAGTATCCTAGTCATTAACTTGTTATCATTAAGTTAGTGACATGTTAGCATCTAAGTTGACATTTTTGCCAGGTCAGACTCCTAGTCATATAACACATGTCACCCACTTATTTGTCCATGTGACATATATGTCCTTCTTTGGTTCGGTTCAGATTATCGGTTCAATTCAGTTCAAAAAAGTTGATGAACACTTTGACCATTTAGTTTAAACCTTTCTCCTTTAGTTTCTTTGCAAATAAGACTAGTGTCTAAGTTTTTTTTTAATGAATAGAATTCATTTTTGAGGTCAAACTAATCAAATTTCATCTCTATAAGTAGGTTTTCTACCATTTTTGATTATGGATGCCTCTAAACTTACCTAATATGTTCCTAACCTTATCAATATCACCTTTGATGGTTTATATTATGATTTGTAGGTTGAGAAAATCTGCATTTTCTTAAAGGAAGACTTCTTTAGCATATTGTTACTAGAGAAATACCCAACATAAAAACAAAGATGAAGATAGATATGTTTTCACAAAATGTCTAGTATCATAGAATGAAATGATTCATCAAATATTAAAATAGTTTAGGAACACATATGTTAAAGCTATCAAACTTGATTTTCGACATTTTACAACATGCATGAGGTACAAATTTTTTTTAAAAATTGTTACTCTGTATCTAATGATGTCAATCAATTTCAGGTGTATAAAAGACTTCATCGAATGCAACAACAACTTGGACAGATAATAAACAATTATGCACCTAAATTGCAAGAACATTGGTTCAAATAACACTTAGTGATCCTGCTTAGCCCTATTTAGATGTTGTTACTATTTATGTAATTCTTCATGAACGACAACATATCAAGAATTTTTTGATGACTCTCATGGATGAGTTTGAACCCATTCATAGTTCTCTCCTTCATCGAGGATCTTTTCGCAATCTAGATACTATCAATAAGGAGCTCGTTATAAAGGAAAGCCAACTCAACACACTCCATATAGAAAAATCTGTCTCATCTACTAATGTTGTTCCTGCAACTCATACCTATTCGTAGCAAACTTCTTATAATTCGGGTAAAAAGTTCTATAAGGGATCTTGCAACTATTGCAAAAAGTTTGGGCATCACATTTCAGAGTGTAGGAAATGAATCAAACAAAACTCTGAACAAGGTAACTCCTCCAAGTCCTTTTAGCTTGATTCCACTGCAATTGTTGCCATTAAAGGTCCAATAAAGAGCAGCTCTCCCAAATTCTCTCTTTTAAGGATCCTCACACCCTTTTTTAGTATCTCCAACCAGATTTTGATACTATATCATCCTCTGCATTATCTATCACATTAGGTACTTCAATCTCTTGGTATTTTGATTCTATTTATTGTAATCATATAACCTCTAATTTCTCAATTATTGAATCGTTAACAACAATATTTGTTCCACACATATCATACTACTAATAACTCTGCTATGCAAGTACAACAGATAAATATTATCCACATATCCAAATTATTCTTACTTTAAATTTTGTTCCCAAATTTTCTTTGAATCTTATTTTCGTTGGAAAATTATATGAACTAGGTGTTAACTTGCCCTTTTTGAGTTATGGTTGCATTATATAGGATCCACAGAAGGCAAGATCCTTGGAAAAGGTTGTAACGTTGGATGATTGGTTGAACTTACTTCTTCAAATCTTTCTTCCAATTTTATTATTGGTGTTGTCGCTTCTTATACATGGCACTCTTGGGTAGGTGATCCTGTTACTTCTAGGTTAGGATCTTTTATCTTTAGTGGTGCTTTAGGCCTTGTTAAGACTGGACATTTTGATTTGATATCTTGTCAATTATATAAAAGTCATACATTACCCTTTTCTCTTAATGACATTATTTTTTTAGCACCTTTTGATTTAGTTCACTCTAAAATCTGAGGCCTTGCAACTCAAAAAATTATAGGTGATATGAGATATTATGTTATCTTTATCTATGATTTTACTTGCTATACATAGATCTACCTAATGTGATATAGATTTGAACTATTATCAATTTACTCATGCTTTTGTTAATATGATTTAAAATAAGTTTTCTTGCAAGATTAAAATATTTCACACTGATACTGCCATAGAATACAAAGATACTAACTTTACCAACTTTCTTGCTTAATAAGGGATTGTCATTTAGAGATCCTGCCCAAGCATATCTCAACAAAATGGTAAGGTCGAATGCAAATATAAACAAATTCTTATATCCTCTTCCTATCATAAAACCTTTTAGGTGAAGCAGCTCTTACTATTGTCTATGTTATTAATCGTATTCCTTCTCTTATCATAGGTAACATCTCACCTTATGAGCATTTATTTAATCATGCTCCTAATTTCTAGTCTTTTAAAGTTCCCAGATGTGCGTGCTTTGTTCTTTTACAACCTCATAACTACACCAAACTAGAATCAATAGCACTTTTATG
>JANZLF010000003.1:21846283-21862610 GCA_026546835.1 Erythroxylum foetidum
ATGCCACATTTGCCTGTACGAAATCCTAACCCGATCCAAATTACTGACATACCCGTCACACCGGTAACGGGATGTTATAACAGTTGTATGCGTTAACTTCTTCTTTTTCTAAACCATGGTATGTTGATTTCGTTAACTTTTTAGTTACTAATGAACTACCCTCAGGTATGACCAAATCCTAAAGAGATAAGTTTCAATATGATGCTAAATATTATTTTGGGATAAACCTTATCCGTGGAAGATTTGTTCTGATCAAGTTATTGGGAGATGCGTACATAAAGATGAATTCAATTCCATACTTACCTTTTGTCGTACATATTCATGTGTTGGTCATTTTGTTGCTAAATGCACACCTCATAAGATACTTGATTGTGGTTTCTTTTTGCCTTCATTGTTTAAAGATGCATATGAATTTTGCAAGTCTTATGATAGGTGCAAAAGAGTAGGAAGTATTTATAGGAAACATGAAATACTGCAGACTTATATTTTGTTTGGTGATATTTTTTATGTTTAGGGTATTGATTTCATGGGACCTTTTCCTTCTTCGTATGGTTATCTTTATATTTTGCTTGCTATTGATTATATGTCTAAATGGGTGGAGGCACTTGTTACTAAATCTAATGATGCTAAATTTGTTGTTAATTTTGTGAAGATTAACATTTTTGACATGTATCACATTCCAAAAGCAATCATTAGTGATAGAGGAACCTATTTTTGTAATCGATCTTTTGAGGCCTTATTGAAACGATTCCATACAGTTCACCATACTTCCACAACCTATCATCCTCAAACTAGTGGCCAAGTTAAGCTTTCCAACTGTGAGATCAAGTTTATCTTGGAGAAAACTATGCAACCTAATAGGAAGGATTGGAGCCTTAGATTAGGTGACGCATTGTGGAAATATAGGACAACTTATAAATCGCCTATAGGAATGTCAGCCTTTAGGATGGTTTATAGAAAAGCTTGTCATCTCCCTATAGAACTTGAACATCGAGCTTTTTGGGCTATTACGCAATGCAATTTGGATTATGACAGTGTTAGGACCCATAGGAAATTGTAGTTGCAAGAGTTAGAGGAGATAAGGAATGAAGTTTATGATAATTCACGAATTGCAAAGGACAGAATCAAGGGTTATCATGATAAGATAATTGGTAAAAAAGAATTTTACGTTGGATAGAAAGTTCTTCTCTTTCAATCACATCTAAAACTCTTTCCTGGAAAGCTTCGATCTAGATGGATGGGTCCTTTTGTTGTTACTAATGTTTTTCCTTGTAGTAGAAATTTGTAACACAGATGACAACAAAGTGTTCAAGGTGAATGGTCATAGGCTGAAACCTTTTCATGAAGAAGTTGCTGTATCTATACTAGAGGAAGTAGCACTTGCAAAACCAAGCTATGAGGAGTAAAAGCAATGCAAGACATCGAACCAATGACACAAAACAAAAGAACTTAATAGGAGGCAACCCATCATTCAAAATAAGAGCTATTTTCTCTTTTCCCTTTGCTTTTATTATTCTTCTTTTCTTGTTTTGGATATTTTGTGTGTTTTACATATATATGTTTATCTTTCCTTTTTTGCTTTTATATCGACATTGAGGATAATGTTGTGTTTAAGTGTGGGGGGAAGATTTACATAGTTTTGCATGAAAATTTTTAAGTTTAAAGGGTAGCATAGGTTTTGACCCTATTCTATTTTATGTTTAATGTTGATGTCACACCTTGCTCTTGCTTGAACTTGATGATTTTCACTTGTACTTGCATGTTTTATTTTAAAAACCTATAAAAATTTGAAAAATTTTCAAAAATACAAAAAATTTTATGTCTTCACATAAATTTGCATCTTAACTGTTTAGTTATGTCTTTTAATCTCCCAATAATTGATAAAAGTTCTTATATTAAGCATGAGATTTAGTTGATAATGATGAAGGCATAAAATTGATGAAATGTGTTTTTATGTAAGTTTTAAGCTTTCAAGTTTAAAGAATAACCTTGAAACTATGCCATGTTGACTTAATAGATGATTACCCATGTGAGATTTTGAAACTTCAACATATTTCTTTGACGTGTGTATTCTTTCAATGGTATAATTCTCTAGAACTTGTTTGATATCTTGATAAGACTGCATCTTACATGTTTTTCATGAATATGATAAAGGCATTTAGGATTTAACCACTTAACCAAAAAGCCAACCTAAAACATCATATCCAATAGTTAGCCCCTTTGTGCTTACTTATCTTTTCTTCTCATACCATGTTTAACTTAGCCTTGTTGTTCATTTTTATCTTTCTACCCTCTGGCCAGGGCTAGTAGAGCATGATTTTGGCAAGCTGAATATGTGGAATGGTTAGAATTGATGAGTTTATGTGGTTTGAATCAAAATTATGGCTTGATGAGTTAATGGGTATGTTTCGGTCAAGAAAAAAAATGATGATGAATGATGCCATGAAATATAAAGAGAAAAAGAATGAAAGAAAAGTGTGATTCCCTTGTATTTTAGTTGCTTATATGTTTATGGGAATGAAAAACATCAAAGAAGTTTAGTTATGTGTTTTGAAAAAGAAGAATGGTGTACTTGGATCCATTTATGTGCATGAATTCTTTGATGTGTTATTTGCTCTACTTCCTTTGGATTTATACTTTTCTTATCCTTTTTGTTATCTCAGCTTTAGCCACACCGTGTTACAACCTTGATTAAGTCCTTTTGATTCATGTTGTTCATGTATATTCAGTAGTGTATTTGAGATTGAAAAGCAAGCTTATGGTAGAACATATCCATTGTTTGAATATTAAGAGTTAAACATATGAGCCCTTAAACACATGAGTGTTGGAGTGTTTATCAATGAGAGAACTTGTTATTTCGATATGGCATAGATCTCCTTTAACTCCTTCGTGCTATTTAGCTTGTTTCTTACATTTACAATGAGTTCGTAACTTTTATGTTTTGATTATGGTTAACTAGGTTTTAGTTATAATATTTTCATTCTTTGATATTATTGGGAGGTTTAGAGAAAGGTTATAAAGTAGTCTTTCTTGCATAGTGTGTTTTAAGTTTGATTTTTCACGCACTTAGTTCTTTTCTTTTCTTAGTTTTCGTTTTTCTTTTCTTTTCCTTACTTGAGGACGAGCAAGAACTAAGTGTGGAAAAATTTGATACACTCATATTTTCTTATTTTTTTAGTACCTTAACACTTAGTATTTGTTCCCATTTTCTGTCCAAAATGATTCACTTATTTTACTTGTGCTCTACAGGTACCTTTGGACATGAAACGAAGAATATGAGCTAAATAAGGTAGAATTGACACAAATAGAGTTCATATTTGGAATGAGGAGGTTGAAATGAGCAATAATGGTCGAAGTTGCAGAAATCCTAATCCTACGATGTTGGACCCCGAACTCTTCTTGAAAGTTAGAACTACTAAATAAAAAATTGTTGGCGATTATTCATGTGTAAAGAAAAGAAGAATTATTGAATTTGAAATGAAGTAGAAATGATAGTAATGTACAAGATGGGTTATATGTGAAATATTGGAAGTTATAAGTTGAAACGTGTTCATTAAGTATTCTTTGATGTTTTAGCCATAAATTTTTCTCTAGTTATTCAAATGAGGTGATTTTTAATTTGGATTAAACTAGAGAAATAGGGCTACAAATTATATGATGAAAATATAGTTCTAATTCATTTTTAAGAATTTCAATTTTTGTATGAAAATTGAGCACAAAATATTGTTTTAGTATAAGAATAGTTCGGAAATGTTTAGGATATAACTTTCGGATTTCTAAATCAAATTGAATGATTTTGGTGTTATTAGAAAATTAAGACAATGGAAACATTTTTCTAGAAGGAAGTGACGAAGTGTTATCAGATTCTTTCATTTACCTGATTAGAAAATGTCTAGACATGTGGAAGGAGTTAGGCATGATTTAAATAATTTTGAGTTATTGATTGATTAATTATGTTATTTTGTGAAGTTAATAAGCATGTTAATATGAGCAAGAATTTATGACGGGTTAATTGAATTAAGGTAGTAAGATGATATTAAGGGCAAAATTGGCAAGTCACTTAAGTTTAAAAGACACAAGGCTTTAGTGAAGGTCAAAGTAGACATTTTAGATTCATTAAGGGTATAAAAGAAAGAAAGAAGACTTGGCTTGCATTTGAAGAGGAAGAAAACGAAAGTTAGAAGAGAGAAGAGGGAGAGAGAGTCATGGAGAGAAGAAAAGAAGATGGAAAGAAGGAGAAGAAGGAAAGAAGAAGAAGAAGGAAGAAGATTTGTTCAAGGTAAGCTTTATTTCTCTTCTTGCTTTGTTAGAGAAGGAGTTAGAAAAAAAATAGGTTTTGTGTTGGGGATGAATGGAGAAAGAAGATGGTTTAAGGGAAACCCATTTGATTTTAGGGTTTCTAAGCTAGGTTTTGGGTTTTCTAACCTAGATGGACTATGGGTAGGTTAGGTTTAAGTTTGATTTGTGTTGATTTCATTTGTTGTGATTTTGAAGTTTTAGGAATTTTTATTAAATTAGAATTGAACAAGAAATTGGTTTGATTTAGGAAATCATGAGAAACCTTATCGAAGAGCAAGAGGAAGGGAACAATTGAGTTGGATTCTCAAGCAAAATAAGGTGGGTTTCATGTTTATAATTGAATAATAATTCATTAAAGTTTTTCCAGATCAAGAGAATAAAATGATTTCAAGTACTTCATAAATGTGCATATATTGTTTTTTTAAATGATTTAAAGAATTTGATTATATATGAATATATGCTTCGTGGATTGGATTTGAATTGTTGTGAATGTGGAAAAATGTATTGTGATATATGACCATGTTATGCCATTGAATTGTGTCATGACATTTTGATTTGAATGGAAAGAAGAAAACACATGAGAATATGAAATTGTGAATGATTGAATTGAGCATAAGCTTTGATTGTGTTTGGGTGAGAGAGGAACCGTTTCGTAGTCACGTGCACGTCGACATAAAGTCTTCTCCCAACTGCCCGCTTGTGGCCCACGAGATCTGAAAAATGGACTCGTTTCATTCATGGAGTAAACTTTGGTTTCTCTGTTTTGTTCCACGGAACCCTCGAGTCATTTGTTATGCATTGCATCTGTGAATTGTCAAGTTGATGTATACATGATTTGCATTATTGTGAATTGGTTAAAAACTATGTTTTTCTTGAATTCAATAAGAATTTTCTATGACAATTGAATAATTTGAATGACTTTGCTTGTTATTGATTATAAACTATTACCCACAAAATGTCAAGCTCACGCCCTTTCCGTCCCATCTTCAAGTGAAAAAAATGAAATCGAGAAATCAAGAGTCAAGGTATCATTCCAATTATACATGTTTTGTATTTGAAATTAGATTTTGTAAAAGCAAGACTTTAGATGCATTTCGAGAATTATTGGGTTTTGCATCTTTTGTATTTTGGATTTTGATATTGAAGATGTATTGTGGCATGAGATGCCATTAAAGCTTTGTAAACACTTATCTTATGATGTTAATGAAATACAAATTGTGTATGGATGATATGAGTTGAGTTGGATTTAGATATATTTGAAGAAGTTTCCACTTGAGTGGATGAACTTTGAACATGAATTGTTGTTATATATATATATACATAAGTGAGATGTTATGGAAAATAAAGATAGCAATCATGAATGATGAGATGTAGTTAAATGGGAAGAGTCAAATGAATTGAGGCTGAGAGTTTGATGAATTCTAATTAGTAGTTGAAATCGTTATGAATGATATTGCAATTGAGGAAGTGAAGTTGGGACAATTCTCAAGTTTTCATGAGGGTAAAATATGTGTTATGACTTTAGGAGAAAATGTATATTAATCTAGGATGAACTAGACAAAGTTGTATTCATAAAAGTTATAGCTTATCCTCTTAGATTTCCAATGTTATAAAGTATGAAATTTTTAGATATCAAAGTTGAGAGATGTGATCATTTAATTAGGTGATGTTGCATAGGACGTGTATCCAGAATAATTAGAGCATATGGAGTGATATCGCACTTGGATTGTTCGATTTGGAAAGATTATGAGTAAAAGGGATGTTAGGATGAGTTTAGGATCCATTTTAGGGGTCTTGGAGAGTGAAAATTTTTGTTAAACCTGAAGATTACACGGTCAGACCGTGTAAAATCACACTGGCCGTGTATTCCTGATGCTGAAAAACTGCCAGACCCGAAAGTTACATGATCTGCCCGTGTTGGATTACACGGTTCATATTTTGACCCTCCAAATGACAAAATCTCATTTTGAGTTCTTCAAAAAAGTTGTAGGTCTAGAAGTTTTCTTCGTAACCATCTAAAGAAAACCTTAATCTGACATCTTTAGTGAAAGTTATGCTAATTGCCTCGAGATAGGTTCATCATGATTAAGAACATGAGCATGGTTGATTCTTTTGGCCATAACTTCATGACCCGACCTCCAAAGTAAACGATTCTTAAAGAAATAGATTCCTAAGATGTTTAGATATCTTTAAATAAAGATTAGTAGCCTTTGGTGTTGAGTTCAGAAAGATTGATGGAAAGAAAGTGAGGGGTCGGTTGGAAGGGCAAGACTTGGTTGTGAACACACTTTGGATTTTCAAGCATATCTTGATCTATAGAACTCCGATTGAGTTGGTTCTTGCTCCAAAATAAACTAGAGACTACGAGATAAAATTTTGAAGAAGTCAATTGTGATTGTTGTGATTTTGTTGTGTGGGCTCGATTTTGTGGCTTAAGATGTTATGAGAATGATGATAAACCGATGATGGCTAAAAAGATTCCATGGAAATAACTCTAAAGGTTAATACGCTCATGTTTATGAATGTTTTCCGAATGTTGGGTTCCAAAAATGGGATCCAACATATATGGTATCAAAGAAAGAGTTGGATTCCAGAAATTATGCCGAACATGAAAATTATATGATCTTAAGTCCAATGTATATTTTGTCTCATATAATGTTTAATTTATAAAGATAAGTTTCTTTATGCTGAAATCAAGGTGCCTAATTCTGACAATAGTTGGAGTAACTTTGCCCATTGTAGTTTATAACAGTGGAGACCTTAGTTTAGGTCATGATGATTTACTTAATGATATGGGGCAGTGAGATGGTGCTTTTGCTCCAATTTTAATGGGTAGTCTAGCTAGGTAGAACGAAGAAAGGGGGAGCAAGAGGATTGAAAGTAATTTGGCAGGTTGTATGGAGTAAAAGGGAGTCACATGACCAATAATGAAAGTGATACAACATCGCTATAGGTTAATGTTGAGCCTATGGGATATGGACATTGCATTTACCAACACTCCACTTAGCTTAGAGATGGTGTTACCAACATCATGCATTGTATAAACCCCTCATTTATTGAGATTGAACTAGCTCAGTTTTCCAAGGGGTGCATAACCTACGACGGTGAAAGGCAATGAAGGAGGAGATTGATGCACTTTAAAAGAATGACACTTAGAATATCAAGACTCTTACCCTACACAAAAAGGAAATTGGGTGTAAATGAGTTTACAAAATAAAGTGCAATTCAGATGGCATAATCGAACAATTCAAATCCCGATTGGTGATTTTGGAAAATAACCCTATAGAAGGTGTAGACTACAATTAAACATTCACATTTGTGGCTAAGATGGCAACTGTGAGAACATTCATGTCTGTTGTAGTTGCACAAAATTGGGAATTACATATAATAAATGTTCATAATGCCTTTTTACATGGGGATCTTGGTGAGGAAGTTTATATTAAACTTCCATCCAACTTTGTTACTATTTATTCATATAAGGTTTGTCGTTTTCACAAATCTTTATATAGCCTAAGATAGGCACCCCAAAATTGGTTTTCTAAACTTACTAATGCACTCAAAATGTATGGCTTCACTCAATCCTATGCTGATTATATGTTATTTACTTTTTGAAAGGTGATGGCTATTATGTGTGTTCTTGTTTATGTTGATGATTTAAATATTATTGGGAATGATGGTGAACTTTTGGCCACTTTTAAGTTTTTATCTTGGTTATTGTTTTTATATGAAAGACTTAGATATGTTAAAGTATTCCTTGGTATTGAGGTGGCTAAAAATCCATAAGGAATTTTCTTTTTTCCACGCAAATATATGCTCGATAGTGTCAATGAAACTAGGTTGTTAGGTGCTAAACCTGTTGATTTACCAATCAAATGTAATCTTCATCTTATGTTGGTTGTTGGGCGATTACTTGATATTCCCAAAAGGTTTATTCTCCTATTAGGGTAGTTGATTTAGCTGACCAATACGTGAACTAAATTGAGTTATTGTATGCATATTCTAACACATTTCATGCAAGTTCCCTAGGTGGAATAGTGGGATGCAACATTGAGAGAGGTTCATTACTTGAATGGTCATCCTAGGCATGGTATTTTGCTATGAGTAGACAGTGATCTCCAATTATATGATTAGTGATTTTGATTGGACGGGCTATCCTCTCACTTGGTAATCATTAATAGGGTATTTTTTTCTAATGGGTAATTCTCCTATTTTTTGAAAGACAAAGAAATAGACTATAGTATCCTGGTCCTCTATTGAAGTAGAATATTGTTCGATGGCTATGACGACTTCTAAGTTAATCTGGCTCAAAGCATTATTATGCTCATTTATGATCAAAGATACATAACCTATGGGGTTGTATTATGACAATCAAACGACTCTTTATATTGCCTTGAATACTAGTTCCATAAGCTTACTAAGCATATTAAAGTCATTTGTCATTACATGCATAAGTAGATTTAGTCTGAGAATATTGTCACACAACATGTTTGTAGTTACTTTAAACTTGTTGATATATACTAATGAAAGCACTTAGCAAATGTCAATTTGACTATCTTCTTTGTAAGTTGTGCATTGAAAATCTATATGCACCAATTTGATGGGTAGTATTGGGATATATGTAAATTTAGAATGTAAAGATTTTGCATATTTTTAAGTGTTGTTACTAGGATAGTTTTTGGATTAAGAGACTTTCAGTAAATGTTGTATATATACTCATTGAATAGGAATTAGAAGGTAGAGTTTATCTCATATAAATTCCTGAGTTATTAAGATCACAAAATATAATGAAGATTATAGACGATTATCGAGCATTTTGTTCACATATTATCAACTTTATCCTACTTCGTTGTTTTCTTCTTTCATTTACTTATTATAGTTATGTGCTTATTGACAGTAATATTATCTCACTAACTTACACTTATGATACCTGGAACTCTAGTTCACCAAATTAGTCTATAAAATTAATTTGTACAAGCCATGATAAATTTTATGTTGATATTATGATTGAGAGACTCCTTTAACCTATATTGTAACATCCCGTTATCTATGTTAAGGCTAAAAATGTAAATGTGAGAGATTACGGAGGAAATAGGAATGCATTTTCATATTCATGCATATTATGTCCTAAACATACAGGAAAAAATTGTGCATGCATTCATGAATAATTTCAAGTATAATTTGATTGTGTGGTGATTTGTAGGTGTTTTGAAAATTGTGAAATTTTTTTTAATATTGAAAATTTTATTGGTTAGTAAGAATATTGTATTTGTGAATTTTGGTGAATTTAGGCACAAATTTTGGAAAATTATGGAAAATAGGAAAAAGACATCAAGTGAAGACTTGGAGATAGTTGGATTGTAAAGATAAGAGTTTAAGGGAGTTAGTTTCAAAAGAAACTAAGTTAGAGCTTAGATGTGACGGAAGTGACAAGTGTCACTTAGGCTTGGTACTTTTGCTAGAAGTAGGCTACTGTTCTCTGAAAATTGAAAGGTTAAGTTATATGTCTAAGTTCATTTTTCATTGAGATTATCTTCAAGTTTTCTTTCTATACACAGAGTCTTCCATCAAATCCCTTCTAAGAGATTCCTCTATTTTTCCTTCCTACACCAAACCCACTTTTCTATTTGTGTCTTCTACCCTAAAAAAAACCAAAAGCTAGTCATTTTATTCAGTGAAGTACGTAAATTGCATAGAGTTTAGGGCTTGAAGATTTTGAAGTTTTCAAAAGGTAAGTAATGAATAAATCCTTTAGAGTTGGAGATTTATGAAAGAAAGTTGATGAGTTATTATCATTTGCATGGAAATGGCATTTAAGTGTATATTCATAAATATTGTGTGGTTGGGAGGAAAATTTTGGTTATAGTGTTAAATTTAGTTTTTGAAAGATTATTAGTGATTAAATGATGTAAAAGTGAAGTTGGAGTTGAAATAACAATAACTTGATTTGAAACTTTTGTACCAATCTAGATAGATTCGTCAAAATGGCCTTCATGAAAGTTATAGTTCTTCCTTTTATTTTTTCAACAGTATATAGTATGAAAACGTGGACATCTAAGCTGAAAGTCAGGGTCCTTGTAAGGGAAGATGTTCAAAAGCGAAGTTGTTTCTTCTGTCTTTTGCTTCTTCTGTGTTATTGTTCATGAACTTCTTCTGTGTTATTGTTCATGAACTTCTTCTGTGTTATTGTTCATGAACTTCTTCTGTGTTACTGTTCATGAACTTTTCTTCTGAGTTTTCTTCCTTCTGTGTTTTGTTCCTTTTGAGTTTCGCTTCTTTTGAGTTTTGTTCCTTCTGAGTTTAGCTTCTTTTGAGTTTTGTTCCTTCTGAGTTTCACTTCTTCTGAGTTTTCTTCCTTATGTGTTTTACTGACGCATCTACTTCTGTGTTTGCTGACGCGTTTTCTTCTATATTTTGCTGACGTGTCTTCTTCTGTGTTTTACTTCTTTTGTGTTTTGCTTCTTCTGAGTTTCGCTTCTTTTGTTTTTTTCATCTGGCTATAACTTCTTCTTTAGACACCCAAATGAATTGATTCTTGAACCATGGAACTCGTAAGACATTACCCTACATCTCCACCTAACAATCATAGCCATCTAAAATGAATAGAGTAAGATTGAGTGAGAAACGTGGAGCAGGTACAGTGAGTGTGCTCTTAAAATTTTATGAACTAGGGTTATTCCACTGAACATACTTCAATGTTTTAATTATATCTGGATCTATAGGATTCCAAATAAGATGATTTTTGATTTGGAGTATTATATAGATATAGGCCTACAAATTGTCTCAAGAAGTCCAAATTTATGATTCAGCCTCTAAGATGTTTAATCTCTGAATGGAAGTTGGACATAGTACACTGTTATTTAACGTGAACAGTAGACCCAAAAGTGTGACTTGGATAAATCTGAAGTTAGTCAATGAGAAAGGAATAGAGATTTTAATGTTTTTAGTAAGGAATAAACCTAAGTATGAATTTTACTTAGATGAGATTTGGATATAAAAATGATAATATGATAAGAATAAGGGAAAGATACCCGGGATTGTCATGAGCATGCATGGTACATATTTTATATACACACACTTGTGCATAAGAGAATGCTTATAATTGTGCAATTATTAATGTGCATGTATCGTGTGTTTGTCATATTGATGTGCAGGATAAACGCCTGCATTCAAATGTTTCCAGATCTTGAAGCTAGAGCTAATATGGAGTGTACTGTGAGTAGACCGAGATGGTATCACTTCATTATTTGTTGTGTTTGAATTTGTATTAATTGACTACTGAATGATGTTATGAATGTAAACGATTGTGTTGGCTTCCAGACAAAAGGTCCGATGAATGTGATGCATGAATGAAATATTGAAGTGTTCCTTGTATGTGAATTGGATGAAATATGTGATACATGATTTGGTTGTTAAATGTCGGATTTAGTTCCGAAGGAAAGTGGGATCATGCATATAAGTGAAAGTATTTTCTCAACTCAATGTTGAATGCCGGACTGTGGTCCGATGATAAGTGAATGTGAGTGATTGCAAATATGCTAATGTAAGTGATGCATTCCATGTCACGAATACATGAAACATAATGATTGTTGTGACCATAGTAGCCATCGAACATAGTTTAAAGCTCAACGTGAAAAAGAGCCTCGAACTCAAAAGTGATTCAGAGCCTCGGGCTCAACATTTAATGAGCCCTATATGGAACATTTATTAATGAGCTCTATATGGGATAGTTATTAATGAGCCTTATATGGGACAGTTAGGCACTTAGTCACAACAAAATAACAAATAGAAAGTGGGTCTCATGTGCACTGCATATACATAATATGAATGATTTAATTGTATTGGATATGAAATATTGTGAATTATGTGTTATGTGTCTGGGTGAGCCATCGACGATGATAACTCATTCAGTTCGCAAAACTCACCCAAAATTTACAAATATTTTTCAGGATCAGAAGAATACCCTGTTAGGCCAACGAGAATATCCCCATAGCATTCAAGTGAAAGATAGAAGTCGAGATCAGTTCGCATTTGCATTGCATTTCTTTATTTTTGTATTTAATTGTATTTTCCGCAAATTTTTGTATAAATTTGTTTTCCAAAACGATTAAAGTGTTTTATATTTGTAAAAGGGCCCAAATGGCTATTGAAATATTAATGATTGTATTGATACAATTGAATAAGTTTATGAGTAGAATGCGTCGTTTTGATTATTGATTTATGTATATGCATGTGTAAATTTTACAAAAAAAATATTTATTTAGGAACAAAAATTAACTCAATTGGATCTCTACAGATTTATATATCACCAAAATACTTAAACATGTTCAGAAAAATGTCCAACTCAAACTCTTTAATCAATCCTCTCACTTTGATTCAATCAATCTTTTTCAAATTAATTTCAAAAATCCAAAAATTTCATGAAGAGGTAGAGAATTGTCTTAGAAATCCAACTCTTCAAAAAGCAAGTCAATCGGATGTCGAACGAAAAAGATATAAGCAAAAGAATGAGAAAAGGTCTCGGGTCGGGTCAGACCGGTCGGGCCTGGTCGAGAGCGCGCGACGCAACGACTTTCTTCTTCTTTCTTTTTTACTACCAAAATTCCAAAATTCATAACTCTTGATCCAGAGCTCCAAATTTTACAAACTTAGTATCAAAAAAAAGCTAAAAGGAAGCTCTACAACTTTCACGATAACTTAAAAACCAAATCCTTCTCTAAAGGGGTCAAAAATTCCACTCAAAATTTCAGTCCAATGTATGTTACCCGAAGCAGTAACATAACTTCGAAAATTTCTATCTTTCAGCTCTAAGGTCAAAAAATGTCATACTTTATATCAATGAAAAGATCAAAATGCAAACTACAACTTTCATGAAGGACAGAAAAATGAATTTAACCTCTAAGTGAGTCAAAAACTACTTTGAATTTTTTGTCTACTAATGATCATGCCAAACAGTAACAGAAACTTCTAAAAATCATAACTTCCTATTACATAGTCCAAAAATTCCATACTTTAGATCAATGAAAAGATAAAAACATAATATAAAACTTTTATGAAGCACTTAAAGTCAATTTTAACCTCTAACTAGGTCAATTTTTCAATCAAAGGTTTTGTCAGAAATTTGTCATCCCAAAACAACATCCAAACTTCCAAATTTCACATCTTCAAATTTTCATAATAAAAAATAACATATTATACATCATTGTAAAGATATGAAATTTCTCTATAACTTTCATGTAGACCACTTACACTAATTCAAACCACATCAGTATAAAATTGGCCTCAAAGTACAGTACACACAAACTTACCCTAAGCATTTTCAAAAACAAATTAAAATAACCTTAACTTCGAAAGATCATAACTTTTAATCCCGATATCAAAAAATGTCATACTTCATAGAGATAGAAAGTTATCAATAGAAGCTACAACTTTTATGAAGACCATTGTATCAAATTCTGCCTAAATAAAACCAGAAAAATTCATGAAAGTTTTAACTCAAAAAGTCAACTCTGCTACTATTCATCCCAAAAAGTCAGACTTGCAATTTCCTAAAATTTAACACTTTCACTAATCATTTCTTGCTTTTCATATCCATTTAAATAAAATTATTCACTGTAATTGTCATGGTACCCTTACACACACAAATTTATTCAAAATTTCTAAGTCATCAAAAACCAAAATCTACTTCTTTTCACATCAATTTCATTTAACTTTAAAACACCCACAACATTTACATACTAAAAAACACCCATTTAATTTTATTTAATATTTCTAAATTCCACTAAAAGATCGGGGTCTAACATTTCTCCCCTCTTAAAAGAATTTCGTCCTCGAAGTTCTTACTTAAGTAATCACCAAGTAATATATTCTCTTAAATAATTTCTTCTTATGTAGTCAATCACTTTCTTAACTCAGTCCTCATCATACATATATCTCAATTTACTCAAAATTTTTCACTTCTTGTGTCAAATACACCAGTATCATATGAAATCACTATTTCTTAACATATGTCAATGGTCCAATTCTTAATGAACCTTAATATGGACATATATCATTCAATTAAACCCTTTTGAACTTCCATACATAGCTATATCTCTATCATTCAACTCATCTTTCAAGTATCCTTTACTGCATCTCACACATGTATATCTGAAATCAATTCATCCAAATTCATCAAGACATTCTAATCTTAATTTCCTTTAACACATTCTTATTATCAATCATACTCTTGTCACCTAAATCAAACAATCACTTTGGTTCTTCAAATAATTCATGAAAATTTATTCACATCAATATCACATTCTCACTAATTCACTTATATCCATTCAAACTCTTATCAATTTCTCATGCATATCACTTATACACATGCGCCCATGTAAGATCCTAATACTGGCGCTTTGATACCACTCATGTTGGGACCGAAACCCAACTGGTTGACAAAACCAAGGCACCTATACTATTGCTTAAAACATACGACATAAAAGAACGGATCGTAAGGCTTGCAAAAGTCAAAGCGAGTGAAAACAAATCAAAAGCGGAATCCATGAAATCAAATCATATCAAAAGCGAAGGAATCGAAAGCAATTCGAATTGCTGAAGGTCAAAACCTTAACTCCGACATCCGAAAACAAATATTTTGGACAACATCGCGTTGGAAACCATAAGACAACTAGTCTAAACCAATCCAAAATCGGCATAAATTTTTTTATTCTTTATTCATACAAAGCAATTGGATTTCCCCTTTTGATTTGTTTTCGCTCACTTTGACTTCTGCAAGCCTTAAGATCCGTTCTTTTCCGTCGTATATTTTAAGCAATAGTATAGGTGCCTTGGTTTTGTCAAGCAGTTGGGTTTCGGTCCCAACATGAGTGGTATCAAAGTGCCAATATTAGGATGTTACATGGGCGCATGTGATTGATGGTATTTATTTTTGTATGTGGGAGTTTTTATGGAAAATAAGAATAAATTTGTTAAAGATGAGTTTGAGATATTGCATGATTATGAACAATTATATGAATTGAGTTTTGATTGAGGATAAATTTCTAAAAAGGAAAATTATATTGTTTTGATTTGTATAAGATTGAATAAAGATGAAAAGAGTGAAAAAAAGAAAAAGAATAAATTTTATACCGGTTTCAGACTGATTGTATTTAGGGTTTCCAACGCTAGTTTGCTCATAAGTTTGCGTTCCTCGGATGTCGGAATTCAGTTTTCAGTGTGATTGATACGTTCCGTTCTTTCGATTCCGCTTTTGATTTGTTTTCATTCATTTCCGCCGCTCTGTTTTTGATTTGTGATTCCTTTTTTCTGGTTGGGGTTCGGTTTCAAAATCAGGTCCTAATATTTTATGCATTCGTGTAATGAAATGCATAAGTCTCATACGATCAATTATTCACTTCCACTTATCATTGGACCTTAGTCCAGCAGTCAACCTTAAAGTTGAGAATCATTTTTCTTTCATATGAGGACATTTAACAATCAAATCATATATCACTTATTTCATCAAATTCACATATAAGTAGCACTTCGATATCTTTACATTTAGCAAACTCCTCAGACATTTATTTCTTGGAATCAGAACAATCACATTCACATCTCATTTATAATCACAAAATTCATAATATAAAAAATAATAATAAAGTAAGACCATCTAGGTCTACTTACAGTACGCTCCAGATTATCATTTGCTTTTAATTCTAGAAACATCTGAATACGGATGTTTATTCTGCACATCCAAATTATGCAATAAACACATTGTACACAGACGTTAATAACTTTGCACAATTATAAGCATTTATTTATGCACAAATGTAAATGCAGACCATGTACAATGCATGTTCTTGACACTCCTAGGTATATTATCAAATTTCATATCTTATCCACATTCTCATTTTATAACTCAATTAGTAGTCATTTCATTTTTAGCATTATTTGCTCTCATAAAATCAAATTCCCATTCACTTTAACTTTAACTTGGTACTCATTACTCATTTCCTTTGAATCACAACCACAATCATATGAACCCCTTCAT
>JANZLF010000003.1:21862710-21874142 GCA_026546835.1 Erythroxylum foetidum
TGGAAAAATGCATTGTGATATATGATCATGTTATGCCATTGAATTGTGTCATGGCATTTTGATTTGAATGGAAAGAAAATAAAGAGCATGAAAAGTATGAAAGCATTTCATTTTGATAAAATAAATTTGAGCATTGATTATGTGCTTTGTTTGGGCAAGAGAAGAACCGTTTCGTAATCACGTGCACGTCGACATAAAACCTTCTCCCGGTTGCCCACTTGTGGCCCACGAGATTCTAAAAATGGACTCGACTCAATTCCAATTCCTACTCCAATTTTCTCCCAAATTTCCATGACATTTGTCATTAAATCCCATTGTCACATATTAAAATTCCTACTGCCATCTGACATCTATTTCTACCACTATTCATCAATTATTTTGTCACTTGGCAATTTTTTTCTTAGTCCAATATACCCTTAAAATTGCCAAAAATTTTCCTAAAAATTTCTAAATTTCTAAATCAACAATTACACTCTCCAAATCAATTTTCAACACAAACAAACCATAATTCTCAATAATATGACATTACAATTCAATTATACCCGGACTGTCAATGAATGCATGTACAGTCATTTTAATGTGTGCAAAAATTCAAATTCATGTGCGTATATGCTAACATTATGCATTAGCATGAAATGCATTTTCTCAATCTCTTTTTGAGCTCACATGTACCGCATTTTAAGGTTCTGACCCTTAGTGTGGGAAAGGGATGTTACAATGAAGGTGGAGAGAAAGTTCAAAGCTAGAGTCACAGTAAAGAGTGGAGCAAGTTCTAGTTATTCATAGAACTCAAAATGGACCAAAAAGGAGGAGAAGTACAAGGATAAGGGAGTGGACTTCAAGGAAGCACCTAAGAAACCAATTGACGGATCTGAGCAAAAAGGTAGTTCTAACACCCAAGCTACTTCTAGTAAACATTCATCTATAAAATGACCATATTGCTTCTCAATGCCCTAATAGAAAAGTGATGAATATGAGGTATAATGGGGTTATTGATTATGAGGATAGTGATGTTGATGATTTTCCATGTGATAGTGTTTGTGATGATGATGCTGAATGTATGGAAAGAGCTGTCACAGGAGAAGCACTTGTAGTTAAGAGAGTGTTAAGTGGTAGAGTTAGAGATGAGATTCTGGATTAGAGGAAGAACCTATTCCATTCAAGGTGTTTGGTGGGTAGAAAGGTGTGTAACTTGATCATATATGGAGGTAGTTGCACCAATGGGGCTAGTAGAACTATGGTGGAAAAATTGGACTTGACATGTAAGAAACATCTGGAGCTATATAATTTATAGTGGTTTAATGATAGCGCGGATGTGTAGGTGATTAGGCAGGTACTGGTGCCATTTTCTGTAGGGAGGTATGAGAATGAGGTGTTGTGTGATGTGATACCCATGGAGGCAGGACATTTACGATTGAGGAGGCCTTGGCAGTTTGATAGGCGAGTATCACATGATGGTTACACAAACAAGTACTCATTCAAGTTCAAGGGCAAGAACTTCACTTTGTTACCTTTATCACCTCATGAGATCTACCTAGACCAGGTTAAAGCTTTGCAAATAGTGGAGGGTTTGGGTAGTGAGATAAAGAAAAATGATGAGGGAAAAGAGGCCCAAAAGAAAAGAGATATTGGCCCAATGGGAGTGACTGCACAGGTAAGGAAAAGAAAGTGGGATGTGCAGGAAAGAAAAGTTCAGGGAGGGAAAAAAAGAGTGAAAAGAAAGAGAAAAGAGTGAGTTTGTATGCTAAAGGACAAGACATGAGGAGAGAAACTAGAGAGGAGAAAGCACTTATGATAGTTAGGCATAGAGAGTGTTTAGTTTCTGATACTAACCCTCTTGATTCTTTACCTAGTGTATTTTCATCTTTTTTGCAGGATTATTTAAATGTCTTCTCTAAGGAGATGCCCAAGGGACTACCACCCTTGAGAGGCATAGAGTACCAGATAGACTTTGTGCCCGGAGCTTAGATTCCTAATCACCTAACTTATAGGAGCAATCCTGAGGAGGCAAAGGAGCTTCAAAAGCAAATAGATGAGCTACTGGAGAAAGGTCATATGAGGGAGAGCTTGAGTCCTTGTGCTGTGCTTGTATTGTTGGTGCCAAAGAAAGATGGAACCTAGAGGATGTGTGTAGACTGCAGAGCTACGAATAAAATCACTATAAAGTATCACCATCCTATTCCTAGGTTAGATGATATACTTGATGAATTGCATGGTGCATGTATCTTTATAAAGATTGATTTGAAAAGTGGATACCACTAGATTAAAATGAAACTAAGAGATGAATAGAAAACTGCTTTTAAAACTAAATATGGGTTGTATGCATTGTTAGTCATGCTATTTGATTTAACTAATACACCTAACATTTTTATGAGGTTGATGAATCATGTCTTGCATGCATTTCTTAGTAAATTTGTGGTTGTTTACTTTGATGACATCTTGATATATAGCACTAATCTTGATGATCATGTCATGCATGTGAGGTGTGTCTTGGATGTATTGAGATAGGAGAATATGTATGTGAACCTTAAGAAGTGTACATTTTGCATTGATAGACTTGTATTCTTAGGATTTATAGTCAGTGCTCAGGGAATAAAGGTTGATAGTGAGAAGGTGAAGGCTATTCGAGAGTGGCCAATGCCTAAGAGTGTTAGTGAGGTGAGGAGTTTTCATGGACTTGTCAGTTTTTATAGCAGGTTTGTGAAGGACTTTTCTACTATTGCTGCTTCGTTGATAGAAATAGTCAAGAAGGAGAAAGGGTTTACATTGGGTAAGGAACAAGAACATGCATTTTTAAAGTTAAATGATAAGTTGTGTTCTACTCCTATTCTTTGTTTACCTTATTTTAAAAAAACTTTTGAGGTTGAGTGTGATGCTTCTAGGATTGATATAGGTGTTGTGCTTTTGCAGGAAAACAAACCAGTTGCATATTTCAGTGAAAAGCTTAGTGGTGCACAACTCAATTATCTGACTTATGACAATGAACTGTATGCTGTGGTGAGAGCACTGGAGGTGTGGCGACATTACCTTTAGCTTAGAGAGTTTGTTATTTAGATCATGAGTCCTTAAAGCACTTGAGAGGACAAGGCAAGTTGAGCAAGAGACATATCACTTGAGTGGAGTTTCTAGAGACCTTTCCATATGTGCTTCACTACAAGCAAGGGAAGAAGAATGTGATAGCTGATGCATTGTCTAGGAGGTACACTTTACTTTCTGCTCTTAGTTTTAAACTTTTGGGTTTTGAGTAGCTTAACAATTTGTATGCTTCAGATGTTGACTTTGCTAATGTTTATTCTGCTTGTGAGCATGTTGCATTCTAGAAATTCTATAGGCATGATGGCTATTTGTTTCGAGGTAGTTAATTGTGTGTGCCTAATTGTTCTATACGTGCTTTATTTGTGCCTGAAGCCCATAGGGGTGGATTAATGAGTCATTTTGAGGTTGCTAAGACTTAAGATATTTTGCATGAACATTTTTATTGGCCTGGAATGCGTAGGGATATTGAACATGTATGTACCAAGTGTATTCCATGTAGACAGGCAAAATCTACTGTCAAGCCTCATGGATTGTATACCCCTTTACCTATGCCTACTGAATCGTGGGTTGATGTTTCTATGAACTTTGTTTTGGGCTTGCCTAGGACAAAGATGGGTTTTGATAGCATCTTTATTATGGTTGATCGATTTAGTAAGATGGCGTATTTCATTACATTCCATAAGACTAATGATGTTGTGTATGTTACTGACTTATTTTTCAGAGATGTTGTTAGATTGCATGGCATTCCTAGGTCTATTGTGTCTGACAGGGATACCAACTTTTTAAGCCATTTTTGGCGAGTGTTATGGGGCAAGTTGGGTACAAAATTCCTCTATTCTACTACTTGTCATCCACAGATAGATGAATAGACTGAGGTAGTTAATAGGACCTTGGGTGCCTACGTGCTATAGTGGGTAAGAATTTGAAAATTTGGGGTGAATATTTTCCATTTATTGAATTTGCATATAATAGGAGTGTGCATTCTACCACAGGTTTTTCACATTTTGAGCTTGTCTATGGTTTTAATCCTTTGACTGTTTTGGATTTGGTGCCTTTACCCTTGCATGAGTTGTCTAGTATAGATGGCAAGAGGAAAGATGAGACGATCAAGGAGTTCCATGAGAAGGCAAGACAACATATTGAGTAGAGGAACAAGGTATATGCAAAGCAAGCCAACAAGGGGCGAAAAATGGTGACCTTTGAACATGGTGATTGGGTTTGGGTGCATATGAGGAAGGAGAGGTTTCTTGCCCAGAGGAAATCCAAGTTGGATTTTAGGGGTGATGGTCCATTCCAGGTGTTGGCGCAGATCAATGACAACGCGTATAAAATTGATCATCTAGGTGAGTATAATGTGTCCACTACTTTTAATGTTACTGAACTTTCTCCTTTTGATATGGACTCAGATTCGAGGACGAATCTTCTTGAGGAGGAAAGGACTAATGTGAATGGGACCATAGACCATCGAGCAGGACCAACAAAGAGTTAGCTACGCCAGAAGGGCCCATGACCAAAGCTAGGGCTAAGAGACTTAAAGAGGCTCTTTATACGAATATGGGCTTTTATCTTGAGAGGATGGCAAGCTCCAAGCCTATTGGAGGAGAGTTTAATGAAATTGAGCCCAAACTAATCCATTTAACTCAAATTCTTGCACCGGATATACTTGGAGCTTAAAGACAAAAAGACTTGGGCTATTTTAACGCTTCATCACTTAAGCCCAAGGAGTGTTTGGTGCACCACTTATTTTATTAGTGGGAGTGGGCTATTTAATTCACTTAAGTTCAAGAGCATATGGATCCAGTAGTGGCGCCACACATCAGACTTATTTATTTAGTTTTTGGACTTTGTTTTATTTTAGGCTTCCGTGTATTTTTAGCCCAACCTTTTATTATTTAACCTAGGTACAAATATGTGTCTTTAGGTAAAATTTTCGTAACTTTTAGATCAGAATTGCTAGAGTGCCATCGGCTTCAATAGGGAGAAACATTATTTTCTTGTTCATGTTACCTTTCGAATCATCTTTTACTTATCAATTGCTTTCCCAATTATGGAGTGTCGATTGTTCGTTTCTCTTGGTTTTATTTTGATCATTGTGATTACTTGGAACAAGTTTTCAAGAGGTGTCGTAGAAATCAAACCTTGCGTATCCTTATTTTCTTAATTATTGAATTTTGAAATTTCCATCCTTCTTAATTCCTCAAGGTCTAAAACACACCAAAACAAAACACCTATCGAAAACACCATCAATCGACATCAATCCTTTCGTGGTGCGCGTTAAGTACTCCCTAAGTCAATTGGAATATACAATCTCTTCTTACCATGATAACCTTCTATTCTCATAGTAAGAAAACCTTTTTGTGTAGTTAAAGCAAGATTGGATAGCTCAACTTCTTGGAAATCTATTGCTTCACCCTCATCATCAATTGCATCCTCATGAGTATCAACCTAAATCATAAAAATATTGTCTTTTTTTCCATTATGCCCAGGTACATACTTTTTCCTCACACCAAAAGCAAATACTCTTAGCTCATTTGTCATTAATTTCTTTAGTGGAGAGCGTTCTGACAAGATTGTTATTCAAGGGTTAAATAGCAGGGGTAGATAACAGACCACCCGTTTGTCCTTTTGGATTAGTAATTTGTGTTTTGGTCTATGTCAATACATTGATGATAAATGGAACTACGGTTGATGAGTTAGGTAATGGCTTAGGTTTAATGGTAAGGGTAGTTAGGTAATGGCTTAGGTTTAATGGTAAGGGTAGTATGGATGTTATTGGATGTAGGTTTGGGTCGTTGAAATAGTGCAGTTATTTGGAGTTCTTGGGGCTTAGAAAGGGAATGGGCTTCAGCTAGTGTTTTAGGCTTGAGCATGCACATAGTCATTTGGATTTCATCAAATAAGCTAGATAGAGACAAGCTAAGAGCATTTTTTTCAGATATATCAGCCTTTAGGTATAATTCATCAAAAGCATCAATATACTCTTGTAAAGTGCCTTATTGCCTCAAATTCCTCAATTTTGATAAAGGATCTTCATATGTTGATTAATGAAATCGAGCTCTCATGTTATAGACATATTCTTCGCAGTCAGCCTAAGCTCTTTCTCTCTTCATCTTCACATAACTAGCATGCCACTGCAATGATTTGCTTCTTAAATGGGGTACCATTTTCTTGATTTTTTTAATTTTTTGGTAAGATACCCTCTATATTAAAGTAGCTTTACACTTGTAGATACCAACTATCTATTATCTTGTTGCTGCTCAACTTCTTCCACTAGAGTTATGAGTTCTTGTTGATACGCTTGCAACCGCGTTTCGCCTGCCATGGAAATTGGCTACCAATTGGTATGTTCCAGAATCAATAACAAAACAATTAAGAAGTAAGAAGAGAGGATAAGAAGATTAAGAGGAGAATGAAGAGATTGAAAAAGAATCTTTATTAGAGAGAAGAAAAATTTGCAACTGATCTCAGATATCACGGCTGATCTTGCTTCTCCTATTTTAACTGCTTCTGACTAATTCTCTGGCCTTATTCCTATACAACATCCCTTCTCTACTTATTTACAATTCATATCATTTATTCTCTCTTTACACTATAGTATTTATCTTTTCCATGCACTATTTTGTATCAACGATGAGCTGTCTTAACTCTTAAGAGGGTGAAATCTGATTGATTTTAGGCTTCAAGTCTCACGTTCCCCTTCATCCTTTTTCTTCTTTTATTTCTAGTTCTTTACTTTTGTGATGCAAACTAATGTGGTTCCTCATTAGAATATTTTTATATGTCATGGTTTATTTATGATTTTAAGTCTATGGAAAAAAAATAAGAATCTTATCAGGGTAGGATTCTAATCCTATTTTAGAAATTAAGTTAGAATTCTTATACCATTAGGGTTAGGGTTTCAATACTTCTACTATATTTATGTGTTCCAATGTTTTAACGAATAATGTATATTTAAAGTTCTCTTTTGCTAAGACTGATTTGTAATACCCTATTTGTGTGATTCCAATGGTTACGTTTGTTTCAATTTCTAGGTGTGTTTCCTAGCTCTTGATACAGATCCTATGAGTAATTCTTAGACCTATCCCTAAGTCCTCAGTTTATAAATTCCAGCACTAAAAGCCTAGATTCCTGCACAACTAAAAAGCTCTAGCAGCTATAATTTATAGTATTTTATCATATTGTTAGCAAGCCCTCTATTTATCCTACAATTAATTTCCATTATAAAACTTCCCGACATTGTTCCTCTTTCCTTTGTCTTTTCACATCAAGGAGTAAGAGTCAACCATGGTTATGCGCTGTTCTCAACATTCTCAGTATTTAATAATGAACTAAGCTGTTCTGTTGGCAAGTTGGTCCTCAAGATATATAAAAGATTGATTCTAAAATTTTCTGTGTATGCATATGACAAAGTAAGCTATTTTATTCCTGGAGGAGGATATAATGTGCCACTTCTTTGATTTGCTCAAGTTTGCTTTGATTACAGTGCGATACTTGGAAACTGTCTCAATTCCCCAGTTTTATTCTCTCTTAGGTCCATTATGGCATGAGGACAGAGTGTAAAAGTAAGCACAATGGTTTTACATAGAAACATCTTTTGCACTGCACCATCATGTTGGTCTCTGCAATAACATTGTGCTCCATTTTCCACGATTATTTCTGATTTTCCACCATATGATTTACAGTTTTATATTTCCTCGGTAAATGGAAATAAATCCTGCAATTACGTGTATTCAACAGAACCTGGAAAAATAGCAACTGTTTGATTATGGTAGCTGGGAATAAGTTCCTGATGCTGAATCGCTAGATGCTGTTGGCTATCTGCCTGCTTTGAAATGATAGTAAAATTTCTCTGTATGTGCATAATTGCACGTACTACATTTACTGATTGCATTAGAGTCTTTTTGGGTTTTCCTGCATTTACTAATTGAATTGCACTGCTACTTTGCCGTCAGGCTGGCCTTGCTCTTGGGGGATCTCAAGTCCATAAAGGATCTATACGATTCTAAAACTTCGGCTGTGCTATTCCTTACTGGGTCTGTCTCCAGCGAATCTACGAGCGAAAGGGCTCTGTTGGAGACTTTTACCCACTAAGGCTATTTCCAATGGATTTTTTCATTCTATGTACGCTGCATATTACTGATTAATCAACGATTGACAAAGAAATTCACCTAAACCAGTGGGATTAACTTAACATAGAAAGATATAATATCTACAAACCTTCTAAGTTGTATTGTTAGATCACATCAGCTGTACATTTGGTATTTATTTTCAATGCCTAAACACGACAACGTGAGTATACCAACTTCTGCATCTTTATTTATCTTTTTTGTTAAACATTTATCAACCAACCTTGAGGTCGAAATGATTTATGTAGTCAGCTTGCGGTTACACGCAAAGAAAAACTCACTAGAAGAATGTCACAAAGATTGAAAATTGCTATCCTATTAGTTGCATACATGCTATTGAGGTGATTCTCATTAGCTGGTCATTGTGGGAATTCACAACTCAAATCAAAACAATAGCCTATCGCGCTGAAATTACATACAACACGAGAAAGAACAAATAAAGACAAGAAACCAGCTATTCAATGTCACATTTCGCCGATGAACAGTCCCTAATCCAACGAATCAAGGGTAACACAAGGGAATTCTTCATATCCTGTGATGCCTGTAATTCTTATGCGCGAATTTGGCTGCATAATCAAGTCACACTCATGTCAACAGATTATACAGAAAGTTGCTATCTATCTACCAATCATATTACATGTTGTCCCATTTATTTCTCTTAAGTTACACTTAATTCCTTTCATACATACAGGCAGTTGTACTTGCAAGACAAAAAGATACAGAAGTGCTAGTTAAGAGCAGAATATCCAAAATTAAATTTGAAACCTATGCTGTGCAAATTAAAACCATCCATTTACTTGGCGACATTTCTGTTTCGTTGGGCAGATACAAATCAACTCAGTTATACCTGGCCTTAATCCTAACTTGTAGTTAAAAAATTGATTTACAACCCACACCAAACCCTGCTTTCTGCATTCATATCTAATCAACATCCCATTTAGATAGGTGCTACACTGAGATGCGTACTTCAAAAAATTACCGGACCATTGAAAGGAGTACCCTTTCAGAAGCCAGCTGAAGATACTAGTCAAAGTAGGTAACCCAGAGTCAAACAGGGAGCGCACTAAGAGTGAATAATAAATATATACTTTCTATAGATTCTGTCTATGAGAATAGACATACTACCTGACATTAGAAATGCATTAGAATTTAATAGAAAAATAATAACAAATCCTTTACTATTTAGCAACTAAATAACTGAATATTAAAAAACTCCTAAATGGGAATGTCGAAATGTTAACAATTAAAGTAAGTAGAAAACTGTACGGGAAGACATTAATATGTAGTTGATCCATGACAATAAGAGTTGAAATTATTTTCCATTAATTGTTGAATTTCTCATCCTGAAAACTAAATTAAAGAATGTGAAGGTTAAAAACTAAGGCAGAATTAGACTATATGAAGAAAAAGCAGTTGGAAGCTTTGAAACGTTCAATTTGTTTAATTGGGTATTAAAAAAGTGCAGAAAAAGTTCTGTGGACAATTATTTGTTTTTTAAAACGTATGGATCAAACGAGATGCCTATTATATTAAACTTGACAAATAAGAAAAAGGTTAAACTGGCCAGTTCCCAACTATTGGATTTCTCAGGAAAGAGTCTCTGCTTTTTGGCGTCTAACCAATCAGTTTGTTCATATTTTAGCATACATATGAAACTAAATGCTACCTGACGATGGCCAATATTCCTGCGATAGTTTTTCTTTTTCTTGTACTTGAAGACAATTACTTTTGGATTTAATCCCTGCATTAACAATACATGAGTAACAAAGGCAAAGAACTTAATTGAATTCAGAAGCCAATTCAAAGATTGCATAAAATTCACTACCTGCTCTTCAACAATGGCATGAACAGTAGCATTTGTCACAACTGGCTTTCCAACATAGGTTCGTGTTCTTGTCCCTACAAGTAAGACCTTGTTCAGGGTAATCTGCAAAAGAACTCGAAACATTAACTATGGTAACAAACAAGTGGAGATCAAACAAGCGCCAGAAAAAAATAACATGAATAATCCCTTGGCATACAACATTGAACGACTTCCATATATCTGAGTAGGTGACAGTGTAGGCATAGCATGCCACCTCAAATTTTTGTAACCTTTAAGAAGCAAACAGTACTAACCTGAGCCTGAATCAACTGTTTTAAAAAAATGTTAAGTAACCAATACTGTTCAGGAATCAGCTTCAAATATTAGCACAGACGATTGTGTGGGTAAAGCAAAAAACAGTATACTGTATTAGTCTGGAGCAAGCTTAAATATTAACATTTATAAACTCCAAAGCTGGTCAGAAATGAGGTTCAAATATTAGCTTAGACAATAGTATTAACTCAACCAAGCAAGGGTAGAAGCTCCAAAATGCAAAGGGCTGTCTACATGGGACCAATCAAATGGGCTGTCCTTAACAGATGGGAAACTGAAATCTAATTCCATTGGTTTACTTGGTACCCCTAATAGCTTTGCTCCCACAACACCATCTGAGCCTCAGAGAGGTTTGATCGAATTAAAGCATGTCCTTCAATGTTTCATTTCGCCTAAAAGAAGTCAACAGAAAAAAGCAATAGGGCATGACAAGGAATTTGTGCATTTCAATAAATCGGCAATCCTATGAGCATCAGGAATGTGTTTTTTGTTTCATATTCACATGCAAGTTCAAGTTAATATCTGGAATTCCATTCCCATGGAGAGAAGTGTTTCAAAGTTTTCAAATTTAGAGAGAAGAACATCTCTTCAGCTATTCAAGCACCACCAACAAAATGCCAATCCTGCTCTGCATAATCACACTTTTAATAGAACAATATATTTCAGCCTAAGCGATAACTTGAATAGTTGCACTTTACTGCATCCCTATTATATGTTAATGACTATTCCACAAGCATTCCGTACAGTGTGTTTGGTAGCATCTCTCTCTCTCTCTCTCTCTCTCTCTCTGCAACAAAAAGCTTGATAACTGAGTCATAATCGCTAGACTAAAAAGAGCAATCTAAATGGTAAATTGTTACCAATATGGGCTCAAACTAACAGCATCAAAGAATATTGAAGGTGTTACAATCTCTTGCACCAACTAATTCATAGATTCAAACAACATTTAAACCACACGAACAAGAACACTACAGCACACAGTCTAACAGGAAATTATAATAAAAAGTATTATGAAAAAAATGAAAGAATTTGAGCAATCAAGAGATTTCAAAAAAGAGTAAAAGACTCTGAACATGCCTTGTCATTGACTTTTGCGCCTTTCAGCCTCTGAACATAGAGAAATCGACCAGGAA
>JANZLF010000003.1:21893268-21922934 GCA_026546835.1 Erythroxylum foetidum
TGAATTTTTAGACCCTAAGAATTGGACTTGTGGCAATTAAATTGCCAAACAAGCCCTAAGTTCCTTAGGTTTATAACATTTCTCCTTTGAATTTGCCAACCACGACTCTCACTCTCCTTTGACAGAAAACTTGATTTCTCTTCTCCTCCATCGTGATCTTCCTTGGTTGTTTTTCTTTACTTCCTTCTTGCAAATTGCTCCCTTCATCATCATCAATTAGCTTGAAGCCTTAGAGTTGAGAAGATGAAAAATTGGTGGAAAAATGGAGGGTACCATGGGTGTCTATGAGATTGGGGATTTGAGTATCTAGAGTGATTTTGAAGGATTAAAAGCTTGAATCAAGTAAGTTCCTATTTCTTTATGGTTTAAGTTGTTTGATTTAATTATTGAATTAAGTTATTAATTGTTTATAAATTTAGAGGTTTCGGATGAGATAGGTTTTAAGAAAAATGTTGTTTGATTTGGGTATTTGATGAATAATTGATTTTAGATGGAATTGAGGTTAGAAATGAGTTGAGTTTAGTATATGAAGTTGTTTAGGAGTGTTTAGAATGGATTTGGATGGATTATAGATCAAAAGATCTAGAAAATTCTGGGTTTCGGATGCTTTTCTGGGTTCGCACGTCGCGACGTGTGATGAACACGTTGCGGCGAACCACCCCTTCTTGCACGTCGCGACGAATATTTATTTCTACGCCGCGACGAGCTGATTTCTGTCGCACGCCGCGACGAGTGGAGATGTGCGCCGCATCGAGCGAATTTCGTCTGCACGTCGTGACAAGCAGCAGCGCACGTCTCGACGAGCAGAAGATTTTACGCCGCGGGAGAAAAGAAGCGTGCGTCGCGGCGAAGGCAGGAGACTCGCCGCGGCGAGCGATCTTACGACGCGGCGAGGACCCTTGATTTTTCAAAATTGAATTAAGTTGGTTATGTGATAATTTTGAGGTTTAAATTTCTAATGAGTTGGTTAGTGATTAATTGGAATTTAGAGACTAAGAATTTTGAATTGATAAGATGGAATCTTGGAATTTAATTCGATGGTTCTCGAAATTGAATGGGTGATTTAATGTGATTAAATTGGAGAGTGACTTTAGAGAATCTGGATCTTAGTCAATTGAATCATGGTATTAGAAATTGTTATTAATTGTAGTGAAAGAGTTGAATTGGAGAGATTCGGGTATAGGATCGGGAATGTCATACAGATGTATAGTATACAGTTCAATAGCTACATACGCATTTCTGAATATGGTAAATTATGCAATTAGTGATATTGGTATTATTCTGATTGTTATAGAGGCTCAAGTGGACCGTCGATCCTCCGACGTAGCAGAGACTTCTCGGTAGTAGCTCAGAAGTTTAGAGGTGAGTAACCTAGTTGATTCCTCAATCTCTGATTTGCTAAATGCTTTGTATGAATTGTCTGTGAATATGAATTGAATGATCTGTTTGACTTCAATGAATACTGTTAAGTGAAATGTGTTATTGTGCAATCGTAAATGCATGCTAGGCATGATCTGAAATGGGTAATTAATAGTTGTGACTGGTGCGATTTCTGATCGGAGCTATAAGCTCAACCACTGTAAAAGGGAATAGTGCATACCCAGAGGGCTCTCCTATCCCTAATACACGAGAGTAGTAGTGCATACCCAGAGGGCTCTCCTACCCCTAAAATGCGATTACTATTTAATGTGCCCTAAAATGGGACAGTACCGATGCCCAGTCACAACACTGGAATAAAATGAACACGTCATGCATTAAGTTTCTTATTGTGCAGTGAGTTTGAAATGGGTTAGATGCATACGTGTGATAATTGTTTACTGAATTTATGATTTCTGTTCTAAACGTGTTATTGTGTTAATCTGTACGCAATTCTGCGTAATGCATGAATTGGGTGAACCATCGATGATGGTTTCTCATTGAGTTCGCAAACTCACCCAACATTGCATATATTTTTCAGGACAGAGATAGTCGACTCCTAGCTCCAGTTAGCGTGACTTTTCCTGCTGTGTGAGTGCTGGCAAGCGAAGTATGGCTCACAGGTCGGTCAGCTGGGATCTTCTGGGGATGACCTAGTTAGGAGTTATTTTGGTTCTTTTGGATTTGTATAGTGTGTAATTGCAACAGAATTGTGTAATTATGGTTTTAAGTAATGAAATGAGAAGTATCTTTTAGGTTTTAAAATTTAGTGATTTTGATATTGCAGTTTAATTGTATTGATGCCAAGTGGAATTTAGAAATGATCGAATAGTAGTGCACCCTTAACGTGGGTTATGTATCGGAATGACCTACGAGCGTCCCGGTACGTACCCTACAGTAAGGGGACGCTACACAATCAGCCTTTCGCTTGGCATTTTTTTCTAGTCCGAAAAATTTTCTCGAAATTTTTCAGAAAAATTTCTAAAATTACTAAAAATTCTCAAACCCCATTAACCCTCTCTAATTAATTTTTTTTCACACACAAATCACATTTTTCATAACAATCACATTTATTCACAATATACCGGAAAATGTCATGAATGCATGTACAGTCATTTTTCATGTGCAAAAATCACTATTTACCGGTATGGGTATGCATGAACATACCAAGACAATTTTAAACACTCATAATCCGTTCCAAATTACTATTCTACCCTTCCCATTGGTGATGGAATGTTACAAATCTTGTATATCATTTCAAATTCAAGAATTCTCCTTTTTCTTTACTCATGACTAATCACTAACAATATCTCATTTAATAGTTCTAACTTCCAAAAAAAGTTCGGGGTCCAACAGTTATTATTGTAGTCTTTTGTATTATAATTGGGCTATAGGTTTCATAATTATAAAGTGAACAATATATTTAATATGGTTTTATAGTTATTTTCTAATTTTATATTTAGATTAGGACATCTTATAAGGTTAAATTCTAAAATAAAAAAAGATAGTATTTTAAGTGTGACGTTAGGAATCTTAATTGAACTAGGATTTTTTTTAACCTTAATTAAAATATTCTTATAGAGTCCTAGTTAGAACATAACTAGTGTTAATTTCCTAATTGAATAAGGACCTTTAAATTTTAAATTCAAGTAGTATAAAAAATTAGTTCTTTAATTTAAGTAAAAATATGTGTTTCACTTGTAATTAAGATGTTAATAGCATTTTTTTCCGTTTACCCTCTATAAAAGAGATGTTTATAATTAATGAAGACATATGTGAGATTTAAGGAACGAAATATTGAGATTTGTAAGGCTTTATCCCTTATTTTTTATTAAACTACAAAACTTATTAAAGAACTCTTTCTTTGAGGCATTTATAAACACTTTATGAACTTTTTTCTTAATTCTTTATAATCAACAAATTAGTTCTTTAACTCTAATTTAGCTTTTCTTATGAGATTTCTTTCTTGTTTATGGATGATCGAGGTTTTATTGGTTTAAATTCTTTATATCTTAAATACGAATTTTTCTTTTGATTATGGTTTTAGCTATCTTAGGTCTAGGTTATCATTCTTATTGCTAGGTTATAAGGATTTATTCATTTTGGTTCTTTCTTTAGATTTTAGCTTTCTTTAACCAAAGATATCAATCTTGTTTTGGTGTTCAAAGGATCTCAAATATTTTGGATCCACTTTAGTTGTTATTTTTGTTTCTAAAATCAGTAAATTACTTTTTCTATTCTTGTCTTAACATCAAACACATAACTATAGTTCCAAATTATTATTTGTACATACCCTATCCTATTTTTTAAAAAATTCAATTAATTTATTTGTAAGTTTGTTTCTATTGATCTTGTATTTTGATCTTATAAATCCAATGCATATCATTAATGTTGGAACTAAATTCCAAAATCAAAAGGTGGATTAATGACTAAGTATGGTTATATTATATATCTATTTAAAGTTATGAATAAGATCCTACTTATTAAGCTATTTTAGACACTATTCAATGCTATAGAGTTATAATGGGTGAAACTGGTACTCTAAACTAAATTGAAAAAAGCTTATAAAGTATCTAAATCTCTTCTTTATTCTCATGTTACTAGAGAAAGTATCTTCCTACCTAAAGTTGAAGATTGAAGCACAAATTTGAGGAGTGGGGGAATGATAAAAGCATGGCTAATCAGTCAAAAAATTATATATGTCTAATGAAACAATAACAAAAGCTAGGAGTAAAAAGCTTAAAGACACTTTAAGTGGCTGATTAAAGACAAATATGTAGATTAAGATTCAAAAGCATATCAAAAAGCATTTTAAGAAGGTTATTAGCCTTAACAATGATCAAGCACTAGTTATCATAATCAAAGCTAAGGCTAGAGAAGGTTTGGATGCATAAGCCCACAAAATTAGGAACAAAATTTTGTTTTAAAGAGTTATTCATTTTTAGAGTCTTTGTTTTATTATAATTAGGCTATATTTTGTATAATTATAAAGCCTAAAAATGTGTTTACTATACTTTTGTATTTTTTTGCTAGTTTCTTATTTGTATTAGGATTTATTATTAGGTTAATTTGATTTTAAATAAAGATGGTACTTTCCTTATGACAATAAGAATCTTAATCAAAGTAGGGTTTATAGATTCTTAATTAAAGTATTATTCTAAAATCCTAGTTAAAGTAGAACAAGTAGATAGTTTCTCAATTAGATAAGGCCTATTAGAATTCCAATTCAAGAAGTATTAGTAGTTAGTATTTTGATTTAAGTAGGAATCATGCAAACCCATCTAGTTCTTATTACATTTGTAATTAGGATGTTTATCATGTTATTTATATTCATCCTATAGAAAGAGGAAGTTTCTAATCAATAGGTAAATATTTGAGATTTGAGATTTGAGATGTGAGTTACAAAATATTTGAGAACTTTGAGCGCTTTATCCCTTATTCTTCATTGAATTACAAAACTTATTTAAAATTTCCTTCTTTGTGCCATTCAAAAATACTTTACAAACATAATCATTGGGTTACTTCCTCAAATTTTCAATTTAGCTTTTCTAGTAAGATTTTAATCTTACTCATGAAATTTCTACGTTTTATTGGTTTTACATGACATCCAATCATTGAATGAAGATAAAAGGAATAGAAAGGAGAAAAAATTACGAAGTAGCATATAAAGAAAACAATGTTTATAAAGATTAATCTTATGAATTCTCTACGTTTTATTGGCTTTGCATGACATCCAATCATTGAATGAAGAAAAAAGGGATAGAAAGGCAAAAAAATTGCAAAGTAGCATATAAAGAAAAAAATGTTTATAAAGATTATGTAGATGATGGTAATGGGGTTAAAGTTGATATGGTTGATGCAATTTTAACATTTTACTTTAAATTAGATGAAAATTGTTGTTTTGACAAGGAAAGTGAATTGGATGCCAATAAGGAGAATGAGACATAAGTCCAGTTTCTTAGATTCAACCCTCCAAAGGAAAAAGGATTGAGATTTAACTTCCATAGTATTTAGTGATTATAAGTAAATATAGGAAACACTTTGCAAGCTTGCAATTGAAGAGAGAAAGAAGTTTATATTCAAGAGGAACATAAAAAAATTTTAAGTTCCAAATATGCAAGTTAATTCTATCTAAGGTACATTTGTCAAAACTTAGTCTAAAATTATTTAGGTAACTGAAATGTTTACTTTGATATGATGCTACTATTCATTACAATTACATTTATGTAAGTGAAAATTTTACTTTCATATATCGCTTATTGTTTTGCATATGGGTAAATGATATTTTTACTTGCATATAGTGCCTACTATTTATTGGAATTTCATTTACACATATGTTGACTTGCCTATTTTTTATACATATATTTACTATTTTTTTAAATATATGCAAGTAAGAGTTTATGAGAATAAACACATATCTAATCCTATTTCTCATAATAAGAGTGTGAATAAAAAATGTTTGACCAAGAATTACTTTAATAAAATCTAAATACGTACAATATCAAAGCTAATAGATTTAAGAAAATTTGTTAAAAATTATTTATGAGTTAACATAAGGTATATCTACTGTTATATGGTTAATAAGTTGGTGTTAAAGGAAATGAAAGGGGATGTGAGTACATAATTTAGAAAGTCATAAGAATATAAGGAGGACTTGCTAAGATCAAATGATATTTCTAAGTAGTTTGTCACTTTAGATAGATTGAGCTAAGTTAGCAACTCTTCAAATTTATGCATCAATTGAGACCTGTAAGGAAGTTTTTAAAATTGTTTAGCTTAAATGCTAAGAGGGTAGGTTCGTCTAAACCTCTAAGAGGAACTCATGAAAACAAAAAGAAGTTTTCATTTTTATCCCTTAATGCTGGAAACAAATGAGATTTTAAGATTGTTTAGGGAGTCTCAAACCCAAATTTCAATGATTAAAACATACTAGGTCTCTGCTTTCTCTCAATAATTTGTTGTTAGAGGATATATTGTTGAAGCTTAGGCTATCACATAACATACTTGTAGGTTTCCCATATGGATAAGCTCTTTGTAACCAAGGATTCTTGTTCCTAATACTTATATGTTCTTTTCAAATATTGTAAGGATGGATATCAATAGAACTGCTTCTAAGCCTAAGGATTAAAATCATGATAAGAGTTATAACAAGGAAAAAACAACAAAAATAAAAGCAAGTCTTTTAGGTCTTTACAAAAAATTTTCTTAGCAAAAGAAAATAACAAATATGTTGGAAGCTTAGGTTGCCTAAAAACCATTAGTCATACAATTTAAGCTTAACAATATAAACCTTCATAATCCATAACCCTCAACACATTACCCTTGTTAAAGAATCCTAGGATAGTATCAGTAACTTATATCTTAATTTGGTTCCAAGACTTTTTATAAAAAAAAGGCATTTAGTGTCTTAGGTCTTAAGGTGTTACTTAGATTAAGTTCAAAGAGAGCATTCTTAACTTCTGATGTTTTGGATGGTCTAAATAGTTGATCAATTTCATCTTCTATGATTGGCTTAAGATTGAAAGATTTTAATACATACATAGATAAGCAATTGCTATTATGGTGTACCAAGAGTTTTTTTTCAAAATATTTATGAGCCTCTAATAATAACTCCTATTATGTCTAAAATCCTTGTCCATCCTCTATGAGTAATGAGGTGATCATGTTAGTGTTTCTTTTAGAGAGAATGGTTTTATTAAAGTAAATAACATTTATGTCCCCTTATTTGAGTCCTTGTACTCTAGTCTTTTGCTTCAACGAGGGATTATTTACCCTTTAGAACATGAGTGTAGAGCAAACTCCTTTTTTTAATAAAAATATCCCTTGGAGATTGGTAGACTTTACTTTAATTATGGAGAAGTATGGCTCTAACATCCAACACAACTTGGTATATATTGTTATAGTTTTTTTCTAATTTAGTTTATTGAGCTCTTGCTTTACCATGTAAGGTTTCCTCATATAATTAAAAGCTTTGTAACTTTAGAATACTGATGATATTCCTTTAACCACTGTGTCCCCATATCCCTTGTCCTAATTAAGTAATTATTGAAGCGAAAAAGGAGTTTTCCTCTAATGCCTTCCTCTAAATCATGGATTTCAGGTGAATGGTCTAAAGTTAGATTATCGGTAAAGATTGCCTTTTCGTTCAGGTATCTAGATAGCTGTAGATCATTAATAAGAGTTACAAGAACCTGTGGTGATTCTTCAGAGCAATTTGGAATGCTCTCATAGGGGATATGGATATTCTCCTACGAGATGTGCTCATTCATACTCTACATACTAGGTATTGTTTCAATATGCAAACTTGTATGCTTTCGCTTATCCCTTTGCTATCTAATTGTTTGGAAACTTCAATGTTTTCTATAATCGTCTTGAGATCTAGTTTTGTTTCATGCCTTGAATACTTAAGAGCTGCCTGGTTTGATACCTCTAATGAGACTAGGTAAAGATGACACATTGATAGAAGATATGTTTGTAGTCTTTTACCAATATAGGTCAAATCTAAGCAATTAAGGTAAGAATGGAATTGACAGGCAAGATCTTCCACCAAGGGACTATTATGAGCTAATGGTATTGGAGTTTCCTAAGGAGGTAGTAAATAAAGGTCCTGCTTTTTATAGTTTTTCTAAAAAAGAAGAGGTTTAGGGTTAAATATTAAATTATAGGGCTACCAAGTTTGAATATCATTTTTCATCGAAAAGTATCTAACTGTCTGCAAGTGAATTTACACATACAACAGAAATAAACATAAGAAGAAAATAACTGCAGAACAAACATTTCCATGACAATTATTTGTCTACATATAATGGCATCCCTAGAGGCCAGAAAATTGTGGACGTTAGAGCCTCTTCTCTTCATGTATCGAGACGTTACAGCTGACCATGTGAGTTTATATAATCTGTCATTGAAAACTTTAAATATGTGTGCGTGTCCTTCCTGGACCAAAACAAGACCTTAACTTTAAAGTGTATACAGAAGCCAGCTGTCAGTTAATCTGAGGTTGAGCACTGCAACCCAAAAGCATCAGCCAGGTTAAAGTTGAGATTGTTTCTCATAGTCCTGCTCCTTCCAACTCCTCCATCACCCTTTCTCATCATAGCAACAAACTCAGAATAATCTATTCTGCCATCCTACAAAAAATGCATATAAAAAGGGTAAGAACATCTACTCTTGACTAATCATATCATAGATTTAGAAAGAAAAATCAGGCACGTACTAATTATGCAAGTCTTAGTTCTATCAGCAAATTTGATGAGGGAAAACAGAAGCAACGAAACGAAAAGAAGTACTATCCCTAAGTCAAGCCTAAGAAGTCAATTGTCGCAAAACTGCATGTGTAGATGTATATTTTGTGCAAGCAGAGGCAGATGATACACATTTTAGCAGCCCCCAGGTTTTCAGAGCATGTGTAGATGTATATTTTGTGCAAGCAGAGGCAGATGATACGCATTTTAGCAGCCCCCAGGTTTTCAGAGCATGTGTAGATGTATATTTTGTGCAAGCAGAGGCCGATGACACACACTTAAGCAGCCTCAGGTTTTCAGACCATGTAGGCCGTAGTTTCAGTGCACTACAGCAACATTTAAATGCACTACCGTTAGCTATCCCCTCATATTGGCAGTACCAATTTAATCTGAACATTTTGTGGTCCCCTCATATTGGCAGTACCAATTTATCCTAGAAGTTGCAATAATTTAAATCTCAAATCATAAAGACTCGCCCCTTGTGGCTAAAGGGGCTAAATCAACACAAGGAATCTTTATAGCACGACATTTAGATTTTTAATAAAAACCTCAGTTATGGAATTAATACCGGTAGTACAACAAATAAAGAACAGACTGATATTCATGATGTTGGCTTATTAGAAAAGACAAGGAGATAATGAAACTATAAGATTCGAACCTAATTTGAAATAGTAGTCTTACATTATCTTGGTCGATTTCTTTGATCATATCATCCAGATGAACATCACCTAGGCCAAATTCTTTGCAAGCCTGTTGAACTTCATCGATGGTGATATATCCGCTACCATCTTTGTCAAAGTATGCGAAGGCTGCAACTAAATTCTCTTCTCTCTCTATCTTATTTAGGTGCAATGTAGCAGCAAGAAATTCACCATAGTCTATGGTTCCGCTATTATCTATATCAGCCTATTCAAGTTTCCATTAAAAGAATGACATCATTGAAGCCAATAATGTAAATTGACAAGAAATTATATTAATATAATGCAGTCAAAATGAATATTCATGAGTCCTCATAACTTGTTTACCGCGTCCATTAGAGACTTGATTTCAGATTCCATTAGCTGGGAATTTACTCTCTTCAAACCGTCTTTAAGCTCCTCAAATGTTATTGACCCACTATCGTCAGTGTCAATCATCTTAAACAATTCTTTCAAACCACCAATTTCTTCTTCAGACATTCGCTCTGCTATGACCTTCAGAATGATAAAATATTAATGCAAAAATAGCATAGGAATACAAATGCCAGAACATTTGTTAATGAAAAGTGAACAAAGACATCAGAGAAATGGCTAACTATTGGGATAGCTTCAGAAGTTAATAATGCACAATAACATGGAAGTTACAGAGTTCAACATAGAAAGCTCTAAGAATATTCTTCCCATTGAAACCATTTTTTCTCTTTTGAGTATGTGTGTATCCTAAGGAACACATAGCAACTCAAACAAATATTTTCAGATTGTCCCCAATGATAACCTTATTCATATAAAAAAAGAAGTTACAGTAACTGTTATAGTCCCTGGTTCTGGATCTGATTACATGACCCAACAGTTGGAAGTCCCCTAATAACTCTGCTTGCACACTAAGCCTGGAAGACTTCCTGCCTTTTTCTACCAATCTTGTGAGTAAAAGATAAAGCTCGTTAAGAGAGAACTCCGGATCTCAGTATGTATATTGGTTTGAGTGAATAAAAGTCCCTCTTATTACTTTACTGCATCCCCTTATAAAGGATACAATATCTTGAAACCAAATCTACTAACAAATTGGCTCTTTATTATAAATACAGAAAATAAATCTATCAAGACACCAACTGCAAATTCATTCAAACTTCTATCCTACTTTTCTCACTGGTAAAACATTTGTAACTTGCTCAAAAGCCACCATCTTCACTGAATCAGGTTCAACAACTTGTCCAGCAGTAAAAGAAATTTTGAATAATGAGTGTAGCATTTGTCCTTTTCCAAATCAAAGGAAGAAAACAGTTCAAGTCCAATAAAATATCATGGGGAATCAAACACTTGACAAGACAGAACACAGAAAGATTAAAGGGAGTGCGTGACTAAACTTGAAGCTACATAAACCGTGTAACATGTCAAATAAATCTAGTTATGTTTCTAAACCAAATTTCAAAGCTGAAATATCAATTTATCACAGGTACCTAGAATTAAACTAATTAATGTTCAACTTAATATATAAATATCTTTCAGAAGCATAAAACTTCTTTTAAAATGTCTATTTTTCCAACAACAGAAGGTACAACTTGATCATGACATCAAGTACATGACTAATCAATTGTATTATATGTTTTTGTTGATTAGGCAATAATTTAATGAGACCTTGTAATTAATTCCAGCACAACTACATTTTAGCATCTCAGCACAACTTTGTTTCTTATTTTGGCATTCCAAAGTTACTTCTAATTTTCTATTAATAAGCTTACTGCATGCAATTTTTGGTTCACATAGATACTTGTTAAGTAAAAAACATAATGTTTCAATTTACATAATTATTGATATTTCCTACTGTTGGCCCATGGTTCACACTGGTTTATCCTAGTTGCACCTTTAAACCTCGACTCCTCCATTCAGTTTATCAATCAGTCCAGTTCTAAAAAACATTGTTTCACATTGAAAAAACGACAAACGAGTAATAAGAAGAAATTATGAGGTCTGACAGGGCAATTGACAAAGTCTTCAAAAAGAATTTCAAATGTACATCAAATACAGATGCTCAATGGGAAAAGTAGTACATAAAGACAACCAATTTACGAAAATAATACAGAGGAATACCTCAGGATCAATTTGTTAGGTGATGAGTGTCAATTTATCCAATCAATTGTGCCAGTCAGTACTAATATGTCAAAGGAAATAAAGCAAAGAATAACATTCTATCCTCTTGGCCATGAACAATATACAAGTCACTGCATCAAAGTTCTCCTTTCAAATGATGCTAAGTGTTCTTAGCTTTTGCAAGCGTTGAAACAGTACCATGCTAATCAGGAATGTGAGGGCTATGCAAGATTTGGCACATAACAGGAGAAAAAACCTAATCCTTGTATAATTGGGACTCAAGTACAAGATGACTTTTCTAAAACACCACTCCGACCTTCATCTACGACTAATGCACCATCAGCAGTATGATGTACTGATGAAATGACTTTTAGGCAACATCAGCAGCCTAAAAGTCATTTCAACTCTATATCAATTGAGTCAATGGATCTGAATAAGGTAATAGATTCCCAAATTTATGTTGCTCAGTAATTTTCCAAAAGTTGCACTTGGACTAGGAAGTAGAGATACAATAGTCTTATATGCATCATATCAATAAATCCGCATTGAAAGTTCTCACGGAAGAATGATCCAATATTCTTCTCAGTTGACAAATGAATCAGTAACTGACAACCAAGTTAATGAGGAAAAATTCTTCAAAATGATCCATTAATTTGGAGAATTAAACAAGAGAAGTTGTATTGTAACCTACACGAAGAGCCATTTTTTTAAGCTTATGCATTGCTGAGAACTGCTTCAAACGCGATAATACTGCAGAGTCCAAGGGCCTGTCTGGGGCAACTCTATCGTCGACAATCCAAGGGTGACCTGATACATAACCAATCCCATTGTTAGCCCACATAATATATTAGAGCAATTCGCATGGTTACCAACATGAACATATCAAAGTAACAACTGAATAAACAATGTGTTGTTATAATGAGAATGCAACAACTGACACAAAACTTCATGAGCTGAACTCCTTTTCTTTGGATCCCTCTCCAGCATTTTCCTTATCAAATCTTTTGCACTTTCTGAGATATTAGGCCATGGCTCAGATTCAAAATCTAATTTTCCCTTTAAAATCTGTTTGAAGATTCCTGATTCAGTTTCTGCAAGTGACAAGAAAAAGTAAATGGCAATGGAAAGAAGAAAGAGAGATATAAAACTTTTGGGAAAAGCACCAACCCGCCCAAAATGGAGGAACCCCACTTAGTAAGATATAAAGGATAACACCAGCGCTCCATACATCCACTTCGGGTCCATAATGCTTGAGCAGAACCTCAGGAGCAACGTAATATGGACTTCCTACAACATCTGAAAAATATTGCCCTGTGTGGAAGACAAAGGAGGAAACTTAACTATTCATTCACATTGATGAAGTATCAACCGGAAGCCAGGGGAGAATTTTCACAAAGAAGAATGTGTCTGTGATCCAGAAACACAAATAGTAAAGATATATATTGAAGCATAAAGTTGAAAAGGCCAGTAGGATGTGGGTACACTTGCATGTTCAGTTATATTCAAACATATGCAGAATACGCAGTGTGTTCTATTTAAAAGTTAATCATGAAGGACTTTTCAGATTCTGTCTGCGGGAGAGGTTCTTGGACCAATTAGTTAGATTAGAATAAATCTGAAAGGCAAATTAAGGAACAATCAACGTGCTCACGTGAGGACCCCGTAAAGATCATTGAAGGAAAAGGTGATAACCAGACATTACAGACGGAAACAATGGGATTTGCAATTTCATCCCAACGAAATGTAGAGAAGAAATTATATAGAAACTAGGCAAAAATTAGCGTAATAGTGCTATCTAACAATATCGTTTCGATATGGATTCCAACATTTTCAAACAACGTGAAACAAAGGGTACCCATCCACCAACGAGGTCCATAATCAAGAAATCGCATTCCAAGATGAATCCAAACAGAAAAATATCAAGAATCGCAAACCAAGATCCAAAAACACCACCTGGCTTGTAGAAAACAGAGAGGCCAAAGTCGGTAGCTTTGAGCTTGGCATCGTCATCAGTGCTATCAAATAAGAAATTCTCAGGCTTAAGATCTCTGTGCATGACCCCCAAAGAATGGCAAGCCTCAACCACCCCAACAATGGTCTTGATCAACTTGGCAGCCTCTTTCTCACTGTAATGACCCTTTGCCACGATTCTATCAAAAAGCTCACCACCTGCACAAAGCTCCATAACAATGTGAACAAACATGGAGTCCTCATAGGTGCCCTTTATAAGGACCACATTTTGGTGTTCAGAAAGGTGGTGCATGATCTGGATCTCCCTCCAAACGTCCTCATAGTCCTCTTTGCAGAAGAGTTTCCTCTTGGAGATGGATTTGCAGGCGTATTGAGCGTTGGTGGCCTTCTGGGTGGAGAGATATGTGATCCCAAATTGCCCTTGACCAAGTTTCTTCCCCAAAACATAGTGATCCCTTAGTCTTGGAGTTTGATATGGTAAAACTGTGTGGGTTGGTTTTGTTGATTCACGATGATTCTTCATTTCTGCATGGATTCTCCTTCTCTCTTGCAAAGTTTATGTTATATTTGGATCTAACTGTTCTTGAAGATATTTCTAATCTTTCCTTTGACGTCTCCTTCCTCTGTTCGTTTGAGGCAATCTCACAGTCTTTACAAAAGTTGGTATTATTTGTTTATTTTTATTTAGGAGTTGATTATATTTAGGAGTTGACTTTATTCTTATTCTTATTATTTTTCATCGGTAACTCAATTTTATTTATGAACTTCATTATTCTTTATTTAAGTAATTATTAATATCCAGGACTTTTTCGCTATATTTTAGCTAAGAGATATTTCTTAGAAGCACTAAAGGTATGTTAATTTGCTATAGCTAATCACAACACATTCTAATTCTTCTAATTGTAACTTTTAGTCACCTAAATATTGAAAAATAAAAAATGATTTTATTTAGACATTAACTAAAATATTACATAAAATTGACTGTTTAGAACTGAGTTTTAGGGTTTAAAATAAACATAAAATACCTATAATGTGTCTTAAGGTCTAAAATAAAAATAAAATGCCTAAAATGAGTATTAGGACTTGAAAGGAATTTAGATTTTTATTTGAAGATGAAGAATGCAAAAGGTTTAGTTACTTGACTCATAGGACTTTAAATGACATTTGAATTGAGCTTTAATGAAAATTAAGTTGGAATTAAATTTCATATAAACAAATTAGGTTTTTCTTTTTATTCATTTCTCTCATTTATTAAAATCATTTTATTCTTTTAAATTGTTATCTCCCGCTTCTTTTTCCTTCCTCATTTGGATCATGCATTATAAATTTCACATATCAAGCATAGAAAGGAAGACAAGGAAAGAGAGACACTTTTTTAAAGATTTATTCTAAGTTTGGACTTCGGGTATGACTCTTTTGAACCAGGCTCACCGCCCAGTTAATTTTTAAAACCATCATTTGAATTGTAGTCCTTTGGAATCGAGGTCAAGGTGAATATTTCGTAACATGTTGTAGAAAAAAAGGTGATGTGCCATTACTAGGCTCAAAAGAAATTAAAGATACAAATTACAATCTAAACTAAGATAGAAATGAAAATAAAGAAGAGAAAGAAAGAGAGGTTATTTCTTTTGTTGATTTTAGGGCTTGGGTCTAAGTATTGTATCTACACCTAAGACTCGAACTAATTTAATTTTAAAAGTCATCACTTGAGATTGAGCTTATTCAAATTAAGACCTAAGTGGAACTTTCCTAATTCATCCAATTTATAAGAAAAAAATGTGATCTTCATTAATTAGAACTCAAGGTAGAAAGATTAAACATATAAATATGAACAATCAAAGCCCTTAATTATATAATTGAGAAAACTAAGATGACTTGCTAAGAGTTGGACGACTGCCTTTAGTTATTTTTCTTTGCTAATCCTTGTATTTGCTTTAATGATGTTTGAATCTTGCTTTTTTGTTTTTGTATTTTTAAGCCCTAGCTTTATATGCTTTCGTTACAAAGACAAAGAAAAATAGAAAAGAATAACCAAATGTCATATGAGATTAAGACGTTAATATCAATTTGTGCTTTTCTTTATTTGTGATATTATTCTTTTTGTATCTTTAAAACTAACTTCAAATTTGAAATTACATTGTTATATGTGTGCATAAAAAGGATATGCCTATCACATCGGTAACGGGATGTTACACATTTAACTTAAATAGCCAACTTGATACAATATTCTTTTCAGGTCCTTTGATAGTTAAAACTCCCTTTTTTTAATTAAAACTCATCATATAAGCTCTTGTTTAAATATGAATATCTTTATCTAACCTTGTGGTTAGCAGGCAATTTAAATCATATCAATAAAAGAGTTTCATGAAGAGAGGAATATAATAAGTGGGGAGGTGTACCTAATGATAAGTGACATTTTTATTGAATGTAAAGTGGGCTTTGTGTTTGAATAGTAAACTTGTATACTTATATTTAAATAGGTCATATGTATGAAAAGAAAATATTTATTTATGTGACATAATAACATTGGTCCATATTCTTGACAAAGTGATGAAGTGAAAAAGGATCTTCTTAGTATTTAAAGATATAATATGGATTAAGGTTCTTAATTAATTTATCTACCCAATACATATTTGGATGATCTATTAATTTCCTTGGTTTTATCCTTTTTCACTCAAAAAATTTCTTACCTTTGACCTCAGCCCTATTTAAGCTGAGGAATAAACATCTTTTGATTCATACATTTATAGAAATGAAATAGTGGTATGATAAATGCATATTTGACTATAATTTTACACCCACATTTGATGTATTTTTCTTGATACTTTTATAGTTTTGTTGTATATTTAGTACTTAACTCATTCTAAGTGTATTTGTAGGTCATAATTGCCTTCATGGACCAAAATAAGAAGAATTCAAATGAAATCGTGGCATGGAATGAAGATTTGAAGCAACTAAGGACCTATATGACCGTAGACATATGTATGTTAATAAACACAGTTGTGCAAGTAGTTAGTGTAAGTCTTTGTGTTTGTGTGAAATCATGAATTCAGTTGTTTTCTTATTATACCCGGTCTCTTACAAGCTTACACTAACTACTTGCACAACTGTGTATATTCCAAAAATCCTAATTTTTATTATAAAAGGACATGAGTGAAGGCAAAATAGAGAGATGATGAGTTTGGAAGCAACGTTAAGTCATTAGATGCATTTAGAGGTGATAGTTTTGATCAGGGGATAAATAAAACATAAAGAATGTTAAGAGATCCTTTAGATAACAACATCAAATCCATACTTGGAAGAAGATTCAAGAGAAGAGAAAGGGAGATTTATAATTATGATTTCTTTATTTCTATTATTTGTTCTGCATGTTTGTTATTGATTTTATTTTCTATGAGTAACTAAACTTGTTTAGTGTCTAGGTGTGTTAAACCTTAATTTTTGATAACAATATGTTTTGATAATTTATCTAATGCAATTATATTGATTGATTTATTGTGATTCAATTATATGTTTTATTCTTTTTCTAATACATACAGAATATTAGTGCACGATTTGATTTCATATTATTAAGATTGAGAAATTCTTTTGTATGAATAAATATATTATAATTAGAAGGAGGTGCATGCAAACCTAAAGATAGGTTGACATAAATCCTCTAGATTATAGTTAAACCTAATAGTGGAATTCACAAATCGATAAAGTAATTCTAGGTTTTAACTAGAAATAGTTCTATTAATCAACTGGTACATTAGTTATTAGTAGTCTTAAGAAAGATATTAACATAAAATAGAAATTTCTATAGTTAAATAGTCAGTAATATAATTGAATGATAAAGGGTTAATATCTAATGATTCTTAGATGGTTTCACTACCTATACACTATTATTTGATATCGATCTTTTTATAATTTTTCTTTATCTTATGTTCAATATTGTTTAATCTAAGTTATTTGTTAGTTTAATTTTTAATTAAAATTTAAAATTTGATTCATATATTAGATAATAGAAAAAGGGTAACTATTAGTAATTTCAGTCTTTGTGGGATCGATCTATAGTTGTTTGTAGTAACTACAGTTGCGTTGTACACTTCTAGTAAAATTTAAATATTAACCTAGTTTGAGTCAATCATGGTATTGTATTAACAAGCCTATGATAGTGTATTTTCATAAGAATAACTTGAGTAGAACACTTAACTAAAGAAACATTTAAGTAACTAAATGGAAATTAGTGAGGAAAGTTTACTAGATTTTTGTACTCACTTTTGAATGAAAATATTGTGTTGATTTCTGTTTAGATTTTCTTTGAAACTCAACTATGAGATATTGTATTTACTTAAGTCTTAGTTAGATTGATATCTTATATTGTGTATTCCTTTAGACATCATAAGGAATGAATTAAAGCAAGCTTTTATTATTTTAATGAGTATCTTTTCTCGATGATGAGTAAATTATCCAAGCTTAAGGTTACACTTTCCAGAGAATACAATAGTTAAATTGATCATTAATGGGAGCAACTGGTTTTGCAATAATAGAATAAATAAAACTTTCTTGAGAAGTTTTTCAGCTTACCGACCTAATCCTAATCAGGATGATGAGGTTATCTGGATGAGACGTTCCTTTAATAACATCAATAACAAAACTTGTAGGGTTTTGTTTAAGATCCAAGCTCCAAGAAGCACATCGCACATATTAGTTTGGTGTAAGTACCTTTCACCTAAAATCTCATTTATTCTTTGGTTAGCAGAGAATAGTTTAAGCATATTGGATAGGATAAAGGGTATTCTAGGTTTGATCAAGATAACTTTTTAATTTATCGTTAGAAAGGAACTTAAGCATATTTAGGAACTAACAAATGAATTTACATTTATTTGCTTAGAGGAACCAAAACAAAATTAGGGAATTAGTTATAATAAAGGTGCAAGGCTCACTTTGTCTCATAGAATGGCTAATAGATGGAATATTTGAAGGCTAAGGGTTCCCTATCATATGCTCCAATTCTAATTAGTTTAATAACCAACTTTTTACGTACTCCTTTAGAATGTGAATTGTTAACATTTTTTCCATGTTTGATGATAGGTATGAATTATAGTGTATTTTCTATGTCTTAGAGTGTGTTTTTTAGTGTTTTCCTAGACTTGTTAGTGTTTTGTGTGTTATTTATTTATTATTATTTAGGGCAAGAATTTCATCTTGCTTGTATGTTTCAAAGGTTGTTTGATGTGTTTGATTTTGAGTGGAGATAGAAACAAAAGAAAAAATAACATCTCATGCACGATGTGATAATGAGTGGAGATAGGAAAAATGGAATAAAAGATGACGAAAGAGCTAGAGGACAATATCTCATGCACAATTGTGCATGAAACAACAACAAGTTGGTGAACTCTCTGGCAGATCGTGCATTCCATGCATGATTATGATAGAGAGCTGGAGCAGGATCAAGCATGATCGTGCATGTAAAAAGCTTTTTCAATTCTCGTGAGTTTTTTATACTTTTGAAAATTCAGGGTTACTTTTGAAATAAAAAATAAGTGGAAAACCCCTACAAAAAAACCTAGAAGATTTAATAGTATAAAAAGGAAGAGAAAAATACCAAAAGGAGGCTAGACAACACAAAAAAGGAAATCAAAAAGAGAAAATCTGAAAGACAAAAGTTGTAGTTTCCAGTTCAAGGAAAAGAAGAGAAGATACCTAGATTCAATTCTCTACTCTTTTCTTTTATTTCCTTATTATTGTTAAATGTTAATGATGATTCAATTGACATATATAGTTACATCTATAGATTGCTAAATTCCTTTTAGGAATTAATCTTGATTTATATGTTAAACTTTACATTCTTGATTTAATGATATATGCTTATGATGTTTATTGCTATAAACTTAATTTGAATTGAGAGATTAGAATGGATTATTTGTGCTATGTTGTATAGCGAGAGCTAGTACCTTAATAGACTTATAAATATCGAATTAATAGGAAATTAAAGAGACATCTTAATTGTTTATTAGTTACCTATAGGATTGATATCGAGAGAGGGTAATCATAATTATTAGATATCTAAGGTCAAGTAGTATTAAATCAAGAAGGTGAAGTGAAGATAAATAAGGATATAAGTAATTGTCAGTTTTCATCAGGGATCAATCGACCAATTAACTGTTGCTTATTTCATTGTTTGATTATCAATTCTTTGTTTTTAGATTAACATTTATTTATTTATCTCATTGTTACCTTAAACAAAGTTTATAAGTATTTTTGGGGGACTACCCCAATCTTCGAGTGACAATACTTTTTATGATATTAGAATTGATTCTTGTACTTACACTAAAGAAAATTTTTAATTTAAAACTTCAAAAAGTTTTGGCGATACTGTGGGGGATTGTTTTGTAGCATCTACTGCAATTCGATTTACCTTGTTTTAAGCATTTTAACACTTTTCTTATGTGATTACAGGTGCATAAACATAAGACCTACAAGGAGTTCAAACAAACTAATAGACACAAAAAAATTTCAATATCATTAAACAAGAGAGGATGATTTAAAAAGGACCCTTGTGGATTTCATAAGGCTAGGGTTCAATGCTAACCAACAAGGAATAACCAGAACACTAGTGTAGGGTAACACTTTTGAAATTAAATTGATGTTGTTGAATAAGTTACAAACTAATGTCCAATTTTGTGGACTGGCGAATAAGGATCCTAATGCTCTTTTGGCTAACTTTTTAGATATTTGTGACACATTTCGATACAATTGATTGTCAGAAGATGGAGTCAAAAGGAGGCTTTTTTCTTTCATACTTAGAGATCAAGACAAGGCACGATTAAATTCTCTCAACTAGAGAATGTCACAACATGGGATCAACTGGTGCCATTTTAGCTAAATATTTCCCCTTAAGGAAGACATTATAATCATAAGGGAGGGGGAGTCATTATATAATGCATGGAAGAGATTTAAGGAGTTGTTCACATCATAACTTGCCTAAATAGTTCCTTTTACAAACATTCTACAATGGTATTCATCTATCCATAAGAGGCACTATAGATGTAGCAGGTAGTGGTTTACCAATGAGGAAAATAATTGATATTGTGTATGATTTGTTGAAAGAGTTGGCAAACAATTATTATCTATAGATTTCAGAGAGGAGTAAATAACACCCAACCTTTAGAAATCAATAAGGAGTGCTTGATATGGATTTAGTGAAAACATTACAAGATAAAGTAGCAAATTAATCCAAACAATTGAATAGCCTGAAAGTCACTTCTTCAATCCCATTCAAGGCAATTCAACATGGATGCAAATTATGTAGATAAGAAACTCATATCTTAGTTAATTCATAGTGAAAAATAACAACATGGAGCAGCTCAACTATATGGAACCACCCATATGGTTAGAGTGGTAATAACCTTTATTCTAATACTTATAATGTAACAGCTCAGACCACTCACTTGTAGATATTGTCCACTTTGGGCCAAGGTCTTTGTGCCAAACACTCGCACGGTTTGTTTTTCCAGTGTGTAGGACTTTTTAGGGCACTAATCCAGCAAGACTTCCTAGGAGGTCACCCATCATAGTACTACTATTACCCTAGCACGTTTAACTTCGAAGTTCTGATAGGATCTAGTGCAGAAAACACGTCTACAAGGGGAATGTATCCACAGCCTTATAAGGCATGCTTCGTTCTCCTTCCCAACCTATGTGAGATAGAACCTATAGCCTTAATGCTACCGGGATATCCCTTCCCTCATGGAGGACTAGCGTCCTCGCTGGCCCATTGGCCCGGGTACTAGCTCTGATATCAATTGTAATAGCCCAAACTACCAGCTTGTCAATATTGTCCGCTTTGGGCTAAGGCCTTTGTGCCAAGCACCCGCACAGTTTTGCTTTTCCATCATGTAGACCTCTTTAGGGCACTACTCCAGTAGGACTTCCCAAGAGGTCACCCATCTTGGTATTGCACTTACCCTAGCACGTTTAATTTCTGAGTTCTAATGGGATCCGGTGCATTGGCGCATGAAAAGCGCGTCTTCAAGGATATCAGAGTACACAGTCTGCAGATATTGTCCCCTTTGGGCCAAGGCCTTCGTGCCAAGTACCCTCAGGGTTTTGTTCCTCTTAAAGCCCACCCCGTTTACCACAAGAGAACACGTCTGTAAGGGGAAGGTATCCACATCCTTATAAGGAGTGCTTCATTCTCCTTCCCAACCTATATAGGATAGAACCCATAGCCTTAGGGCTATCGGGATAAACCGTGCGATGTTTGGCATGAAGGCATTAGCCCAAAGCGGACAATATTTACAAGCTGGTAGTCTGAGTTGTTGCAATTGGTATCAGAGCTAGTACCTGAATCGATCGGCTAGAAAGGACAATATCTGCAAGCAGATGGTCTAGACTATTACAACTAGTATTAGAGCTAGTACCCGAACTAATGGGCTAGTGAGGATGCTGGGCCTCCACGAGGGAGGGGATATCCTGGTAGCACTAAGGGATATGGGACATAATTTGACATAGCTCAGTATCCACTAAGGGATATGAGCTAGTAAAAAAACACTCGGTCATAACGACAATAATAAATAAAAATGAGTCTCATGTGCATTACATTCAAACTTGATATGTTTATTTTACATGAATGAAATGATTATGCTAAGTGTTCTAAAAGTGAAAATGTGATATTTTATGAATATGGAAAAAGATGTGAAATGATATGTTATATGTATTGATGTGATGTAAGAATTAAGTAAACGATCAATGATGGTTATCTTATTGAGTTCGCAAAACTCATCAAAATTGCAATGTTGACTTTTTAGGATTGAGAGACGAATCTCGCTATTGAGAGACGTTACAAGTAGTGTCGACTTGTGATTTGGGAAGTGAAGTCATAGCTCAAAGGTCGGTTAGCTAGGTTTTGGAAAAGTTAGATAGATTTTGTGTATTTCCTCTTTCATGTAGAACTTTTGTACTAAGCTATGATGATGTACATGTAGGGAATGTTGAAAGACATACTGTAGACCTCTGGTTTTTATGAAATGAAATGAGAAAATTTTGGGTTTTAAATTATTGTGACTTTCTTAAGGACGTTCATAAGAGAATAAAGATTTTTGATGCCATGTTAGTGAATGTGATGATTGATCATAGCATGCCATTATCATAGATTATGTACTGGAATATCCTCAGGGTGTCTCGGTATGTACCTTAAGGTGAAGGGGCGCTATAGTTAAGCCTGAGGCCCTAATCACAATCTAAGCTTTAAACTCTTTTTCATTGGAAACTCCGATCACAACTTCCCTTTATCTTATATGCATTCATGTATTGAAATGCTTCACATATCAATTTCTCAATCACTCACATGCTTGCACATTCACATTCAGATCGCAATTTTCATTGGACCTAAGGTTCGGCATTCAACATCATTGTTGAGTAACATTTATTCCGTCATATTCACATACAAGCAGCACTTCTTATACATTCCCGAATATGACGTCGATATTGCACTATGGTGATGTATCTCCGAATGTGATATAGATGTGAAGGTATTTGTCCTGGATTATTTGAGGAATATAGGGATATAAGTATAAATGATGAGATTAGAGTATGCAAGAAGAATGCAATAAAAACATAACCTTGTTATGATCTTAAGAAGAGGAAATTGGAACCAAAGTGGTTGTTCGATTAATGCAACAAGAGCGATGATCCACCGTAAGAAGATATTGGTAAAATTGAGATCAAAATTTCATAATGATTATGCACCAATAATTCTGAATTGATTGAGGATATACACATGGAAGATAAAAAAAATGACAATAGGAAAATGAGACAGAAATGAGAAAAGAGTAAAGGGGAAATGAAATAGACATAAATGACTTTTCATGAGATGAATGATATATAGTAAGGAGAAAGTTAGAAATGTATACGAGATAGGATTTTATGTATGAATGAGATTAAGAAAAGGATGAAAAATTAAATAAGAAGAGTTAATGCTCTCAATATGGTAGTTTAACTATTAAGATATGATGTAACATTAGAAGAGGTAAATCCTAGAAACTTTGAGTAGAATTGATGTTAACACATGTGCTAATGCAAGGAAGAAAGCATAGGGCACGATAGTGGCTTGATAAAAGTAGGTTTTTGTCATGATCGCGGCAAAATGAGATACCCTGATCATGGGCAAGGATAAAGAGAGAAAAATTGTCTAGGATCAATGGAGATCAAAGTATCATTTGTGTAAGATATAAATTGGTGAATTGTCGGAGATAAATCTTTGGACAAAATGGGGTGACATTGATTATACACACCTAAGCGTATGCAACAATAATTATGTTTACTACTTCATCAAGTTTTGGTAAATAGAACATTATGATCTTGTAAGAACGATAGAAATTGGTCTTCTTGAGGTATTAAGAATGGCTGATAATGCGATGATGATAACAGTTGGTTGATAAAGATTGCATGAACAGTATAGATGATAGTAGCAAGAAATCTTCTTTCGAAGAAGAATTTCAGTGAATTAGGTTAAGCAGATCAGATAGTTTTTATCAAGAATGATCAATGAAAGAACAAATTAGAAATGAATACAAAATGATTCAAAAGTGAGTATGGTTCCTGACAGAGACACAAGCATAAAATGTAGAATACGCTATTGAGAGTGTAGGCATTATGTTTGATGTAAAGTATCCAACTATGTGATTGGATTCTTGAATTTGAGGTGACATTATTGTTAATATGAGGAGATCAGTTAGGTAAGAATTTTGAGGACTAAATTCTTTTAAGAGAGGGAGAAATGTTGTCCCCTGAAGTTTTGTCTTGTTGACTTAAGCATGATTTAAATAACTTTTGAGATTTTGGTAGATTAAATTTTTAGTTATTTTATTATGTCAATGTTAGTAGGATTTTATTATATGGTTTAATTGAATTAAAGTAGTAAGAGTAAGAATGTTCAAGGGTATATTTAGAAGATCAATTAAGGGTAGAAGACCATAAGCTTATAAGGAAAAGCAAAACCGTGCAGGTGCTTGGCACGAAGGCCTTGGCCCAAAGCAGACAATATCTGCAAGCAGGTGATCTGGGTTGTTACATATAATCCTGGGTGAAAGAACCACCAAAAATTTCCTTGGTCTAATAATGTTTTTGGGAATCTAATGAGAGTTTAAGGCCTACCAAGATTTTACTAAGATAGGCTCAGTTCATTGGAAACAAAGATGAAAGTTGATGGATGTGTTGAAATTCCAAATTCATGAGCCAATATGAGAGCCAAAAGAGATTGAAAACTAAGTTCGATCAAATTGCAAAGAACCATGCATCTTCCATTAATTTGGAGGTTCAAGTGGGGCAATTAGCCATTGTATTATCTACATGAAGTATGGGAAGTCTTTGAGTAACATGAAGTCTAATCTAAGGGAGAAGTGGGAAAGAGTTAGAAGAACGAAGAAGAAAGTTGAATCCAGCTAATGATAATACTAAGAGAAAGAGGATAAGAAAGAAAAGAAGAAAGAGAACATTTCATATGTTCCTCCCTTCTATATTCACCAAACATTCCAATTCCAACAGAGGTTGTAAAATAGATGTGCAATTTGCAAAGTTCATAGAGAAGTTAAAGAAATTATAAATCAATTTGTCTTTTATTGAACCTTTGGAAAACATGCTAAGAATGAAAAGTTCCTCAAGGATATACTATCAAACAAGTGAAATTAGGAGGATAATCAAATGGTCTCCTTTACCGAAAGATGTAGCTCTATAATTACTATCCATATGCCTTCAAAATTAAAGAACCTAGGGAGTTTTACTATACCTTATATCTTTGGTAATTTAGAGTTTTTTAAATGATTATATGACTAAAGTGCAAGTGTTAATCTTATGCATTTATCAATTTTTAGGAAATTGGGTCTAGGAGATGTAAAGCTGACTTTTATTCTCATCTAGTTTGTGGATCAATCTATAAAGAAATTGTTTTGTATATTTGATGATGTGATAGTTACGATGGATAAGTTTATCATTCCGATGGACTTTGTAGTATTAGACTTTGAAAAGGATAAGAATTGTCCACTAATTCTTGATAGACTGTTTATGAACACGGGAAGAGCATTGGTATATATCCATCTTATTCTTTGAATTGGCGATAAGCAAGTTGAATTTAACATGAATAATATACTAAATAATCCAAAGGAAAGTAGCTCTTACATGAAGATTGATACAGTGGATGAATGTATATAAGAGAAAGAGGAATGCAATAAAGAAGAAGTTATTATTGGGAAGGTAGAAGATGAAGGATAATTAGAAAAGGAGTTGGGTGATAAATTGAATTAAGAGATCTTAGTGAGAAGCACCCGTTCCACCCTCTATTGAGAAATCACCCACTCTTAAGTTGAAGCCCTTACCTACACATATTAGGTACACATTTCTAGGTAAGGGTCACATTTTATCCATTATAATTTCAAACTAGCTAGATGGAGAATAAGAAAAGAGAGTGATAGAGACCATTAAGAAAAGGATAAGAGTCATGGGATGGTAAATTTCTAACATAAGAGACATAGGTCCTAATATAGTGATGTATAAGATTAACCTTGATGGAGGAAGTAAGATGGTGAGGGAAAGACAAAGAAGGCTAAACCCTTAAATGAAAGAAGTGGTCAAGAAGGAAGTAATGAAGTTATTGACGAGGTATTATTTACCTTATTTGAATATTGAATAGGTTAGCCCAACAAAATATATACCTAATAAATGAGGCATAACAGTGATGGAGATTGAAAAATGGGAGATGATCTCTATTCATATAGTCACAGGTTAGAGGATTTGTATTGATTACAAGAAGCTTAACATGATGACTAAGAAGGATCTCTTCCCTCTACCATTCATGGATCAAATGATTGAAATGGTAGCTAGCCATGCATTCTATTGTTTCTTTGATAGATACTCATGATATAATTAGATTTTCATTTATCTAGAAGACCAAAAGAAGACTACTTTCACTTGCCCTTATAGAACATTTGCTTATAAACAAATGTCGTTTGGGATGTGTAATGCACTAGTAACTTTTCAAACTTGTATGATGTCTATCTCTTCAGATATGATTAAGGATATTATGGAAACATTTATGGATAATTTTTAGGTCTATGGAGATGTTTTTATCACTATTTGAAAATTTTGGATAGAGTTTTTCAAACATATGAAGAAGCACATTTGGCTCTAAACTTAAAGAAATGCCACTTTATGGTACATAAAGGTGTAATTTTGGGGCTTAAGATATCATGCAAAGGTATAGGAGTAGATAGATCTAAGAAGGAGGCTATTAAGAAGCTTCTACCATCGAATAATGTCAAAGGTATTCGTCCATTTTTGGGGCATACGAGATTTTATCGTCTATTTATCAAAAACTTCTCTCTTATTGCTAGACCTCTAACCAATCTATTAGTTAAAGATGTGTTGTTTAATTTTGATGATAGTTTTTACTTGCTTTTAACAAGTTGAAGGAGGCGCTCGTTTTAGCACCTATACTAATGCCGTTGAATTGTTCATTTCTATTTGAGGATATATGCGATGCTAGCGATTAAGCAATAGGATCTATGTTAGGGAAACAAAAAGTCAAATGGTTACATGCTATCTATTATAAAAGCAAGATATTTGTAAGAGCTCATCTAAGTTACATCACTATGAAGAAGGAGTTACCAGCAGTTGTATTTGTATGTGACAAGTTTTCGTTTTATCTTTGGGGATCTAAAGAGATCATCTATATTGACCATCCTGTGTTGACGTATCTCTTTGCTAAGAAAGATGTAAAACTGAGACTTGTCCAATCGGTGCTGCTTCTTTAAGAATTTGACATTGAGATTACAGGCAAGAATGTAGCAAAAAACTTGGTGACTAATCACCTATCACATCTTAAAGGAGGGGAGGTACAATAAAGTGAAGATATCAGTTGGCAATTCCCTGATGAATCTTTGATGATGATAAACTGCCAATTAGTTCCCATGGTATGTTGACATAGCAAATTATGTTATAGGTGGTATCCTTCCACTTAATTTGTCTTATCAACAAAGAAAAAGGTTCTTGTATAAGTGCAAGCACTATTTGTGGGATAAACCAATTCTACATAAAACTTGTGTTGAAGTTTTAATTAGGAGGTGTATTCCAGATGAGGATATGATAGAAATACTGGCACATTCTTATAATTCTACTTATGTAGGACATTATGGACGAAATAAGGTGTTAGCTTGAGTATTGTAATGTAGATCCTTTAGCCTAACTTATTCAAAAATGCTCAAGAGTTTTTGATGTAATATGATGGGTGCTAAAGAGTGGGGAACTATTCGAAAAGAGATGATATAACCCTTTCTAACATTTTGGAGGTAGAAGTATTTGATGTATAGGGATTGAATTTCATGCGACCGTTCCCATCCTCCATAGAGAACACATATATATTAGTAGGAGTATATTATATCTTGAGATGGGATGAAGAAATAGTAACTTCAACTAATGCAAAAAAGATGGTGCAAAAGTTCATAAAAAGGTTATACAGTAGATTTACAGTGCCCAAGAGCAGTAATATATGATGAAGGATCCCATTTATGTTATAAATCATTTGAAGCTCTTCTTAAAAGATGCAGAGTCTTTCATTAAGTGGCCACACCTTATCATCCGCAAATAAGTGACCAAGTGGAGGTTGTTAATCGCTAGCTAAAAAGGATCTTGAAGAAGACGGTCAATAGCTCAAGGAAGGATTGGGCATTAAAGATTGAAGATACTTTATGGGCATATCAAACTGCCTTCAATAGTCCAATTGATATAATACCTTTCCAAGTTGTTTATGGGAAGGCTTGTCACTTGCCTATAGAGTTAGAAAATAGGGCATATTGAGTGACTAAGGCCTTAAATTTCTATTAGAATATAGTTGATAAAAAAATTCCTACAACTAAATGAGTTAGAAGAGATAAGGTTGAATTCTTATGAAAATGCCAAGTTATATAAGGAGAAAGTTAAAAAGTGGCATGATTCTTATATTAAGAAAAAGGATTTCAAAGTTGGAGAGGTAGTTTTGTTATTCAATTAAAGATTACAATTTTTTTCGAGAAAGCTCAAGTCGTGTTGGAGTGGTCCTTTCAAGGTGACCCAAGTATTCAAACATAGAGCTTCAGAAAAAGGAAACATTCAAAGTGAATGGTCAAACCGTATTACGGATGACGATATTCACATAAAAAGGAAATAATGTCTTTCATATCTTTTGATTTAAAATAATTGAATTGAAATGATCTAGCTAGTGACCTTAAATTAACATGTTATATTTTAGTTATTTTTTTGTAAATTATTGAATGATAACATATTACTTTTTTCTGCCTTTTAGAATAGTTTGAATGATGAATGTTTATAATTTGAAGTGCGTAAAATGGTGAGGGTATCAAAAAACCATGCCTCCAAAAACCATAAACTATTTATATCATGCTTCTTCCTTTCTCTTCTGATCTTTCTCTCTCTAGTTGGCAGCCCCACTCTCTTTTCTCTTGTTTTTTTCCTCAAATTTCTCATTTTTTTTCATTTTCACATTGTTTACCTACAAATCTAGTGATTCTTACACTAGAAAAATACCTTTTTATGGGTTTTGTAAGATTTTTTCTTGACTCCCTGTTTTACATTTTTTTTGGTGTTTTATGCCAGTAAAACCTCGATAAATGAATATTCGATAAATTAATAATCTCGATTAAATAATAATTTTCTTCGGTCCCGACTTGGGCCAATGGGATAAAATAATAACCTCGCTAAATGCATAAGATAATAGTTTTAAAAAAAATTCCTTGAGGCCCACTGAAAATATAAAATAATAATTCATAAAATAAGTATTAAAATTACATATATAATTCATAAAATAAAGCACTTCCTAAACAATTTTTATTTCAAATTTTCTGCTTTCCTAAAATATGTATCTATAGTCAATTGATTCTTCTTTTCATGTGAGCTGAATTCAATTTCATCTTTAACTTTTTGGAGGGCATAAACTACATTGGGCATATTCTTCTCATTTTGAAGCAAGTAACTTTTCAAAGTCTCTATGGCAAGAAAAGTTTCTTTTGGAGAAACATATGGTATAGCTTCCATACCCATTACTCCTTGAATAATTTCTTCGTCCGTAGTGATTCTATTAAAGTTTTATTTTCACTAGGATAATTTAGAATCTTCTCTACATTTATGGCATTTCTATTATGTAAATTAGAAATAACTTCCTCTAATCTTTGAATGCCTTCAACATCACCAGTTTCTTCTTCTAGAAGCATACCTT
>JANZLF010000003.1:21930167-21940778 GCA_026546835.1 Erythroxylum foetidum
TATTGTTATGAATGACTTGTGAAACATGCTATATGTTGTTACATGATTTGAGTGATATTTTGAAAAAGATGCATGTTACGAAACCATGTTTTCAAGAAATGGTTTGCAAGATATACATCAAACATATTATAAGCAAGTTTTCAAGACAAGTGCCATTTTGGGCAACAAGATACAAGATTTTGAAATCTATGTGTTATATGGGTTTGTGGTAGTCCCTCAGGAACTGTCACGTGCACGTTGATCTAAGTTATAGGCTTCTCCTGCCTGCCCGCTAATAGCACGGAGCTCCTTCAAGGACTCCCTCAAGAACTACGACTACACAGGACCATTCCGATAGAATTGTGTAGTGCGTCATGAATTTGGACTTACCCAAACCAATCTGATGTGCCTATTTGTTCATGTTATGTTTGTTCAAGTTTGATGCATTCATGATTTGCAACTTATGGATTTTTGGTGGAAATCCTAGAAAACATGTGTTTTATAAACTCCATGAAAGTTTTCTAAGTCAAGTGAACTGTTTTCAAGGTTTTTGTTTATATTTATTATAAACGTGTATCCACAAGCTGTAAAGCTCACCCTCCTCCCCTTTCATCCCCATCTCCAAGTATCAAGATGGAGATCGGATGAAAGCAAGTCTAGACGTCCGTCCGTTATGTATCTGTTTGGCTTTTAAGTTACTTTGATGCAAGATTCAGATTTCAGACATGTTGAGCATTTTTGAGATTTTTGTTTTTTGTGTATTTTATATTTTGATATTGATGTTGTAATATGGCTTGGAATGCCATTAAGATTTTGTAAACATGTATATCACGATATAAATGAATTATGGACTTGTGTACTGAATTGAGATATGGATGAATGCGATATTGATGTAAATAAGTTTTCATGATTTAATTGAGGAATTAAAGTGACTGCTTGATTTAAGTGTCAAGAGTATGATTGAAATAGAATAAGAATAAGATTTGTTAAAGATGAGATTGAGATATTACATGATTATGAAGAATATTATGAATTGAGTTTTGATTGAGGATGAATTTCCAAATGGGAAATTAGATTGCTTTGTATGAGATTGAATAAAGATGAAAAGAATGAAAGAAAACAATTTTATACCGATTTCGGATTGGTCTAATTTTATGATTTCCAACGCGATAGTTTTTCTATACTTTGTGTTTCCAACGGATGTCGGAAATTTTGTTTCAGTTTGATTGAACCATTGTTTCTTTGAATTCCGAGCCAATTCATTTTGTTTTTTATTTCTTTCGCTTTCGCCAAGTATAAGTTCGCTCACGTTTTGTACATGTGTTCGAATTATGATTCCAAGGTTGGGTCCCAGAAGCCAGATCCAACATTTGTGGTTGATTGACCTGATTCGTTCTTTGTTTCCGAAATGTTGTAAATCCTAGCCTTTCGATTTTTCTATGGCTCATTAAGAATCCAATTGGTTTTCGATATGTGATTTCGTTGTTCCGATTGAGGTCCGATTCCCAAATCGGGTCTCAACATAGGCGGTATAAGAGCAAGAGTGCAAGTGTTAAGTTTATGCAGTTGGGTTCCGAAAACGAGATTCAACAAAAATTCTTACCTAGGCTTGCAATATTTTCACATCTTGCCACTTATGTATAAACAAGAAATACAAATTAAAAGGTCTTTATAAAAGTTGTAATGATGCTTAGGTACAGTATGATTGAGTTAATAAAAATGGCTAAATCGAAGGAAATTTACTAATAAATTTCAAGAAACTTGTTTAAAATACGCAAGCCCTTTTATTGCAACTCTATTGGTACATTTTTCATAATTTTTTTATTAATCAATTTTTCGAGCATTCAATACCACAATTAAAAAAATAATGGACTATTAAAAATTGTTCCAAGTTTCAAACAAACACATAACGTAAATAACCTTCAGAGATCAAAACAATTAAAAATGCTTCAAATAAAAACAAGATAAAGGTTGATATCAGATTTTAATCAATAAGGCTAAGACTTAACTTGGTTATTCCTAAAGGATAAAATATAGATAAGGTAACAATAAAAAAAATATGTTAACAAAAATTGTTAAATCTAGGTGCCTTTTTCACTTCAATGATTCTAATTTAATAAATATGATTTTAATATCTATAAAAGTAAGTTCTAAAATCATTTTACTATATACGATAACACACGTTAAAGAAAAAAAGAGCTTAAAAATTTTAAAAATTTTTGACTCTTAGGCTTAAAAGCTCATAAAAAGATAGGTTTATCTGTATAAACAATACGCAAAATCATTCAATTTGATTATATCAATGAATACTCAAAATGTAGCTTAAAAAAGTAATTCTATTCAAACTATCATCCTTTTACATACCAATTCAATTAATATTCAATAATGAAATATAATATTGATGGGCAGATTTCAATTAAGTCAAAATATTAGTTCATAAAATTTTATAACAAGGATTATAATAAGCTTAAAGAAAACGTTAAAAATCCATTAACCCCTTCCCTACACTTAATATAATCTTCTTATCAGGCAATATACAAATTTTTTTTTCCTAATTAACTTTTTGTACATCATACGTCTAATAATCATGGACATTATACCCCGCCTAAACAATTATCCAAGTCCTAAAAATTGTATAAATTTTAAGAATTCAAAATAAAAACAAATTTTCCATGAATTGAAGAAAAGCAGGTAGTGAAATTGAAAATAAAGAATGTGACTTATCACTATCCATGAACACGAGGTTTGTTTATATTATCCACGAAGGGATTTTCCAGTTCGTACATAACCTAAACTTCATTCTAGTACGACGGACCTCAAGTGCAAAATCCACACAGAAAATCACTATAATGTGTGTTTGTATATATATATATATAGTTTAGACTTATCAAAAGTCTAAACTAAATTCGGACCCAAACTTTATTGATATGTTTGCTGCAGTTAGTATACATACGATACCGGACAGGACTCATTCCACAAAGTGTGCATCTTTTGCTATTTATTTATTTATCATATAGTTTTACATTCTGTCAGTTCCCATGTCCTCCATGCAGCTGAAGAGTTCGACTGGGTACAACTTGAAGTACACCTGCTTGTTCTGCAATAGGAAGCACGTGGATGGAAAAATGACGTTCAAGTTACAACCACCAAGGGTATAAAACTAAAACTAAAAAATTCAATATGCAATACCAACCAACAGAAAATTTAGAGGGAAGCAAATACATAATGCAAAAACCGAAAGGCAATAAACCGCAAACATGCCAACAAATAATAATTCCCAAGTCAAACTCTATAAATAGATTGAAAAACTGCATGCAACATAGGCAAAAACAAGAGCTCTCCATCTAATCAACAAAACAACCAGCAGAAGTTCCAAACTTGTCTGAAGGATGTTAAGAGTATGCAGAATGAGAAAGGTGCAATAACCAAATATAGTGAGGCGTGAGATTTGAAAATATGAAATTGCTCTTTCTAGCGTCTAGTCAAGCTGAATGCATTTCCCAAGGAATAGGTTATGAATTATGAGATTAAATCTTAGTTTGAAACTAATGTAAAACTCTTATAATTAAGCAAAATCTGGACTCAAAGATTAGCGCATGAAAATTTCCAATCAATCAGAAAGAAGAAACTCCCCCCAAAGAAGTTAAAGAAAAAAAGAAGGGCACCCTTATGAAAGTATAAGAAACTAGACTAATGTATATCACCTTCAAGACCAAGTGAAACCTCATACAGAAACTTTTCCTTTCCTTGTAGAATATACAGAAAGAGTAAAAGTCGAAAATAAATCCAACAAATAGTAGATAACATTATAATAAGAACCATCATTTCAGTATAATAATTTTTTTTGTCAAAGAAGCATATATATTGTAATTAAGTTTCCAGAAAACAGCATCATCTTTTTCAATATTTCTGAAAAAGTAAAGATTTCTTGTGATGGGAAACCTCGTTCCCCAAGTCTGTGAAATTTGTGACTTGTCCGTAAATCAAGGCAAAACCCATAGAAGGACGAAAATATTTCAAAGGTAAACTAAACAATAGAGGATGTTCCTTTTACCCAACCTGATAAAAATGTGTGTTTCTGTAAAATTTTTCTCCAAGACAAATCACAAGAACATGAATTAAATTGAGATAACGAATCCCTAGGAAGTTGATTGTATTGACATAAACGACATAGAAAAGGGTTGATTTACGTGACGAAAGAAACAAAGGAATAAAAGAATAAAGAAACTTACTGGACATCTGTTCAACCTGCGCAGCGGTTAGCTTAGCGGAGAAACCACTAGCAGCATTCTTGTAGCTGTAGATCAATGCCTGTTTAGCAGCGTCCTCACTGAAGCAAAATCACAAATTCGTTAAAAAAAAAAAGGAATCATGAAAAGAATAATGATTCATAAGTGCTTGGGGTTATTTGTTTGGATACCTTCCAAGAACGGAAGTAAGAGTACGGATGTGGTAGGCCTCCGGCTCCTCTTCACCCTCTGGCCTTTCCATGTAGACGATATGAACGGCTGCTGAATCTGCGGTGGTGGCGGTGGTAAGAGTTGTATCGGCCATGTCGACCAAGACGATCGTAGCCAAGAAAATGACGAGTGAAAGTAGATGTAAAGACTTTTTTATTATCCGCATATCGGAAATTTTCAGAATGCTAATAAGTAGGGCTGAGATAATAGGGATATGGTGTTTTACTTTAAATGTTATCAAATTTAATAGAACAAAGAAACTGAAATTTATATTATTTTAATCTCATTCACACATTTCTATACGAATAAAATTTAACATAACATAATAATAAATTATTATGTATTCTTATTTAGCTGGGAAGTTTTCTTCTTTTTTTTTACAAAGAAAAATTAGAACATCAAAAAGCTATGAAAACGACACAATGTCGGATATAGCGGAACGCAAGCTGCGGGGGTGAGTCATCCCAATCGCATTGTGAAATAAAACGTCGCGAAGATACAGAGGTGAATTTTGTATAGACTGGAACCCATGCCGAGAAATAACTGTAAAAGAGGCGAAGAAATCAGAACACCAGTTACCTTCACGATGAATATGCTAAAATTGGACCTTTCATTATCGGTGTAATAACTCTCAAATACCTGTCAACAAAGGAGAGCTCTGTCAGTGAAATTGGTAGAGCTGGGAAGTTTTCTACTGCTCCGCATGTTGATCATTGATTCCATCGCTTGGAGTGGGCTTTTTGGTTATCTGTTTATTAATAAATTATATATTCTTGTTTAGCTGTGAAGTTTTCATTTTGATCATTGATTCTCTTGCGTGGAGTGGCCTTTTTGGTTACAACGCCCCTGATTGGCTTTCTCGCTTTCTTTCCGCTCGATTCTACTGCTCCGGAAATATAATAAAATAAAACTATAGAATTAAAAAAACTGTATTCACTTTTTATATTTTTGTCCATCTAATTAAGGTTTTCGCTTGACATAATTTATTATTAATTTTATAGATTAAAGATAATTTAATAAAAACTTTTTAGATAGTTTGTTAAAATAATAATGACCACTGGTATTTATCAAATAATAGTATTAGTAAAGGATGTCCACTAAACTTTTTTTTCTTTTAATAGAAAAAGAATGAATATGATTAATATATTACGTGAAATTAATATTATAAACTCTCTCAAACCTCTATAAATGAAGAGATTTAAATGATTTGAAAAATAAGGGGATCAAACTACAAGCATGTTTGTATTAATGTTATGAATACCATATCATTTTTTTATATTTTTATTAATTAATTAATAATACAATGTATATAAACTAAAATTAGAATTATATGTTATGAAAATGAATAAATTAAGAAATTAATTGAATAATTTTTAAATTAAATATTAAAGTGACAAAATGTTAAAAATGAGGATGGGACATTAAGAATTACACTAATATTTTATTCTATTTAATTTGATTAAACAAAAATTTGAAGTTGAGTACAATGCAATAGTTTTATAAGGATAACAACAAGCTGCATATCCCTAGAGAGAACCATTACAAGGTTTCACATTTCTCTTTTTCTAGCATCTCTCAAAATTGCTAAGTATTACTCAACACTATTAAAAGTACAGGCCTAAATAAAAACAAACTAAGCCATTCACCTCCAAAAATGAGAGCTCAACTACTTCTTATGATGCTTAGTGTTATGTGGATATATTTCTGAATTGGATTATATAACCACCAATTCTCTTATACATAACATGAGCTCTTTCCTGACGATCATCATAGAGTTCTCCACTCCTTGAAAGCATCAGATATTCCTTTGTTGTCAAAGGTTTTAACATATAAGAATTGAAAGCTATCTCTGCCATAACTCTTATCTCCTTTAGATAAGCTTATATTTACCTACAACTAGCTCCAGAATTCAAAAGAGTTAAATCCATATGTGTCAATATGGCACAGATTAAGAACCTCTGCACATGAAAAATAGGTCCTCTAAAGATTCTGGTTCCTCTTTGCACAAGAAACAGAAGTTATTAATATTGAAAAAGTTGAGTTTATCAAGAGTTGTTTTTCTTTGCTTAATTAACAACCACATAAAAAGAAAGGAGGCTTTAAGCCTCAGATTCTTGCTTCATGCCACTCTCCACCAGTCCATCACCTGGCCTCTTTCTTTAAGGATTTTTTATATGGTTTATTGGTATATTTTCTAGATGAGTGTCCTATCCAAACATATTCATCTTTCCTCTCTTGGTTTGGATTATAACCTGGTATTATATATACTAGCTCATTTAGAACATCACACCAATGATTAGAATTAATTTAAACTCCTAATTTTGCATTTTTTGGGTATCTATTACCTATTAGAATTTATACAATTGTTGTAAAAAGTTCATAGCCTACTCAATTATTGAAATAGAGAGATGCAATCCAAGAAAAAAGGTTTCAAAAAGTGAGATTTACTCTCTAGGAATGTTGATAACCATTCTCCATTCATGAGTGCCCTATTAAGCTTCTTCCTAATATACCATCATGAATTTTTCCTATTGCTCTAAATAAATGAGCACCGCTTAAATTTCAAATTAGTAAAACTGTTCTTCTTATCACTATATCAAAAGTCTATTGTTAACTTCTTTAGGGAAACATAGCTTTTGACATGAAAAGGATACATTAAAGATTCTTCAAAATCAATTAGGGGTATAAAATATGTTTATTTAAATCTTAGAGTTTACTTTATAATAGATTCCTGTATAAAGGAAAATTTGTACTATAGACAAAAGAGATTAAAACCTCATATTTTGTTAGATAAAATACCCAAAAAAGATTATATCATTAGTAAACTCAAAGGACATATATGGTTCACTACATTAGAAGCAAAATCAGGTTATTGGCAATTAAAATTATACAAAAATACAAAACCGTTAACAACCTTTACTTGTCCACCACAAAAACATTATCAATGGAATGTACTACCTTTTGGATTAAAACAAGCGCCAAATATTTATCAAAGATTTATCGACAATAATTTAGAAGGGTTAGAAGATTTTACACTAGCATATATAGATGATATTATTATATTTTTGAACAAAGATAAAAAAGATCATTTAAAAAAGGTTATAATAGTTCTTACTAGATGTAAACAGAAAGGATTAATTTTAAGTTTAAAAAAGATAAAATTAGCATAACAAAATATCGAATACTTTGGTATAGAATTCTATAATGGTCTTTTGAAATTATAACCAAATATTCTTGAAAATTTATACAATTTTCCTGATAGATGAAAAAATATAACTGAAGTTTTAAAATTTTTAGGACTATTAAATTATATATCTGATCAAGGATTTCTTAAAGACTTAGCGAAAGAAAGAAAAAAAATTACAACTTAAATGTAATACAAAAACTCAATGGACATGGACTACAGAAGATGCAAAAATAGTACAAAAATTAAAAAATCTTTGTAAGGATTTACTAGCATTATACAATTATAATGCTAAAGATACACTAATTGTACAAATAGATGCAAGCATTGATACATAAGCTGGCTGTCTTCTAGCATAACCACCTAATTCAAGGAAATATTTTTTATGTAAATATATCAATGGGACTTTTAATTCCACTGAAAGGAAATATCTAATTCATGAAAAAGAAACAATTGCATGTATTAAAACATTAAGAAAATGGAAAGTAGATCTATTACCTGTTGAATTTTATATTCAAACAAATTCTAAATATTTATGTGGATTCACCATATATAATATTAAAACTAATTATAATCAAGGAAGACTAATTTGATGGCAACTCAAATTAAATCAATATACTTTACACATTATTTATATAAAATCATTTACTAATAGTTTTGTAGATATATTGGCAAGAGAATGAAAGCAGCTATCCTCAACTTGTAGGATTCACTTATTTGAAAAGAAAATGAGTTAATAGAGCTTCAACAATAAGTGGGTAACTAAAGTAATTAAGTAGTTACGGGCAACTATTATCCTCCTTGAAAAACAGATATCCACTGATCAGTCACATTCTACAAATCATCCAATAACTAATATTCAACCGTAGCCACAAAATATCTAACCAATAACACCCCAATAAATCATTCAGACACCTTAACTCATCTCTTATAAAAAGAATGACTTTAAAGAAAGTAAAACCTATGTCATTTTCAATGGACCTATGGCCAAAATATATGATGAATGGCATAAAGCTACTGCTCATATCACCGAAAAATCTTCCATTATTCATTGAAGTTATAATACCTGTATGGAAGCAAAGAAAGCTTTAGCAGAATTCAGAGAACCTTTTTTAAAAACCACAATATAAACAAGTTCTTGAAAAACCATCAACTTCTACTACTATGAAAACTCTTAGAAAACCAATCAATATGGAAAGGATCAATACTGTACCTATTCGAGCCTTGAAAGATGAAATGAAGAAAATTACTCTTGAGATATTTTATGATTGTTTCCAAGCACTTAATGAATGAAAGGAATAACAAAAAATATTTCAGTGTTATCCCTAAAATAGAGGACGTTATGGACCTAAAGCTATCATCTTTCCATAAATAGATGCCCTACTACCTATCTCTTTTTCCAAAGTGGTTTAGTTGACACCATTTACCTAACTAATCTAAATAGCCTTGCCAAATTTCCAGCTGGATTCACTTTGGCAATCAAAAATTGTAAAGAAAGATTTACAAAAGAAAGAGAAATCTTCATCAAATTTTTTAGCAGTTGCCTAATCTTTAAAAAAATAGACAGTTTACAAAATTCTAACATTCAACTATCTAGAATAGCATATGTACAGATAGGCAATAGTAATGATATGCATCCACCTATTGACGACCCACCAAAATATGAATTCAAATAGGATCTCATTAATTAGTTTAATCTACAATGCCTCGAAGGAGGTTATCAGCAATGTTTAAAGATTACCTCAGAATCATTGATAAAGCTTAATTATAGAGGACCAAACATTTTGATGACATCAGCCTATCGTGCGCCCATAGCTACAGATTCCTTCCAACTCATCAAACAAATAGAGCAAATTTCTCAACTATTTCTGGAGTATTCAACATATTATCAGATGACTGGAAAAAATCCTTTTGTCAACAACTCTAGCAATATCCATCTCATCAATTTATTCACTGCTCGTCCACCTCCAAATATAAAGATGATAGCTCTTCAGTGGACATGATTACTGAAGAATGATGTAAGCTTCAAATAATGTAAACAACAATTCTGCAAACAGGCCATCTGTAGGCCAGCTAGCTATAATCTTTTGCTTTTTTGCTTTTTCACTTTACTTTTGCTTTGTTGGACCTCTACTTTTACTATTTTGGCTTTGGATGCTCTCATAATGTCCTCAGCCTATATAATGTAAGAACGGAGCGTTGCTCCAGCATGAAAAAAAAATAAAACCTTTAAGTTCTCATATCTTTGTTTACTCTCAAACTATCGTCGTAGCCTAAAGTGTTGGCTTTTCAGAGAACAAAGAGAAGAAAACATAAGGTATGCTTACTTATGTTTTTATATTTTCATCAATTATAATCTATCTTTATTTGTTAATCATCACTTATTTTAGATCTATTATTCTTTTTTTATATGCTGGTTTTACTTATTTAGATAAAATTAGTCTTATAGATTTTCTTAATGCTTGTTTGGGATATGGTTTTAGAAATATTCTTCTTGGATTTCTTCTTAACAAAACTTAGTAATTATGCCTATTTGTGCTTCTTGTAGACCGATTCATTTACTAATAAGACATATAGAAACAAAAATCAAAGTTAGCTAACAATGCATCAAAACATTTACTCATACTTATAATTTCCTTCGATGTATAAATGCTTTTAAAAATACTCTTTCAATTTTTGAAAATATTATTCATAATCATAGCCAGTGTAGCGCCCCCTCACCGTAGGATACACATCGGAAAACCTGAAGGTCGCTCCGACACGTATCCCACGGTAAAGGTTCACTACCGGAAAATTTCGCTAATACTCCATATGGCATCGCAGTAATTTAAATCACAATATATTAGAAATCAATAAGTTAAAATCCAGAAATAATAATCATCTGGTACAATCATCAATGTTAGAATAGTCGAGTCTATCAGTCTCCTAACAAAATCAAAAAGGAAACTGATACAAGCATCTATCCTAAGTCATCCTCAAAAGCTAACC
>JANZLF010000003.1:21962812-21973202 GCA_026546835.1 Erythroxylum foetidum
TATATTGCTTCCGCTGCAAGATGATTTCTTAAAAAGTTTTGAAATCTATCGTTTCTCCAAACTAAGCATGCTTTCTTCTTCCGATCCAACAGAGATGAAATTGTTGTGATAGGAAATTGTGAAATAGTACCATGAATGTTATGAACATGCATTGTACACATCTAAATCGCTACATGTGTATTATTTAATATTTCTTATTGTGCATTTGGTAATATGTGATTATTGTGATTGTTATAGAGGCACAGTTGGAACGTCATCCCACAGACGTTGCCAAGACTTCCCAACATTAGCTCAAAAGTTACTAGGTGACTAACCTAGATGGTTTCTCGGTTATTGATTTTTTATAATTTTGCACTTATAACACTATGGAGAATAATGGCGAGCTTCGCGTTTGTTTATGACTGATTCCGGGTTGAAGTTGCTCGATGTATTGGGAGATTTTGAAAATAGAAGTGTTATTTGTCTGAGAATTTGAGACCTTCGTGTTTCCAATATGATAGATTGTGATTGTGATTATATTGTGAATAATTGTGAAATAATTGTTTGAATGTAATAATTTGGGTTCGATTGTGATGTGGTAAATTGTGATATAGGAATTTGTTGTGATACAGTTACTACCTATTGGTAACATGTGGATAATTGTGATGCATTTATTATTAAATTGGGACATATGTATTTCATACATGAATGCATGATCAGTTAATGAGAGTTATGATCGAAGCAGCCACCAAGAGCTAAAAGCTCAACATATTTGGGCCTCGAGCCCACAATGATTCAGAGCCTCTGGCTCACCAATTAACACGCCCATATTGGGACAGTTCAGAGCCTCAAGCTCACTGATTAACGCGCCTATTTTGGGACAGTTTAGGTGCTCGGTCACAACACCGTAATAAATTGGAAAAAAGGGTCACATGCGTATTACATATGTATTGTATTGCATTTCTTTGATTGAATGGAAGGTAAAATGCCTTATGCAAATGTGATATGTTTGAGTATTACATGAAATAATTTGGTTATGTGGGTCTGATCGAATGAAAGGAATACATGATCTATGCTTCAGTGAAATTGTGCAATGTGATTAAATATGGAACAATGTGAAAATGTGATATGTGAATTGATGTGTTGCATGAATTGAGTGAACCATCGATGATGGTTCCTCACTGAGTTCGCAAAACTCTCATAAAATTTGCAATTATTTTTTAGGACTCAGAAGAACACCCCGTTAGGCAACGAGCGTATGGCATCTGCTGGTTAATGAAATAGAAAAATGGTCGGGATCAGTTAGCGTCTTCATTAATATATTTTTATTTTTAGAATTTTTGTATTAATGATTAGGTCAATTTGTGAATTCAACAGACTGATATAAATTGTATTTATAAAAGGGCCCCCGTGGTCATTGAACTTGCTGATAATTATTTATGTAAAATGTTTTCCGTATAATATGTAGAGTGGGTGTATGTCTCAAAAAAATAAAAAAAATAAAGATTTGGTATTGAGTTTTGAATGAGTGATGTAGCACGCCACCCTCTCAAGGCACGGACTCGGATATCACTGTCGATGTCAGGTTTGAGTTATGCTGGAGTGGGGTGTTACAAATGTGCCCTTATTGGGACAGTTTTAGAGCCTCTGGATCAACGATTAATGTGCCCTTATTGGGATAGTTTCAGAGCCTCTGGCTCAACGATTAATGTGCCCTTATTGGGACAGTTTCAAAGCCTTTGGCTCAACGATTAATGTGTCATTATAGGGACAGTTCAGGCGCTCGGTCACAACACCGAAATAAATTTTTAAAAAAAGTGTTACATGCTGCTTTTGATTTGATCTATTTGGTTGACTGAAAGGCAAAATGCCTTATACTGATATGATAATTGTCACGGGGTACTGATGATTGTGAATTATGAAACAACTATATTATGCTTGAGTGTTTGGTGAATTCAATTGGTTATGGATGTCTAATCATATGAAATGTATTTAATTGTCTATGCTCAAGTAAAATTGTGTAATGTGGTCAAATATGCCAGAATATGGATATACGTTATGTGAATTGATGTGTTGAATAAATTGAGTGAACCATCAATGATGGTTACCTCATTGAGTTCGCAAAACTAACCTAAAATTTGTAATTATTTTTCAAGACTCAGAAGAATACCCCGTTAGGCAACGAGCGTATAATGCTAAAAGAAGTCAGGATCAGTTCGTGTCTGCCTTTGTGTCTAAGAAAAATTGTACTTTCTGAATTTTTTGTACAAATGATTAGGTCATGTTGTAAAGTTAACAGACTGAACTAAATTGTATTCATGAAAAGGGCCCCCGTGGCCAATGTACTTGTTAGTGATTGTATGTAAATTGTTTTCCGCATAATATATTTTGTATATGTATGTTTATGTTAAAAAAAAATTATACTGAGTTTTGACTGAGTGATGTGGCACGCCACCCTCACAAGGCACGGACTCGGATATCACCATCGATATCGGGTTCGGGTCATGCGGGAGTGGGGTGTTACAATTTTAGAATATCAATCAGTTATATAGTTGGAGTTAGTTACAGGACTCAACTAATAACAGTTTCTAGAAGATTCAAAAAATAATTTCTCAAGAAGATAGTTGAAGACTTAGGCTATAAATAATAGTTCTAGTCGCATATTAAATAACGTTTTTACAAGAGAGAAATTATAATTGTACAATACTTAGAGAAATTCTATATTCAAAGTGCGAAAGAAGAAAGCAAATACATCTGTAACGTGAAGCTCAAAAATATCTTTCCCAGAGAGAGAAAGAAAGGCTAGAGCTTGGAGAGGCTAAGAAAGAAGATAAACAATACTTTATGAGAGAGAGCTGAAGAGGTTCTGCAAGTGTAGAAATAATACTTGTAAAGTTGAAGAGTATAGTAAAATCTCAGACAAACTCTAAGGACTGGACATAGCCCAAGGTTTAGGGTGAACCAATATAAAATTGCGGAGTCTATTCTCTAACCCTTATCTTTTAGTTTTCTTGTTATTAGAAGAGTCGATAATAATTCTTGTGATGGCATTACTTATTGACTTTAGTAAAGTGTTTTTGTGATCATCTGAATTTTGTAAAGAAATTCAAGAAATCTCGAAAGATTAATATCTTTGAAAAGTTTACACAACTCGACCCCACTTCTCGTGTATTTTACATATTATACGTGATTTTTATATTAACAAGTGATTTACTTCAGCTTGCTCATGAAAGAGCTCCCTAAGATGATAGATTATAGTATGAGCATCCATAGCCTCATGCTGCTTTTGTAACTCCAACGACACAGTAGCTAATATAATATAACTAAGCATCTCACTATCATCGAGATGCTTCCTATATGCCCTCTGATCATCATTAGAAGCATCAGGAGTAGGGGAATCAGGAAGTGGTTCTTCTAAGACATAACCAAGCTTCTCAAACTTGAGAACTATTCTTAAGTTCCTGAGCCAATCAAGGAAGTTTGGTCTAGTCAACTTGTTAGCTTCCATCAATGACCTTAGATTCATACTAGTACTCATGGTGTTGACTCGGGTAATAACAAACTATTGTCAAATAGAGAAAAATTCGAATGTACTTAAATGCATGTCTATAAGGACTTTAATAAAATACATTATGGGCTCCACTATTTTCACAAATTCATAACCCTCAATATAAATCCAAGAGAACTCGTAGAGAAATTCTGCTAGTGGGTCGATATCCAATATCCCTAAGAATGACCTCGGGTTTGCCTAACAAGCTACCTTAGTTCAACAAGTACATATCGATCATACCAATTGCATCTCCAATGCAACTATCAAATCTAGTGCTATCAACAGTTGAAGTGTGCACACTCATTGGGTTATCAACTCTTGAAACGTGTATATATAATGTACACTACCCAACTTCGCCTCTTTCCATGTTGATCTTGGGTTTGCCCAACAAAATAACACTTCTAGTTAAAACCGACTCATTAATATGAAAATCCTATTTCTATGGTTCGAACATATCCGTGTAGAGCAGGCTTGGGTTTGCCCAACAACCCTAACTTTAAAAGGACCTTGGTTCTCATCACATTAAAGGAAGGCGTTGGTTTTAATATTCTAAGTGAGGGGTTTGACTAAGGTCTCATCCAACTTAGATGGCCCTATACATATAACTCATATATATAGTTATTATAACTATATGGCATGATATGGACTACCCAATCAAATTAGGCCTAAGCCTATAACCATCCATCATGCAAGCCCACACATTCTCCTAACGATGCATTCTCTAATGCATATATGTAAACATGTCATTTTGGTTATGACATCTTATTGATCCTAACATGGAAGCCCAATCCAACACTTGGATCTAAGCCTAGTCGAACACTTAGATTTGCTATCTTCCTTTTACTAGCTTGACTAAAATTACAATTGTATGTTATTTTGATTGGAATTAATATTAATCTAATTAACATGAATTATTAATTCCAAAATTAATTAATAATTAATTTACCTTAAAATAATTATTTGATATCCAAAATTAAACAACTTCAATTTTGTCATACATGCCAATTTTCTAGTCTCACTAGAAAATCTTGCTCCACTAAAATTAATTCAACTTTAATTTTGATAAATTCTCAAAATTTCTAGAAGATCAAATCATCATTCCAAGCATTTTTAGGTCATTTCATGATGATCAAAATAATTTAGGAATCACCCAAAAATTATCCTGATCATCTAAACACTGATATGACACCAAAAAATGACAAATTTGACTTATAAAATTATCTAAAAATCAAATTTCAAGAAAAATCATTTAGGCATGCATCAAACATCAAATTAACACATTTTTATCACATAAAAATATTTTTAAGGTTCTGGAACTGAAATATAAACGTACAAAAGCATCAATCAAAACAGATCCTACAATTTCTGAAAAATTGTCCAGATCTAGAAAATTGTTTAATAATATTATTAAAACATTTTTAATAATTCTACAAAAATTACGGAGGCAAAAAAACTTCCTAAATATCTTCACATATCTTTTTCAGGATCAAATTCCTTGAAAATCATTTGTATCCTCATCAGTTTGGCTAATAGACATCATATGCCCAACAGAAAGACATATTTGATACATGTTCTTGTAAATTCAAAATTAAATATTTTAATCACATTAGAAAATATTTTAAATCACACTAAATCATTCACTTACATCTTATGAATAATTGGCGAAAGAAAATTGCGAAAACCATTTTTCTATAATCAACTTTGAACAAAACATTACAGGAATTTAAGCTGTAACAACCATGAAAACAATTTTCATATGTCATGTATTCTACATCTAACAAGGCACAAGATGGCTCTGATACCACTGTCAGGTTCCGATCATGCATATCATACATAAGATATATCAAATATACAAAATAAATTGGAACCTCAAAAATCAAATCTATTCATACATATAGATATAAAAAAAATATGAAATGTAAGATGTTTACATACCTTTCTGACGATCTCATTCTTTCTTTAATCTCCTCTGCATTGGGAAGTCATAAACCACAATGATCAATGCAGACCGTCGCTAATGAATGTCCACATGAAGATAGAAGGATGAAATCTCACTAGAAGATGTTCTTTCTTTGTGCTAACAAGAAATCTTGAAAGAGTTAGAGAGAAAAAGTGTGTGTGTGTAAGAAAAAGAACCTTTCTTTTTCTCTTTTCTTGTGTCTTACACAAGATGCATAAAACTCATCTCCATTTTTTGCACTATTTGGCCTTCCATAATCCCTATCACTAACAGAAAGTTATGTGAAGTTAATGGTCATGAATAGCACGCATTAATGGAAGTTATAGGAAGTTAGTGACTATGAATAGCATGCATTAATAGAAGTTATAAGAAGTTAATGACCATGAATAGCATGCATTAATGGAAGCCAATAACACTTGTTTCTAATCCATTCCATGCAACGTTTTCTACCAATATTACATCACGATACAATCCCGAAATACTCTCTCATATCTTGAATCACTATTCAACACCATTTTACTCATCCTTCAAATCTCCTATATGTGTGACCCATTAGGTTCTTGGTTATGTTGGCCAATTGAATTAGCACTTGACTCAAGTAAGTCAAGAACAATATCTAGTAACGTTATGACACCCAATTGATCAAAAAGTCAATAGGTTGACTACGAACCCTTTCATACGCAATGTTGTCATACAATTTGTCCTTTCACTATCTATATCCCACTTGATTCAGAGTATGATCAAAGTGTTAACTCCCACTAGACTAACTACGTCACATCTAGTCCAAGTGTTATTAGATCTTGTCCTGAGGATCTCATTACAATATGTATCATTGAAGACTCTCTTCATAACACATATCTACTCTGGCTAGAGACTCTCGAGTAATGATCTCAATAAGAAGTTGTGGGTATCAACTCCTTCTATTAGTAGTGGTGAATCCTTTATTGTCTACTTAATTACCTCCGAATACCTCAAGCTATACCCAATCATCACCCTATGAGTAACCCCTTAAAGGCACTAATGAATGGAGTCAAAGCATAGGATTAGTATCCGAGATATCCTTGAGCACCTTAAGTCAAAGGATACTTGCATCATTACTATGATGAGACTGTCATTGACAATGGAATAGAATATCCATATGATTGTCTCATAGTAGGTCCATCTAATATATTTTCTACCCTTAGTAATCATCCACATGTTAACACTAAACAACTAATGTCTACAACTTATGAAATCTACTACTTAGTCTAATTAAGGAGTATAACATGTGCTAGTCTCTCCAAATTAATGATATCCCATCTCATTAATCCTATGACTAGGGAAAGTTTAGATACTAACATAATTACATATGATAAGAATCTCATTATCATGATTTCATCATGATCTCCTCCATACTATGTTTTGTATCAAAGACTTCATTAAATAAATTTAAGATTAACATCAAATCCATAAATGTATGAAGATCAAAATAAGAAAGAATTCCTTTACTAATCATAAAATGATTTGTATAATAAGTGCTAAAGGTGATTGACTTTAGAGCACTTCTCTAACACTCTATGCCCTTAATAATGGTTGTGTTAAAACCTTTTGGTCCAAAAAGGTAATTGATAAACGTGAAAGGTATCAAATTTCTTGTAACTATTGAAGATATTTTGCATCAAAATTGGTAAATAATTTGAGAACCTTAGCTACATAAATTATAGCCTACTCTTTGGGAACTTTAGCATCCAACGATTAGTAACCAAAGCTCTATATAATTTTTCCTTGTTAACCATTTAGATCTTTATTTATTTTTCTATGTGAAGAATTTCCCCTCATGCCTCAAGTATGTGACTCTTATTTACTCTATACATTCTCTTAAATCACCAAAGTAGTTTCTATCATTCAAATTTCCTATAGCCTTTGACTTACAGATCATCCAAAGTTCATGCATTGGTTGGATGCCTATTTTCTATTCATAAAAGTTTCATTTAAAAGTTAAAGTTCAAACCATAGACATATTTGACCATTACTTTCCTATTTTCTTGAATAAATTCTATAGCCATATGAATTATCTAATCACTCGATGCCCTTATTAGCATAAAAAAACAACAATTATTCTTCCATAATGATGGTGCTATTAGTTTAGTATTAAAGAAGACTGTCTTCTTAAGTAGTTAATCTTGAACATATTTTCCTTACTTAGCTTCATTTCCAAAAACCTTATTATTTTTGGTTTAATTTCAACTAAAAAATCTATTAACAAAAGTTGTTTTCTTATGCAATTAAAACCCTTATATTCCAAACTACTATTGACATAGGATGAGGCTTTTGTTCATGGATCCTTTAAACCTCTTTTTCCTCTATGACTTTCTTCTATTGTCACTAATAAACCCCTCGTCAGTAGAAACTTGGTTTATCTCTTTCTCTACCATAACCACTTGCTTAATTTTCTTTAGATTGTCCCTAATATTGACTTGTTGGTCTATTATTAACTCCACTTCATAATTAAAGATAGCCTCATTATCTACATGATTTCCTACCATCTCTATTGATGTTGTGGCCTTTAAAACATTTCCCACTGATACTCTTGCTACCTCCTTACCTTTTTTATCCTTGTTATTTTCCTTCAACAACTCTTAATCTCTTTTTCCTTTGCTCTCTTTTTTAACTAGCATTTAATTTTATTAGTTTTTCATAATCTCCTCTCACAAACTTCCTCCTTGTTACCCACTATAGTTTTGGTTGCTACCTTAATGATGGTTTCCAATGGTAGGATACCCAAAATTTTATCTTCCACCATTGTTCATTTTCCCCAACTTTAAAATTGGGATGACCTTAGTTAGTTCTTTCTACATCTCTATATTTGCACACATTTTAGCATAATCTATCCTCTTCTTTTTACTAGTACTGGTCTCATCCTTGTAAATAGGCTTACTTTTGTAACTATTCTTAGGCTTTCTATAACATCTTGAATCATCTCAATTGGAGGATAAGTGAGCAAGTTATACCCAATTCGAGTAATTGTCAAAACTATGCATAGTTGCCCAAATATCTTAACTTTGCCCTTAGCACCTCCATGTTATACTAAATAAAAATATTTAAAATGAATATATTTAGGCATAAAATAAATGTAAAGGAATAAATATTAAGGGAGGAAAGTATGAAAATTTTTAATGTACCTCTTTTTTAAGAAGTCATAGTTGATGATGATGTAATTATATTTTAAAAGAAAAACAAACACAAAAGGAAAGGATGATCATGAAGAAATGTTATTAAGACCTTCATGATGAATCAAAAGAAAATCAACTTATTAAAACAAGTGGGAAAGAAAGAGACAATAGCTTCCCTCAGAAGTGGAAATACACAAAGGGCCATCCTTGGAATAAATGATTAGAGATATATCATATAAGATAACAACTTAATCACATTTTTAAAATTTTTATAATATTGCGTTCATTTCATACTTAAAACCCAAAAGATATAATAAGCTATAGAGATAAGAATTGAGTTTTGGCTATGTAAGAATAATTGAATCAATTAAAGTTTGGAAATTATTTATTAAACCTTTAGATCATCCAATCTTATATATTAAGTGGGTAAATAAAAAAAAATTAGATGAGTCAGTAATATAATGAGAAACAAGATATATTAGTTATAAAAGGCTATAATCAAGAAGAGGGAATAGCTTGTCATGAAATTTATGCACCCATAATAATGTTATAATCCATTATATTTATACTTACATATTTATGCTACATAAATTTCAAGTTACATTAAAAGGATGCAAAAAATAATTTCTTAAATAGTTTCATATAATGGTAAGTTTACATTGAATAACCATTTGATTTTGAGAATTATTAGTTTCTTAATCATATATACAAGTTCTCAAAACTCTTATACAGTCTAAAGTAGGTTCCAAGTGCTTGATATGATAACCTCGACATACTTCTTAAAGAAACTAAATTAAATAAAGGTAAAATTGATATTACCTTATTTATTTCAAGAGAAAAGGATGAATTAATCCTTATACAAATATATATAGATGGTATTATCATTGATGTACTAACAAAATCTTATGTAAATAATTTTATAACATTATAAGCAAAGAATTTGAGATGAGCATGATAGGAGAACTCAATTTCTTCCTCAAACTTTAAAGAAAATAAAGTGAGGAACATTCAGAAATCAATCATACTAACTAAGGATTTGCTAAATAAATTTAAAATGTATGGAGCAAAATCACTAAGCACACTAATAAGTATTAACACAAAGTTACATAAGAATTGTTAGCCCCAAAATTTTTTTTAAAAAAAATCAAGCATGATTAGATTAATTGAGTAAGTTAACTTAGCATAAATTGAAGTGAGATCAATTAATATATGATAGCATTAATGAGTTAGGTGAAGAATTAATGAAATTAAATGAGTTAGATGTAGTTGAATGTGCTAGTTGGGCCTTGGGCCCAAATGAAATGAATAAAGGAAAAAGAAATGAAATGGGCCAAAATGAAATAAGAAAGAAGAGAGGATATATAGGAAATGGGCTTAAATGAAGAGTTAGTGAGCTTGAGTAAGTTTAAAGAGGATGTAGGAAATAAGAAGGAAGAAGAAGAAGGGAATTGGGCTTAGGGGCCTATGGGCTTAAGTTATTAAGTAAGTAGTATAAAAAGGGAAGGAAAGAAGTAAGTTAGTAGGAGAAAAGAAGAGGGTTACGAAAATTAGAGGGAGAGAAGAGAGGAAATGTCGTGAATGGAGAAGAAGGAGGAGAAAAGAAGAGTCTTGCTAGGGTTTAATTATCCTTGAGATTTAGAGGGTTTTTGAAGAAAGTTCAAGAGGAAAAAGGGAAGAGGAAGGCTAGAGCTTCATTTTGAACCAAGTCATCACTTGGTTGGTGGAAGTTTAAGGTAAGTCATGAAGTTT
>JANZLF010000003.1:21981221-22000625 GCA_026546835.1 Erythroxylum foetidum
ATCCAAGTAGTCCTAATCACTCTCGACCTTTGCCAAATTAATATTTTACCCTTCCTGTCGGGGGTGGGATGTTACAATCAACCTAGACTCACCACTACTATAGTCGTAGATCTAGTTTATTTTGACTAGCGATGTGATGCGTTGTCAAATATGTTGTAAATCTAGTCACTTTTTTAGAAGCTTTTTCTAGACACCATGTAGATTTGTGGTCGGATACTATAAAGGATGAGATGCAATCATAATGCATAATAAGGTATAGGAGCTTGTTGATTGTCCTTAGAATTACAAACCTGACATTTTTAAATGAATTTTTAAGACCAAAAAGGACTCTCATGGTAAAGTTAAGAGGTTTAAAGCTTGATTGGTTGTCAAAGGTTTCAGATAGAGGGAAGGGATTGAATTTAATCTTACCTTCTCTCCAATATCTTCTAAGGATGCGTTTTAAGTGATTATGCCAATAGTAGCTAATTACAATATGATGCTACATCAGATGAATGTCAAAACCACTTTTCTGAATAAAGACCTTTGTAAAGTGGTCTATATAAAGTAACCTGAAGGATTTTAGGATCGAGATAGAACTGACATAGTTTGTAAGCTGAGAAAATTTATATAAGGTTTAAAATAAGTCTCCAAATAGTGGTACCTTAAATTTGATGAGGTTATTACCTCATTTGGCTTTATGGAGAACAAAATTGAAAGTTGCTTATACTACAAGGTTAGGGGGAGCAAAGTTACCTTTCTACTTTTGTATGTGGATGAAATTTTACTCACATCAAATGACTTGAAATTGTTACATGAGGTTAAGCAGCATTTGGCCAAGCATTTTGACATGAAGGATTCTGGTGAGGTATCTTTTGTCCTAGGTGTAACATCCCATTACTAGTATGAAGGGTAGAATGGTAAATGTGAGTAACTAATGGGAGTTAGAGATGTATTTCCATATTCATTCATGATATGCCATATACTTGTACATAAATAGTGAATTTATTTGCACGTGAAAATAATTGTATATGCATTCATGAATAATTCTGGGTAGAATTGGATTGATTTGTAAATTTTTGAGAATTATGAATGTTTTTACATTGGAAATTTTATGGGTTAGTGAAATTGTGATATTTTGAATTTTGGTTAATTTAGGAAATAAATTCTGAAAATTTTAGATTATAAAAAAATATAATCAAAAGAAGCTTTGGAGATAATTGATTTGTAAGGATGGGAGTTAATGAGTTTAGTTCAAAAGAAACTAAGTTACAGTTTAGTCATTAAGAAAGTGACAAGTGTCACTTACACTTTTGTACTACAAGTAGGTTACTATTCTTTGAGAGTTGACAGGCTAAGTCTTATCTAAATTCCTTCTTTCCATGTATAGCCGTTAAGAGATTTCTATGTTTTCCCTTTCCTACACCAAACTTACTTTACCATTTGTGTCCTCTACCCTAAGAAAAACCAGAAGTTGATCATTGTACTCAGTGAAGTACGACAATTTTGTAGAGATTAGGGCTTGAAGATTTTAGAGTTTTAGTAGGTAAGTAGTAAATAAATCTTTTAGAGTTGGGGATTCACGCAACAAATTGCTAAGTTATTATCATTTGCATGGAAAATGACATTTTAGTGTTTATTCTTAAATACTGTGTTGTTGGGAGATGAAAAATCTTGTAATGGTGTTAATTTAGTTTTTGAAAGGTTATGAGTGTTGAGTGTTGTAAAAGTGATTTTTGGAGTAGAATGGAAGAGATAATTCAGGTATAAGATGAGTTAGATGTAAAGTGTTGAAAGTTGGAAAATCTGGAAAAAAAGTTCACTGAATATGCTTCAGTCTTTTAGCCACAACATTTTCTCTGGTCATCCAAACGAGATGATTCCTAATTTGGATTAAACTAGCGATATGTGGCTACATTTTTTATGAAGAAATCGAATTTCAGTTCTATCTCTAAGAGTCTCAAAAGTTGTCATGAAGTTGAGAATAGGTTGTAAGGTGTTGAAAGCTGATTGTAAAATTCTTGTTCTGATTTAGGGAGAAAATCTGGATTTGATTTAGAAAGATTTTGGCAAAGTTTCCTTCTAGAAAGTTGTAGATATTTATTTTATCTTTCCAACAGCTATGATCCTTATAAGTGGAGACATTCTGGGCAAAAATCAGATGATAAAAAGCAGACGATAGAAAGTGAAAGGAAGAAAAGTGAATGATAGAAAGTGAAAGGAAGAAAAGCAGACGATAGAAAGTGAAATGAAGAAAAGAAAAAAATAGAAAGTGAAAGGAAGAAAAGCAGACGATATAAAGTAAAAGGAAGAAAAGCAAACGATAGAAAGTGAAAGGAAGAAAAGTAAATGATAGAAAGTGAAAGGAAGAAAAGCAGACGATAGAAAGTGAAAGGAAGAAAAGAAGGAAGAAAAGCAGACGATAGAAATGAGACGAAGTTACTGTTCGTAGTTTGACTTTTTGTGTTTTCGTTTAACCATCTCAGTTACTGTTCATCGTCTTAGTTGTAGTGTCATATTCTCGCCTATTTTTATCCTTTTAGATGCCGAATCATGCTTTAATGTATTCATAAAAGTTATAGATATAGAAGTCCTCTTTCTAATGGTCTAAAAATAAAGTCAATCTGACATCTGTAACAAAAGTTATGGCATTTGTACTGAGATGTGTACATTTCAAGTGAGAGCATAAACGTGTTAGAGTCTTTTGGCCATTACTTCTTCTTTAGACCTCCAAGTGACCTGATTCTTGAACCATTGGATTCCTAAGATGTTTTTCTACATCTCTACCAAAAATAATAGCCCTATGACATAAATTAAAGATGATTGAGTGAAAAAAATGGGACAGGTACAATGATTGTGCTCTTAAGTAGTGTAAACTGGATATTTTACTGAACAAGTTTCAGTATTTTGATGATATCTTGATCTGTAGGATTCCAATTAAGGTGATTATTGATTTGGAAAAACTAGAGTTATAAGGATACAAATCATAAGAAGAAGTTGAATCTTGATTCAGTCTCTAAGGTATTCAACTTTCAGATGGAAGTTGGGTATAGTACACTGTTTTGGATAAGAGCAGTATGAAAATGTTTGAGGCATATCGTCCATATTAATAAACCAAATTAAGTTTTTTAGTGTCAATGGAAAGGTAAAAGATAGAGGAACACTTTTCTAGAAAAATGTAGGATCAAATTATGCAAGTTTTTCCTTCTAATTAAACGTGAACAGTGGACCCAAAAGTTAGTGCTTAGAGAAAGATCTAAAATGGTTCATTGGCTATGAAATTGGATTCAAATGGGTTATGGAGGTTTAAATCCTACCGACGGATGCTAGTTATGTGAGTTTGATAATTGAATGTTTTGTGATGAAATTGATAGACGAATACCTGGGATAGTCATGAATATACATTGTACATATTTCATTTCATTCATGTGCATTATTAAACACTTATAATTGTTCAAATTGTGATATATGTGTATGTTATTTGTTATAGAGGAGCCACTGGAACGTCAACCTCCAGATGTTGCTAGATCTTCCAGACATTAGCTTTGGGAGAAACTAGTGAGTCAACCTAGATGATTTCCTAGGAATGATTTGCTTTGAAATTGTTTGATGTGTTAGCTTCTAATTATAAAGTATTTGTGATTTGATTGAATTCCGGGCTTAAAGTCCGAAGAGTTTGTTATGTGGATATGGTATTGGAAGTGCCTTGTTTGATCTGAAATTCTGTATAATATGTGGTTTCTCAATGAAAGTTGAATGCCGGACTTAGATCCGATGATAATGAGTTTCTGATTTAAATATCGCATGTAATTATCTGATATGACATAATCTGTATGTGGTGCATTTCATAAAGTGCATGCTCAGATAAAGGCGTTGTGACTTGAGTGGCTAATGAAGCGCTTCCACATAGAGCTTGGCTCCGTAATATATGTTTTGTGTATAGAGCTCTGCTCTGTAATTCTGTTCCGAATGAGCCCTATAGGCAAGTAATTGTGTATATACGTATGTAATGGTCACAACAATAACAACGAATGTGAGTCTCATGCATATAACATTACAAGATTGAATCCAGTGAATGAATATTAGTGAATTATATGATATGTGCGTTTGATCCGGTGAACTCATCAATGATGGTTCACTCATTGAGTTCGCAAAATTCATCAAAATTGCAACGTTGTCTTTTCAGGATAGAGGGGTGATTCATTTCACTAGGAACTCCACTGTCGTACAGATTGTGTTTTCGGCGAGTGAGGTCATGGCTTAAAGGTCGGTCAGCTGGGGCTCTTAGATGACTTAGATAGATTTGATACATTTTCTCTTTCATGTAAGACTTTTGTATTAGGTTTTTTGATGATGTACATAAGGAAAACATGAAAGACACAGTGTAATCATCGATTTTGTGAAAGGAAATGAGGGAAGAGTAGTTTTTAAAAAAAATTGTGATCTTCTTATGATTCCTTATAAGTGCATATTGATATGATGCCATATGAAGTAAATGTAGTGATCGAATGTAGCTCGTCCTTATCGTAGGTTATGTACCAGAATGACCTCCGAGCGTCCCGGTGTGTACTCTGCGGTAAGGGGGCGCTACACATAGGTGGTATCAGAGCATGGTTTGACATCTGTTGGTACATATAGAATGTTAAGTATGAAATATCATGAATAATGCAGACAATGATTGAAGTTATTATTTATTATAGGCCATCCGCTCTAGGTGATCAAATTGATCAACCAGCTGACCAAGGATCTGTGGGAGCCAGTAGAGAGTCCTCAGTGCCTCGATCCGAGGAGTTGCCTCCTAGAGTTTTCGAGAGAAGGAAGAGGAGGTATGATAAGCTACAGAAGTAAGGAGCTGTGGACTTCTATGGCAGCGCAAACCCTGCTAAGGCCGAGGGCTGGTTAGAGAAAACGGAGAGAGTATTTGATTAGATGAACTGCGAGCCCGATGAGAGGCTCGATTATGTAGTGTCTCTCCTGTAGGGTCCAGCATACCAGTGATGGAAGACTGTTCCAGGTAGTACTACCAGGCCTTGCATTGAAGTGGGAAGACTTTCTAAGGGTCTTCAGAGATAATTACACGCCCAAGGTTTATTTAGACATGAAAATTCAAGCGTTCTTGGAATTGAAGCAGGGCTAGATGTCAGTGGTTGAGTATGAGGTCCGGTTCAATGAATTGATGGGTTATGCTACTGCTCTGATCCTTACAGAAGAAGACAAGTGCAGGAGGTTTGAGAATGGGCTTAATATAGAGATCAGAACAAGGTTAGCGAGGTCAGATATGGGCACTTTCACTGAGTTGAGAGTTGCCTTAATCAGAATTGAACAGTTGATGAAGGAGAAACAAGCCGAAACTAGACAGGGGTCCAGAGGAAAGAGACCTAGTGAGTGTCAGGGCAGTTCTGACAAGGGCTTTAATAAGCGTCATAATAGATCATTCAGATCCTCGGGTAGATCCAGGTAGTCAGGATCTAGACAGAGGGGCAGGTTGTCACAGACTGGCAGTGGTAGAGGCTCAGCTCAAAACCAGTTTCCAGTTTGTGAGTATTGTGAGAGGAAGCATGGTGGTGAGTGCTGGAGATCGACAGGAGCTTGTTTTAAATGCAGCTCCATGGACCATCAGATTAGAGATTGCCCAGAAATGTTAGAAACTCAGTCTGCTATCAGTGGGTGATCTGGGAGTAATACTACAGTCCAACAGTAGAGGTAATGGATCTGGACAGAAAGGCCGAGGTAGAGGTAGAAGCAGAGGGAGAGTTGGGAGTTCTTCCCTGAGGATTGAGAGACAAAGTAACCGACTACAGTCTCAGGCCAGGGTCTATGCTATGACTAGGTAGGAGGTATTATCCTAGTTTGTCACACTTTATTTTTTCATTCATATTAGTGAGGTATTAGAAATGTGTGATTATATTATATTTGTGCCACAGGTATCATATGTATTTGATATTTTTTAGCATCAAAAATCTTACAAGACGAAATTATGGACTTTCATTATCTTTGGATTAAATGATTTTTTTTGTAAAACTTGGAGGACCTATACATTGATTTAGCTTAACCGTTTTTGTATTAATTTTATAATTGTTACAACTATCATAATTAATTATTGTCAAAAAGGGAGAATGCTAGAAAAATCCTTAAAGTTGGACAACAATTAATTAAAATTTTGATAGTTTTAATAAATTCACAATTAAGTGAATCGAATTTGATCCAGATAAAATAAAGTAGCTCAAGGGTTAATGGGTTGAAGGTCAGTGAAGAAAATGAACTCTAATTAGTCTTGGTCGGACCTGTATTTTACTTATGATGGGGAAGCCTGATATGAATACTATTTATGTATGATTAAGGTCTCTTCTAGCTTAAACAAATCGTGAATATATGGATTCTCTGATCCGTTAAGAGGTTCACATGATAAGAAAGTTGCAAAAATGCATTAATGATGTTCCAATGATCAAATTTCGAAAAGATTGTAGTGGAAACACATCTATTTTGGCTCTAAAAAGCTCGGTTAAAGTTACGAAAACGAAATTAAATGTGTTTCATGTTTTTCTCCTTCTATTCACGTTCACGTTTGATCCTAGACATGTAACGAAGACTCGTGTTACGCTTACAACCCTGACTGTTGATTGGCCTACATCAAGCGTAAATTTTCATTTAGCAGAGTTCTTGTTAGGAATTAGGACAATGGGGAGAAGAAAGAGGATGAGCGCACAAAATGAGGGGGACCCCGTTTCGAGTTCAAACTTTTATTGTGATGATATAAACTATAAAGTCTGTATGTAATCTACGTGCCAAAAATAATAGGTGACATAATATCACACATTAATAATGTTAACGAAAAAATTGAGGTCTGATTATTTTTGTACAAATTAAAATTTTAAAGATTTTATTACTACATTTTAAACTAATTCAGATTAAAATTAGAATATTCGACAAAGTTGAGATTTTTTTTTTTAAAACTAACCCTTAATGAAATACATTTCTGCCGTCTGAGTTGCTTTACAAGTGTTGTTTTTATGTTGTATGCAGCAATTTTTGCACCAATTATCCATTTTTGGACAATTTTTCTGGAAGAGAAAATACGAAGAATTCAGCTGTACATACGCATCTTTCCTCAGTAGAAAAATTGAAGTTAGAGCTTTGTATGTTATGACTGGGAAAGAACGAGAAAATTTAAAAGGAATACAAAGGATCGATCAGAGATTGATGCGTCTTAATGCAAGGTAAGCCAGCAATCTATACCCAACAAACATGATTACCAAGATGCCAACACTAAATGCAGGGCTAATTTGCCGCAGCACATCTTCTTCCACAAATTTGCAGCTTGCAATGTCATTCCCCCGATGTGAGCAACCCAATAAATATGAAAGTTTTTGGCCTTCTCCATACTGGACATTGATCAGTAACCTGTAACTGTAAAATGTAGTAGAAACGTATTTGATCCAAGCCATGCAAGAGGGCACCTTGTGAACGTAAAATCCTCCTGTAAGTACAAACGCCAGCATTGTGACTGTAACAATAGTTGACGCTTGTTTAGCATCCATTATAGCTGCACCTAAGGCGAGGCCAAGTCCCTGAGAGACGAGGACATAACCAAGTAGGACTAGCAGGGTCAGAAGAAACGCACCCAATTCGGGCTTCAGTCCAGCCATCCAGTAAGTCATTGTGAGGAAAATGGTTGGGAGGATGATCTCCATTGGCAAATCTCCCACGATCCTCGACATGAAATACGACGACAGATTGTACATACCAGAGGCTCTTTCCTTCATGAAAATTGCTCTTTCTTGAGGGAAGGCAAACACAGCATTAAAAGATGGGAAGACACCCCAAAATATTGACATGAAGAAGAGGAGACCTAGACGGTCTTGAATGTCTCGAAAATCAGAGTGCCACCACATTAGGCCTGCCAATATCGCAGCTGTGATCACTTGGAAGATTCTGAGAGTATTGAAGGTCTCGTGTTTTCGCTCCTTCAGGCTTCTCTGAAGAAGAATGGTGAATTGGTTCAACCAAGTGGCGACCCCGATCCTAATACTGCATATATGTTCTCTCGTTGAACGGCTTGCAGTGAGAAATCTTTCATTTGTCTGATTAACGTTCGTCACCAGGCATGCGGCCTTGACAGTCGGAGCCAGAATTGTGTTATAAGATTCAATCAGGGATTGTTTCACACTGGCATTGTCTCTTTCATTTGAAGCGTCTGGACAGACACCTGCGTAAGTTTAGCAAGAGACGTTGATATAGGATCACAATGAACCAAAATGAAACTTAATTGACCTGTTGATGACAAACTCATTCAAAATTTGCGGAAAGAAACCATGTTTTCATTTCTGAGGTTTACAAGATGGACTTGGCCAAAGAAAGCACTAGAACTGATTTCTGCTGTGAAATTATGCCACTTTTCCATATCTTAAATAAGTTACTGATCTGAACAATAACTTGCATAATGCCACAGCTGAAGCTGAGCTTTATGATTATTAAAGAACTGCAAAGCTTGTGGTTCAGTGTCCTAATCAAAATAGGGTGATTAATTGACCAACCCACATTTACGAAAGATACAAACTACAAGTTACAAAAAAGTACTCAATACCTGTCAAATACAGAGTAAAAGCAAATCAAGGACTATGTTTCCAGCTTAAACAGATACTGTCACTACCCTAGAATTTTCTTTTTCAATTTTTATGAACAACTGTAGTATACTTGAAGAGTGACGAAATTATTTTTGAGTAATTCATGATCAAAATCAACTGACAAAGACTTACTATTTTTCTTGGCTAAGGCCATTAGGAAAAAAGAACAAAAATTGATTTCTTTAGCGTCTTAATCAAGGATAAAGTAAGCACAGGAACAAAGCTGTGGCGTAGCTGGCTAGAGCGTAGTTTCTCTAGTTGCAATCTTAAAAAGTAGGCAGCAGATAACTTGGAGAGTCCTAATGGCATCGTAGGATCATCCTTCATAAAATATCATATTTGTGAGCACTAACCACCAATCAAAACCAAACAAATATCAGGAAACTTTCTTGCAAAATCTTATTGGACTAAGGATATATATAAATAAAACAGAAGAGACTAGACAATTGTGATTAATTTAATAAGCAAAAGATCCAGCGACAAATATGTAAGCGGAAAACCAAAGAAAGTAACGATCTTGGACATATGTCTAAGCCAACGAAAGCTCATGAGCAACCTTTGCGGTAAGGTGGAAGTCCACTATCGGGAATATTGGTGGTGGCACTCAAGGTTTGGTGTCCAATCCATTACTACTTCTAAGCATATACCGTGACTTTAATTTGTCACACCAAAGCAGCCAGCCCAATACGTGCTGATGTTCGACATGTCAAAATAAAAGACGTTTGAAGAGTTAACAACGAGGATATGTTATCGGAGATTTAAGTTAAATCCATTCAACCGGACAAAACTGTTAATGTATCAAAGATGAGACAAGATTCTTTGTCTAATTTTATGATGTCTTATTGTGTCTAGTAAATTTTAACTATTTATTTATGCAGGATCTATACAAGACTCACATAAATAAAAGACTGAGATTCACTGGACACAATAAAATACTATAAAAGTAGACAAAAAATCTGAACTCGTCACATATGAATTGCATGCATAGTAAAAGTTGTCATTTTCTTTTATCATGAAGTCCAATAGGTTTTGAACTTGATGAAAATTTGGCATGTCATGTAAAAGATTTGAATAGAAAGGTCACTAATACTGGATCACATGGATTAAGGAGGATTGGGACATTAAGCATTCCGAAGTGTCATCACTCATGACCTCAAACGTCATACATGACCGCGAAGCCCTCTCCTCCCCACGTCAGTCCACTACCGACCGCAATATGGAGACGACTAATGACTACCAGATTTTGACTCTCAAACTCAATATATAAAAACTAGGTAGGAAAATTTTCGCTTCCAGTTCGGAAAACCTAGTTGACTCCGTCGGTGTAAGTAATTGATAATGAAAACTAAGCACATATGCATACCTGTCATTAAAGAAGCCTAATTTAGATTCAAAGTATTCCGTATTCAATTGCAATCCCCTTCAAGAACAATTAGCTTACGTTTTCCCGGAGATATACAAAAGGAATATTTGAAGGGTTAGACAGTATTCTTTAAAAAGTTAATGAAATTTTGAATAACCAACCAATTTTGGGTTTGATCGACAATACCTAGTCAAATTGCACTTAAAAAGTAAAAACTGTGTTTACACATGCCTTATTATAGACTTCAAGTTAGTGGGCAGGCGTATCCCCACCTATTTTACGAACACCACTACATATTTGGATCACTTCAAATTTAATTATCAAGAAACGCACATATGCTGCCCAACCCTATGGTCAAAGGTGAAGCCAACTCTGAAGATGCCCATACAAGGAAACTGAGTCCTTAATTTGAGGTTTTGTTAAAGTAGCCAAGGACATGTACGCTCCTTCCACTCTTGAGACTGACTAAATCCATACTTAAACTATCAAATCCATAAATAAATACATTTTGGTGCTTTGATACGAGAATTTTTAAAATTTTGTTATATCAAATCCCCAAATTAATTTTTTATCATGTGTTTATTTAAGTTTACACAATGTTTGTAACTTTTATTTTTATTTTTTATTTTTTTGTTACTCACAAGATGTTCTAGGAGAGTTCCAACTATAAGAAGGCATCTTTAAGTCATCCACTCCTAGACTAATTTCGTCTTGAGTCGAGTAGGTCCCTTGCGGGAGATAAAACTCTGACTCGAAGTTTTAAACAGCTATATATACATAGACGTAGCTACATGGACCCAGTGGTGCACTGGCCCCGTAAATTTTAAAAAATTAAATATTATATATATATACATATATGAGGATGAAGTTATTTGAGGGGCTAGTAATGTATTGGGCCCCTCAAAATTTTAAAAAATTAAATATTTGGAACCTCCTATTATAAATTTCTGGTTCCATCACTATGTAAACATGAAGGCGGTTTGAACCCGCAACCTCACTTAAACCAGGAGAACCCCTTATCAACTCACCTGCACCCTAAGATTTGTAACTTTTATTTTTTAAAATAACATTGTGAATTTTAAATAAAACATTAATAGGGCAACGCTATTTTATAAAAACTGTATCACACTGTCACGTTCAAATTCCTTCAACACCATATTTCTAAACAATCACCTCGCCCCCATTATGGTATTCAAATTCTTTGTTTCATCGAAAATTATTGTTAAATAATATCTTATTGCACCAATCGATCCAATGCTAAATCTTCAATGCCCAGCAAGCTATTCAACGAATAACGGTGTATTTGGATCTAATTTGCCGTGAATGACATAAAACGGCACTGCCTGCTTTTTACATACCTAGGTTCCCAGCAGAAAGTAAAAGCATAAACAGTTTCCTTTACGGGATGAAAACAAAAGAGAAAGCTCTAACGTTGTTTATTCTTACCTAATTGCTCCACTAACTTGCAGTATTTCTTATCAAATACCCCATAATTATACATTTACTTTGGTTTATGCATAGTTCGATTCTCAAGGTCAAGAAGCCATGAGATCAAAACTTATCGACAACCAAGAATAATGCACCCAAAGTAGCATAAAAAGAGAACTGGTGAAGAGGAGGTCCAATGGAAAGGAAAACAAGGATCGATAAAGGAGTCATGGTGGGTTTGGCCAAAAAGTGACTCGTGAGGTTAAGCATAGACGACACTTGGAAGCTAAACGAAAATCAAAACTTCATACGTTTCTCATTGAATTTATCCACTAAAGTTCCTTCAGATCACCTTTCCATCTTGTTCAAACTTCAACCTATAAAATAATGATTTATGCATTGGCCCATTATCATCCTCCTCCACCTTTACGAACACACAGTCCCACCATCTACATGCACCCCCTGACACCACCAGCCAACCACCACTCACTTGCTCAGAGATAGTTTCTATCAGCTTCTCTAAACAATTACGTAACTACTAAACATTCTCAAATTGAGAATGCCAAAGTCAAAAACTGTAAGACACATACATGCCCCATTTTTACAGCTAGTGTTTGTGCGGCAGAGAATATTAAATGCACATCCAGTAGATATATTTAGAGGCGGTCATACTTTAAGGTTTGTATGGGAAACGATGGTTAGTAGCCGATAGCTCTTATATGTAGTCAACACATCTGACAACAGGATAAAAGATGGGCATGGAAAAAGTATATACTAACTACATGCCACATGGTGATTTTGTCTTTATGATAAGAAACCTTTACTCTGTGGACAAGTTCTTCAACTATTTCTTCAGTTCCACAAACCAATCCCCAGTTTTTTTTCTAATTGATTGTTGCGGATACATATTAGCCACCTAGAGTAGGGATTCAAATATCTAAAAACGATATCTTATCGGATTAAGGAAAGAAAACTCCGGTATGTCATGCATCTGAGTTAACTAAACAGAGCTGACCCGACTTAGGGAGAAAAAGCAAGAAAACAAATTATGAAAATCAAAAAGCATACGTACCATTAGCGAGATCGAGCAAAAAATCCGCAGGATTCATAGGGAAGGACGGCGAGAATCCAACCGTCCTGAAATAGTCCATAGCCACACTTCCCTTGCCAAAGTACAAGCATCTCCCTTCACTCAACAACAGCACCGAGTCAAACATCTGGTAAACTCTGCTAGAGGGTTGATGCATGGACGTCACTATTGTCTTCCCTCTCTGTGATAGTGACCCCAGGGTTGAGACCAGCCGGTACGCAGCCGTGGAATCCAAACCCGACGTCGGTTCATCCAGAATAAGCAAACTAGGGTTTGTTAACATCTCGTGAGCTATACTCACTCTTTTTCTTTCACCACCCGAAACTCCACGCACAAAACTGTTTCCTATTAGGGTATTCTCACATTTGGCCAAACCCAGCTGGGCTATCACTGACTCAGCCACCGAAATTTTCTCTTTCTTGGACAGGGAGTTGGGTAAACGAAGCAAAGCACAGAATATTAGTGTTTCTCGGACTGAGAGGTGAGGGTAGAGCACGTCATCTTGAGAAACAAACCCAGTACGTCTCAAAATTTGCTTGGTTACTTTCTTGTTGTTTGCGAGAATTGCTCCGGTCAAGCTCTGTACTTGAAGTCTTCCTGCTATTGCATTTAGGAGTGTCGATTTTCCACTTCCTGATGGACCTAGAATGGCCAAGATTTCTCCTGGAGACACCATACCCGTGATACCATTTAGGATTGTGTGTTCTTGAATTGTGGTAGCTGATCCTAATCCAAGACCGAGGGGAAGTCCCATATTGCTTCCCTTGCTTTTGTTCTCAACCTTGACTCTATAGCAGACGTCCATGAACTGCATGAAACAGACAGACAAAAAAAAAAATACCGAGTCAAAAGAAGAGTCAACATGATTGACTCGGGAAGTCCAACTCGTTTAGAGTAACGTTAATTTACCTTTAGAGTAACAGGATAACAAGAAGTGAAGATTAAAGATGAGAGGTGGTGATCACGCGAATCTCGAGAGGAATCTTTGGAATGATCACAGCTGTCTGCGTTGGGAGAATTTTGTTGATCATCATGGGCTGGCATTGTAGTTTTCGTAAAAGGATAGAAAGAAGTGAAGCAGAAGAGACAAAGAGATCAAGGAACGATGGGAAAAAAGGGGGTAATTTTGAGAGAGAACAAATGGGATTGCAACACAAGCAGAGGGTATTTATTTAGGAGCAAAAGGTGGCCAATGGTTGCCACGTCAAAGCGAAACGACTATGGGAGGTTTTGATACGTGGCCCTCTAAGGAGCCAGTTGGCAGCTTTTTGAGACGGGGGTGCTCGTTCAAGGGAAGTGCTCAATCAAAGCACCGTTCACTTTTTAAGGGAAAAGTATTGCCTTTTTCTTTTCAATTTTGATTCTCTCTCTCTCTCTCTCATATTTCATTTTAGAATACTACATAGAGATATCCACACTCTCACGACACACAAAAGTTTTTAATTTACTCATGTATGTCCAGCTTCTGTTAAAAAAAAATAAATTCAAAGCTCATGTAAAGAAAAGTTGTTAGATTTTGGGAGTCATTATTAAGTTCCTCTCTTAAGATTCTGTTGATAGAAAACATCTTTAGTTTCGATACAAGATTTTCCTCCCAAAATTTTTAAGAGATTTGTATAATGTGAGCTTCCGTTAACTTGTTTATTGTAATTTTGAGTACATCACATGATATGTTATTTAGCATGAGAAAGAATTATCTTATCACTCCCTTTTTCTATATTCATTGGCTTGGATGCCATATTCTCCAAAAAGTATATAAAAGAGAAATGAGAGAAAATAAGGAAACTTTTTCATATTTCTATTTTTAATTAGTTAAGACTTTTTAGGCACGGGTCTTTTCCTCGTGGAATCTTCCTAAACAAGTGACCCAACTCATTGCACTACAAGAAAAACAAGAATTAGTGATGAAAAATTACCGACAGAAAAGAAACCATTACAAATTACAAACGAAAATTCTATTTTCATCGAAAAAATTGTCGGAAAAAATTTCGTTTAGCGGCAGTAGTAATATCCGTCACTAAATACAGAAGGAAATCAATTCGCGAAAGAATTTAGTGACGGTATCAAATGCCCATCAATAAATAAGGTGGTAATTGTTAGCGGAATAATAAAATTTTGAGTTTGTCGACGGAAAATTTTCGTTGGTAAATTTTCGAGCTATACGTCGTCGTCTGCTTCTTCTTGAATGTTTTTAAGTTAAATAAAACGTTTTGTTTAACTTCAAACTCACCCGAAGCTGCTTCCCTCCCTTCTGCATCGTCTCCTTCTTTCTCCAGATCTACTGGGTCTTCGACGTTCTCTCTGGCATTGTGGAGCTATTGCGTCTTCTAGTCATTGTCTTCTTCGACCGTTGTCGTATTTTCGTGGACATATTTTCATATAGTAGATGATAATTATATTTGAGTATTTGATTTGTTTCATTTGTTTGTGTATTTTATGATTGGAAAACAACTTTAACGCAGAAATGTTAGTGATAGAAGGGACAAAACGTAGTTTTGGTTGTGATATTGAGATAAATTTCTAATGCATATAACGTGTTTGATGAAATGTTAGTTCATTGAAAAAATGTATTCGCGTGACTATTTGAGTTCTATTTGTTTTGTTAAATTAGAGAATGAATAATGTATTTGTGTGACTATTTGAAGGCTATGCATAATCTATAGAAAGTTGACTCATTTTAATCGAAAGTTAAGTGACTGGTGTCAAAGAAGAAAGAAAAGATGTAGGTGAGCGATTTTGACAATGTAAGCGATAATTTGCCATTATGTTTAGGGTTGTGATGTGACATTAAATTTTGGGTATTCACTAGTAATTAACAATTTATTATTGGAATAATTGAGACACAACACTAATAGTTGGATGATGTGATTTCCCTAGCTGCTTTACTGATGGTAAGATGAAGCTATGAAATTTCGTAACATTATAAGGCAAATTTGGTTTTACAATTTAGAGCAACGGAAAGAAGTATAGAAAATTATATCTCCATTAACTTGTCATGTGTTACATACATTACATGTTAGCCAGGCAACTATTTCTATCTAAAAGCTTCTTTTATGAAAATTAAAATGTATTTTTAAAATCAACCAAACCCAATAATGTTAAACTAACAAAAGATTAGATGTAATACCTAATGGAAAGAGCTTGAGCATGCAATTGAGAAAATGTTCTTTTCATACTTATAAAGAAATACATAAATAATGTTTCTCACAAATGAATCCCTAAAAAGGGAAACATAGATTGCAATCACAATAAACCAACTTTTAAATCTTTCATTAATTGTATTAATGATGCATGTTCTTATAAAGTTAGAGTATTAGTTTAGTAACTTGATGAAATATGTGCCCATTTGATGTTGCTAGAAAAATCACCTGAATAGACTTTTTTATGCTATCAACACAAAACTATAAGCTTAATAAGTGAAAATAATGACAAAATATATATTGCAGTAAACTATGCTAAAAGTTGTGTATTATTTTTTTTGTTGAAAATAAAAATTTAAATCTTAGTTACATAAGTTACATATGTGAGTGTCGTGTCCTTTCACAATTCTTTAAAGTAGAGAAATTGTTATCTATAAAAAAAGAATATTCTCTATTCAAGTATGATTGTACCTTGAATTGTAAGTATCTTAAATTATATGACACCTATAATAGGAAGTCTGATTCATTCTAATTAAACTTATGAAATGAGATATATTATCATAAGTGATATGATTACTTAGAACATACCTTACATTAATATTTCACCTAGAAGAGCTATTATTTGGGATCTTTTTCCAAAACCAGAAGGTCCTTTAAACAAGATATAAGGGATACTCTTTTGTAGCACCTATGATTGCACCAATATAAAACAATGTCAAAAACTAATACCATTAAAATATATTTGATGTAACATCCCGTACTCATATTAAGGGTTAGGACAAATTTCAGTACATGTGAGCTCAAAGAGAGATTAAGGAAATGCATTTTTTTCTTGCTCATGCATAATGTTAGCATACATGCACATAAATATTGAATCTTTACACATGAAAAAAAGTGGTACATGCATTCATTGACAACTTCTGGGTATAATTGATGTTAAATATGATTTTATTAAAAATGATAAGTAGAGGGAGTAGAAAGAGTGATCTAGGTATGAGTTGTGATAAGGAAAGATTTGGAAACGAAATTGTTAGTGATCTAGAAAATGTTCACTGAGTGTGCTTCAATCTTTTAGCCACAACTGTTTCTCTAGTTATCCAAACGAGATGATTCTTGATTTGGATTAAATTAGATTAAATTCTGTCTTTAAGAATCTTAAAGTTTATCATGAAGTTGAGAATTGGGTGCAGTACATTGGATGAATGTAAAATTTTATATTCTGTGTTTGGGAGAAATTCTGGATTAATCTAGACTGATTTAGGCAAATGTGTCTTCTATAAAGTTGTAGGATATTCTTTTAGCTTTCCAATGGTATATAGCATGAAAATTTTGGATATTTGAGCTGAAAGTTATGGTCCTTATAAGGGGAGATGTTCAAAAGTAAAGATGCTTCTTCTGCCTTTTTGCTTCTTCTATGATGACGTCATCTTCTTTTGTGTTTCTTCTGTGATGACGTCATCTTATTTTGTATTTTTTCCTTTTGTGTTTTGCTTCTTTTGTGTTTTACTTCTTCTATGATGACATCATCTTCTTTTGTGTTTTGTTTCTTATGTGATGACATCATCTTCTTTTATGTTTTGCTTTTTCTATTTTTTTTGTCTGACCTATCTTCTGTTTCATTTTAGACCCTTCAAAAGATAAAATTTGTCTTTGAGTTTTCATGAAAGTTATAGATCTGGAAGTCTTCTTTCGAATCATATAAAGAAAGTCCTAATATGATATCTGTAGGGAAAGTTATAACAATTTTTTCGATTCTTCTGTCTTTTTCCCATTAATCTGTTTTTCCATTGACTTCGTCTATACCTATCTTCTATTCCACTTTTGGCCCTTCAGAAGATAGAATTTGTCTTAGAGGTCTTCATGAAAGTTGTAGATTTTGAAGTCTTCTTTCGAATCATATAAAGAATGTCCTAATTTGATATCTTTAGGAAAATTTATAGCAATTTTCCCGATTCTTCTATTTTTTTGTTTCTTTTATGATGGCGTCATCTTCTTCTGTGATGACATCATCTTCTTCTGTGTTTTTCTTCTTCTGTCTTTTTTCTTCTTTTGTGTTTTTTGCTTCTTCTTCTGTGTTTTGCTTCTTCTGTTTTTTTCTATCTTCTAGTTTATTTTCAACCCTTTAAATGATAGAATAAATCTTCAAGATCTTCATAAAAGTTGTAGATCTTAAAGTCTTCTTTCAAGCTATCTAAAGAACACCTAAATTTGATATCTTTAGAGAAAGTTATGCTAATTGTAAAACATCTTCTGTGTTATTATTCATAAACTTCTTCTGGGTTACTGTTCATCTTATATCTTCTGTTCCCTTTTTGATTCTTTAGAAGATGGAATTTATCTTTAAGGTCTTCATGAAAGCTGTATCTCTTGAAGTTCTCTTTCAAACCATCTAAAGAACACTTAAATATGATATATGTAGAGAAAGTTATGTCAATTGTAAAACATCTTTTGTGTTACTGTTTGTAAATTTCTTCTGGGTTATTATTCATATTATACATTCTGTTTCTTTTTTCATCCTTCAAAAGATAGAATTTGTCTTTTATGTCTTCATAAAAGTTTTATCTATTGAACTCCTCTTTCAAATCATTTAAAGAACACCTAAATCCGATATCTCTAGAGAAAGTTATATCAATTGTCCCACGATAGGTTCAATATGATTGAGGATAAAACCAGATTGGATTCTTTTGGCCATAACTTCTTCTCTAAACACTCAAATGACTTGATTCTTAAACCATTAGACTCGTAAGACATATCTCTAGATCTTCACAAAAAATCGTAGGCATATGAAATGAATTGAGAGAGATTGAGTGAAAAGCGTGGGACGGGTACAATATGTGTGTTTGTAAATACTATAAACTGGTGTTATTCCACTGAACATACTTTAGTATTTTGATGATTTTTGGATTGGTAGAGCTCCAAATGAGATGATTCTTAATTTTTTGTGAACAAGAGACGTGGAGCTACAAATGGTATGAAGCAATTGGAATCTAATTCAGTTTCTAAGATGTTTAAATTTCATATAGAAGTTGTGCATAATATACTGATTTGGACAAAAGCAGTCAAAAAATGTTTGAAATGTATCTTTCGAATCACTGACCCAAATTGAATGATTTTGGTGTCATTGGAAACGTAAGATAAGAGAGAAGATTCTTCTAGAATAAAGCGTTATGTTAGAATATTTAAGGGTATTTTTGACAAGACACTTAAGTGTAAAAGACATAAGTCATAAATGGAAGAGCAAATGGGTCAATTCTTAATCATTAAAGGCATAATTGGAAGAATAAGTGTTGTCCTGCTTATAAAAGAAGAAGAAAAACGTGAATGGAAGGAAGCAGAAGAGAATAACAAAAATGAGTAAGAAAGAGAAAGAGAGTTCGGTGGTTTGAGAAAAAAGAAGAGAGTTGAGCTAAGGTTTAATTCTTCTTAGTCTTCAAGAAAGATTTTGAAGTTATTTAAGAAGAAAAAAAAAGAAGAGGAAGAAAAGAGCTTCCATTTGAGCTAAAGATCTCTTCATTTGGTGAAAAATCAAGATAAGAGCATTTTGAGTCTTTCGGATTTTTGGAATGATTCTAGTTTATGAAGTTTAGAAAATAGTGGGGTTTAAGTATTCTAGAATCAATTTTAGTGATTTTGCATTATGGAATTTTCAATTGGACTCATATTGGATGAGAATTTGGATATTTTGAGATCATATGAGGTTAGAAAAGAGATGACGAGAAATTGAGTTATGATATACAGTAACCAGTAGTTTTGAGGTGTAAGCTTATGAATAAGGTAGAC
>JANZLF010000003.1:22119052-22124052 GCA_026546835.1 Erythroxylum foetidum
CATTGAACCACCAAATCTTCGTATCACCGCCCTTTTAAACGACGCCCAATCAGCTAGTGGTGACCAGTTTTGCCTCCACTGGTACCAACTCAGAGCTTCACCTTCCATGCAAACCGCTGCAGCTGGGAACCACCTATCATGTGGTACACCGTTCAACTCAAAATATCGCTCCAACCGGAACACCCATCCAAACGGATCCTCTCCGTAGAACAGAGGAATTTCAAGCTTCCGATAGCTCTTCTCTCCTCCTAACGGTTCAGAATGTGTGGAAGTCTCTCCCTCGAATTTTTGCTCCGACCCTTCTTCAACCTCACCGGTGACTTCCTTATTTCGCCCTTTACTTTCAGTTCTCCTTAAAATTTCAAATATAGAGGCGATGTCCCCAGCAACCTTATCAAACTTAGCTTCGACTCCCGCAATATCCTCGACTATCCTCAACATCTCTTTCTCTACATTATCGACTCTCGCTTCCATTCTCGTAAATACCATTCCCTGTTCCGAACCTCGCTCTGATACCAGTTTGTTAGGGACCACTTTTTCTAACAGTGAATCACCACAAGAATAACTTCCTGCACTACGAATCACCACATAGCAACAACAGAACACTCATACACACAGCAGTAAAACAAGAACAAAGAAGAAGTAGAAATGAATGTGATATCCGTAACTATTATTCCCTAGCTAGACTTAGAGGGCTAGCTGAACCTCCATTCCATTACCAATCACCATATCATAACTGAATGCCCGTCCATTCTCCCCTAACACCCTTTTATTCCCATATTCTAACTAACTCAACCTCATCTAACATTTCCTAATTTACCCTCCTATACTGCCGAAATGGCTAGATCTCATATTCCTCCTCTTGCTGTATTTCAGCTGGAATATAGTCTCAACAGAAACCTACAGTGATGTGTTAGTTTATCCTCATTTTCTTTAAAACATCATCGTTGACATCAACCATTTGCTTTGCTCCACCTCACCGATGACTAGGCTTCTCATACATTCAACATCCACAGCACATAAAGGGTAAGACACAGGAAATCATCCAACAACGAAGTTAACAAATAGTTATCAATTCCCATGCATTTAGGTATCAGATTTGTCTCAAATCACAAGCAAGTGAATATATTCAGTTAAACACATACCTGAAGGCAAATTGTATCACAGACAGCAGCAGATCCACAATTCCCATCATTTCCTTCTTTGACCAACCTTGGGATAAGTTCCCTGAAGTACATATCCCAAACTTTCTTATTTATATTAATTGAATCAGCAATTGGATGCAGTACCAATTAACACCACAAATTTGTGAATTTGTACCCAGACATGCACAACAGACACACACATACGCAGAGAGAGAGAGAAAGAAAGCACGATTTACCAAATATTAGGTATGCAATTATCAATGTAGTATTTGAGAATCTTACCTGTGGATACTGCAGAGGTGGCAGCAGTGGCTCAGGCAAGTCATCTGAGAAGAATGGGTGCTCATCAGGGCTCTTGTATCTACCAACCTAACGTAGAGAAAATATGAAAACCAGCAAAGCATATATCTTTCTTTGCAAGTTCAGAGGATTAATTACAACACATCTTGGTATGAAGCTTTTCAGTTTCTTTAAGTATATATTCTATCAAAGAGCCATGGAAACCATCCGTCACAAAGCATTGGGGTCATATGTATCAGCATTATAGCAGTATTGCGATCTCTCAAGAAGGCCAAATATAATGCTATCCTCTTGTCGAATCAAGGAATTTCTAATATTTTCTAGCTTCAAATTCTCACTTTCATCTACCCTTTTCTTTTTTTCAAACCTACACACAACAGGAATAGGAGACATAACGAATTAGCTCTACGTTTATAGTGATTTTAACAGGTCAGATAAAATAAATCCAAAGCCAGATACCAGTATCATACATTGCACAGAAAAGATAAGTATCATCATTCACTCGAGTAAGCACCAGGTCTCATGTATTATGACACTCAATTTAGCAACAAATTAGTAACAAAAAACCCAACCCCAGAAAGAACCAAAAAAAGAGGAGATAGCACCAACCACAAGATAAGAATGAACGAGTTAATACCCAGTCATAAATACCCTCACGTAATATCAGACATCAGTTCACATTCATATTGATGTATTAAGAAAGAGTCGTTAGTTCAATAGACAAAAAGATCAACTAAAGCATCTAACAATTACAACTTCAATTAATACTACATTACCATTCTCAGAAAAGCATAGCATATAAGCCAAATTCAACAACGAAACGGACAAGACAAGTTCGATCCTGGAAAGCTACCAATACACAGCATAAACCACTGAAAATGAAATCTGAAATCAACAATTAAACCTTGTCCAAAGACAAACAATACGAATTTAACTCAGGAATTAGTTTCAGAGACGAGGAGGAAAAAAAAAAGATTTCCATCAAAGAATTATAACCCAAAGCATTGGAAATAACAAACATGGACAAAAGCAGGTGCTACATCTGTACCCAATGGAAGAAGCTTGGACCGAAAGAATGCGCCCCTTCGAAAGGAGAGGGGGCAATGTGAAGGAGATTTTCCCGGTCAGGCCAGAGAAACAGCTACCCTTCCTCGAAGATGCAACGGAAGCTGGGATTGCAGGTAAGGAAGCTCTCAAAAGTTTTGCCTCCATTGACAAGTAACAGAGAGTTTAAACTCTCAAAAGTTTTTTTTTTCTTTTCAAAAAAAAAACAGAGAGTTTAAAAGAACAAAACTTTCAGGGAAAAAACAGCAAGAAGTAATGAAAGTCCGAGGAAAGAACAAAACTTTCAGAGGAAAAAAGCTCGAGGACGAAAACCCACTAACCCAAATCAGCCATAGCCCATAGATCAAAAGAAGTGCAAAAGACGAGAGGAAAGACGGTGCATAGTGGGGTCTGATGGATGTGAAGGGAAGGGTAGGTAAAAGCACCTACTGACGTAGCAACCAAAGCTAAGGTAGCGTACAAGTGCAAAGCTCCTTTGTGATCCACTTTTTAAAGACAACGGACAAATTTTTTAAGAAATTTTCAGTTTTTAAAAATTATTTAATTTTCATTTCTTAAATTTTTGAGAAAATATTTTTTAAAATTTCTACAAAAATAATAACATTCAGGTGTAATATTATTCAATTTTTATAATTTTTAATTTTTTAAAAAATCTGCTCTTAATTTTCGATTGAAAAATAATTGTAGGAACATTACTCAAACTAAATAAACATTGTCTACATGACAATCTAATTTAGTTATTAAATTTTAATCAAGCTGATTAAAATTTAAATTCAAGAATATAATACAATATGATATAAAATATGATAAAATATGATATAAACTTGACACAAAGTTTAAATTCAAGAAAAAAAACTTTTTATCATTCTTGCAACTTGTAGCTATCCTAAGACTTTAGGAAAAAGTCCTTTGCCATGGAGTCAAATCATAAAATTTAGACAATTAGTGTTCAAGTTTTGATAATATGGTGAGTCAGATTGAAGTATATTGCATTGAAAGTACACTAAGATCAAGACTTCTAATAGAAGAAATTGAGAATTAAAGATGCCTTGGACTAAGATAAATGGAAGCTTGAGCAGTTAAAATCAATGATTATAAAATTAAATTGATTTAGTCAGTTCAACTGTAAATATTTTGAATTATCTTATTTTTCAGTTCGGTTTTAAATTTTTTTGTTTGATTTATTCCAATAATTTTTATTGTTAAAAACAAACTAATTTATTAATTGATCAGTCAATTTTTATAAATTAATAAATTTTTTTAAACTAAAATAATCAGTTAATTTTTATTTAATAATTTTTTAATTAATCTTTAAATTATTTTATATGTAAAGACACTAACTTTTAATCATATTTTAAATTCTTTAATTTTATTTAATTTTTAGTCAATTTTATAACGATCTAATATTGATAAAATCTTTTAAACTTTTATCTTACCAATTTAACTTTTAATATTTTTTAAAAACATTTTTCAATATTGTCACTGTTGTGCTTCAACAATACTAGACAACTATGTTCTGTCTTTCCACCGAAATGAATAATTTAGGCACCTGGCTTATAGCATTCTAGAACCTTTGCTAATTCTTTGAATAGCTTCGTTTGTACTAACTTTTGGCAGAAGCATGATGCCATCATGCTATTGGAAATGTGCGATTGTTTTGCCAGATAACTCTCTTTTCCTATGGCATTAAATAAACAGATAATTAGAAGAGAGACGTTTAGAAAAAAAACAATAATCGATAATTTTCTTGTTTCTTGTTATGTTATTGATAAGACGGAGAAGATGGGAGAAGAAAAGTAAATTTATTATTATATTTTTTAATCAAAATACACCACGTAAATGCTCTTTATAAAGAGCTTTAAGTTAATAACAAAGCAAAAAACTAGGAAATAGAAAAACCACTTAGCAACAAACTAACTGTAGAAATGGACTCCATTATTTCACTACTGACTACTGTCCCCTCCTTTAACTAAACATTTCAAATGTTCAATTTAGCTACCACTAGAGCCCTCCCATAAATCTAAATCTTCTAAAGTGCGCACTCCAAGTAACCTTTGCAACTTCAAGAAGCTGACTAATCTAAGCTGGCTAATATGAGGAGCTTCTTAAAAACATCGGTGGCAACTTGATATTCACTCTTGTAGAAAATTATATTAATAACTTCATCTTTTGAGAGATCACGTAAGAGGTGATATCTTACATCTAAGTGCTTGCATCTCCTATGAAAGATAGGATTCTTTGATAGCTTAATTGTCAAACTGTTGTCACAAAAAATTTAAGTGGGTGCTTGTTGCTTGAACTAAAGCTCTTCTAAAAAATTCCTCAACCAAAAAGCTTGACATGCATAGGATGTTGCTATTACAAATTCAACTTCAGTGGTTCATAAAGTAACTAGTGGTTGCTTTTTATAACACCACGAAATAACTGCATAACCCAAAATAAAAGCATTGTTGGAAGTACTTCTTCTGTTATCTACGTCTGCAACATAAT
>JANZLF010000003.1:22129052-22140572 GCA_026546835.1 Erythroxylum foetidum
ATAGGATGCCAATTTCAAGATGATTATCCTTAAACGTGTGATAGTAACTATAGATGTGGGACATGTTGAAAGCAACATGCTAAAGGTGCATGAGCCAAGAGTTTTCGAGGGCACTCAGAATGCTAAGGAACTTGAGAACTTTTTGTGAGATATGGAGCAGTATTTTGTCGCTGCTAAAGTGTCGGATATAAAAAAGGTGAACGCGTCGGTATTGTATCCTGATGGAGATGCAAAATTATAGTGGAGAACTTGAACCTCTGACAAAATTAGTGTTGGCCATCCTTTTATGGATACATGGGAGAGGATGAAAAAGGACCTGAAGGATCAATTCCTTCCAAACAATATTGCTTGTCTTGCAATGGATGTCTTGAAATAGTTGAAACACGATGGTTTGGTAAGGATTATGTGAAGAAATTTATTTCCTTAATGCTTGATATTGAGAATATGTTAGATAAGGGCAAACTATTTAACTTCATGTCAGGATTACAACCTTAGGCACAAATGAAGTTGTGAAGGCAAAATGTCAAGGATGTTGTGGGTGCGATTGTGGCTGTGAATGCTTTGGTAGATTTCATATTGCCAAAGGAAACCAAGGCCTCTTCCTCTTCTCAAAAATCAAAAAGCACTTACCAAGAGAAGTGTGAAGGAAAGAAAAAGAGAGACCAAGGTGAGAAAAAGAAGAATGATCACAAAGGGAAGTCCAAATAAACTAGGCAACCTAAATAAGGTGAGAAGTCTTTTAAGAAAAACTGTGGTTATTTCTTATGCAGTGGTCCTCGCTATACCCATGACTACCTAAGAAAGGAGAAGTTGAATGCATTAATAACGGATGTGGATCGTGAAAGTAATCACTTGGAAGCTTAATCATATCCTATCTGCTTACTCAATACAATCAGTACAGAAATAAATCCATTTAAGCACCTTATATATGTTAAGATACATGTCAACAAGAAAGAACTAACTGCTATGATGGACACCAGTGCCACTCATTCCTTTATTATGGAATGATTGGTGTGAAAGTTGGTGTTGAAGATTAGCAAGACCCTTACAAAAATGAAAACTCCCATAACGAAATCCCAAACAGTAATAGGAGGTACATACAATATTCCTTTAAGTATGGGAAATTAGAGTGGGAAGTGTAACATGATGGTGATAAATCTCAAGGTTTTTGATTTAATTTTAGGCATCAACTTTCTTAAGATGGGAAAGGTGGTGCTATATCCTCATCTTAGATGTATAATGTTTATGAATGAACAAAATTCATGTTACATCAATTATTGTAGGTTTATAGATAGAATTGTGGATAAAACAATAATTGTAGCCTATGTCTCTATCATAAGTATCAAGGATGTGATGCCGAAGGAGTTACCAAAAACTCTCCTCGTTGTGAAATTGATTATAAGATGAAACTGGTGCCAGGTGCAATACCTTCTACCTGTGCCCCTTATCAAATGTCGCTATTAGAGTTAGTGGAACTACGGAAGTAACTTGGTGAGTTGTTAGAAGCAAGATATATCTAACCATTGAAAGCCTCCCTATGGAGCTCTGATTTTGTTCCAAAAGAAGCAAGATGTAGCCCTAAGGATGTGTGTCGACTATCGAGCTTTGAATAAAGTGACTATTAAAAATAAATATCATGTTCTTTTAGTTCAAGACTTAATGGACAGATTGTCAAGGGCAGCGATGTTCATGAAGTTAGACTTGCAGAGTGGGTATTGGCAAGTGTGGAAAGACGACTTATGTAACTCAATATGGCTTATATAAATTTGTAGTATTATGCTATTTGGCTTGAAAAATGCCCCTCCTACTTTTTATAACTTGATAAATGATGTGTTGAATGAATTTTTGGACAATTTTTTGGTGGTCTATTTAGACGATATTGTGGTCTGTAACATTAATATGTCATAGCATATACAACACTTACGGAAGGTGTTTGAAAGGTTGCGATAACATAAACTTTTTGTAAAGATGGAGAAGTAAGAATTTGCATAGTCATAAATAAATTTTTTGGGACACTCGTGTGAATGGACCTGAAAAGGGTACAAGTTATTGTTGATTGGCAGGTTCCAAAGACAGTGAAGGAACTTAGGAGCTTTCTTGGCTTGGCGAATTACTATTGCCAATTTATTGTCGGGTACTCGAAGAAGGCAACACCCTTGACCGACTTATTAAAGAAGAAACATGCTAAGAAGCTTTTGAGAAGTTGAAGGTTGTCATTTCAACTGAACCTGTATTGAAGTTACCCGACTTTGATATTCCTTTTAAGGTACACATGGATGTTTCAAACAAAGCTATTGGTAGAGTCTTAGTGCAAAAAGGACATCCGGTAGCATTTGGCAGGTCTATTTATTGGGTACTAGGTTTTGTTATTTGTATAGATCATATGGCTAACACCTTTCTAAGGACTCAAAAGAAGTTATCTGCAATGCAAGCCCAGTGATAGGAGTTTCTTGACGAATATGACTTTGAATGGGAGTACAAACTGAGGGGACATAACAATGTGGCGGAAGCACTGAGTAGAAAGGAAGTCTTTGTAGCCTTGTATGCAATCACTTAAGTGGAATCAGACTTATTGGAGCAAATTAAACCAGCAGCTCCAATGGACAACACTTATGGCCGAATTGTGAAGCAAGTAAAGGAGGGTGTTGTGTGACGATTTTGGCTAAATGTTGAGGGGTTACTTATGAGAAAGAATAATCAATTGTGCATGCTAAGTTTTGTTGCCTTACGGAAGCAATTAATGAAAGAAACATACGATTCACAGTGGGCTAGTCACTCCAGAGTCGAATGGAGTTAGCACTCCTTTCCTGATCTTACTATTGGCAAAAGATGGAGAACAACATTCAAGTATATGTTAAAACTTACCTTGTTTTTCAATTGGATAAACCTGAAAGGAAGAAGGAGGCAAGTTTGTTGCAACCCTTGTCAATTCCGGAAAAACCATGGATGTCGGTTTCGATGGACTTCATTGGTGGGTTTCCAAAGGTGGACAACATGATTTCAATCATGGTGGTAGTTGATAGGTTCTCCAAGTATGTGGTCTTTGTGCCAACTCCAACTTCGTGTCCCTCAGATTCTGATGCAAAACTTTTTACAAAATTGTGGTGAAGTATTTTGGGATTTCGACGAACATAGTAATTGACCGAGATGCTCAATTTACTGGCCGATTTTGGATGTCTCTCTTCAACATGATGGGGTGTGAATTGAAGATCTCAACTACGAATCACCCACAAATGGATGATCAATTAGAAAGGATCAATAATTTATTAGAGCAATACTTATGGCATTATGTAAGTACAAGTCAATGAAATTGGCTAAGTGTACTTGATACTGCACAGTTTTGTTATAACTCGCACAGATCCCAGTAACGGAGAAAAATCCTTTTAAAGTTGTTCTTGGACAACAATCACTTACTCCTATCGAGATAACCCAACAAATGTTAGGAGGAAAATGTCCAACTGTTTATCATTCTGTGAAGGAAAGCAAGAACTGTTAGATGAGACAAAGGATAGTCTTCACAAAGCTTACAAACGGGTGAAGAAATATATAGATTAAAGGAGAAGACCGTTTGATTTTGACATCGAAGATAAGGTAATCCCCAAACTTACTCCCTAAATTTGAAAGAAGATTAGTAGCAAGTAGGTGTATGGAGGGTTGGTGCCAAAATATGATGGGCCATTCAAGATCTCTGAAAAGGTGAAAAATGTAGCTTATTGTCTCAAGTTACATGAGCGTTTAAAGGTACATCCTACTTTTCATGTGAGTTTTTTTAAGACATATTATAAGGATTCAATATATCATAAAATGAGTTAAGTAAAGAGAGCTTCACCGGTGGTAAGGAAACAATTTGATGAACAAATTGAGAAGATTTTGGATCATTGGATATTGGGGCAATACAAGAAGAGTCGAAGGATGGAGTTCCTGATTCAGTGGAAGAATAAATCAGTCTTCGAAGCTACTTGGGAGAAAGAGATAACCTTGTGGCAATCCAAAGATCAGATAAACAATTACCTTTAATTTATTCCAACAAAGGCATTAGATTCATCTGGTAGGGGTAGTTTGTTAGCTCAGGAATCTTTTTGCTAGCATTAGTGAGCCTTGACCAATGTTTGGCATGGATTAGATATGCCAAAGAAGCCCAAGTAACTTAACCAAGTAAAGATCGAGCATGGTTTGAGTTGCGATGACCATGGGGTATTGATTAACTTGGTGGCTAGGGCGATTTGGACTTATCTAAGATTACTTTGGTGAAACTAAGGACGAAATGATGCTCAAATGATAGACCATGGATGAAAAAACTAGACATGGGTGTGCATTTACCTGTTAAAGGAGTCAACATTTGTAAAGTTCATATTGGCCATTGGTGAATTAAAACATATAATTGTAACCTGTCTCCTATGATAAATATGTACTTTTTATGTAAGTCGTTGCGTGACGGCGACGTCAAAAACTAGATCGAGGAGAAGATCACTTTGAACGGCATTCGTCTCTTCAGTTGCCCCTGTTCCAGCAGACAACCATTTTAAACATGTAATAACCATAACAAAAACTGCTACTGTTCTCTCCAAAGAGAACCGTCCAACATGCTTTTCAAATCTGTCAACACCTACACAGTCGGTCTCATGCTTTTCTTTGCATTTCTCATCCTCTCCTTCTGTGGCTTCCTCCAATTCCCACCTGCCACTACCTCAATTACTCCACCTCTTCAAGACTCCGGATTTTCCGTCGCATCCAACACCTCCGGCCCTTTTTCTGATTTGTCTAGTGCTTTCAGAAAATGGGATGCTCATGTTGGTTGTGCTCGGTTCAGAGACAAGTATAAGGATTCTCTACCTTCTGGGTCTAATGGTTCCTCGTCTTTGCAAGAGTTTGGTGGTGATTCCACTTGTCGTCAGTTGAAGATGGGACACGTTACCGTATTGGTTAAAGGGTGGACCTGGATTCCTGATAATTTGGACAATTTGTACTCTTGTCGCTGTGGGTTGAGCTGTTTGTGGACTAAATCTCCTGTTCTTGCGGATAAACCTGATGCTTTATTTTTCGAAACAACTACACCTCCGCTACGGGTACTTTTGCTCATCTTGTTTCTTTATATATATATTTTTTCAAATGTAGGCAATCATTTTTTGGATGGTGTTAGAACTGTCAACTAATCGATGCATATGAAGTTTTCATCTTTAAATCATGATCAGAAGGTTATGTGGTGATCGAAAGCACGAATAGTTGTCCTTCCACTTTTGGAATGTGGAGAATGCAACGTTTCTTGGTTGCAACTTGTGGTTCGATGAAGTTGACAGGCTCAGTGTTATTAGCCAACTGGTTTTCTTGTTTATGCCATGTCTAGGTGTTGAAATTCTAGTTGTCCGGCTCTGGTAGTAAGGACTCCTAACTGGCTTATTGTAGTGGATTATTTGGATAAGCTTATTGTAGTGGATTATTTGGATAAGGCGCAAATTGATTTAAGGGTTTTGCTAATTAATTCATATAGATAGAAAATGTGATCTAATCCAATCGACTTGAAGTTATTGAAATCCACCCTTCTCCTATGAGCACTGCAAGATCTCACGCACCATTTGTAATTTGGGTTTGGTAAGGTGTTTGTTGCAAATGTTGTGAGCATTTTCTGTGGAAAGCATGATCAGGCATTCCATACTGGACCTCGACTAAATAAAGGCTCCAGCCTACACATGTTGGCAGAGCTTTTTATTTTGTCGGTAGGTTATTTTGCAGTATTCTTTTTATGCAGAAAACGCATGACTTGCACACTCACATTAGGACATGTATTGGTGCCCATTGTTGATATTACTTTCAAAGGATTCATTCACGTAATCGGTAGGATTCGGAACTGATCAAAATAAAATATTAAGGATCGAAAGTGCATCTCTTCAATTGGAGCATCAAAATGGTCTTAGTGACAAGAAAGGAAATTTGTCACCACGAATGTATAGTGTTGAAAAATCAGGAAAAGCTTGTTGAGATCCTGGAAATAAAAATAATGAGTTGTGTTATTGGTGGTTTTTATGCTTCCTGTTATGATCTGGAATATGTTGATTGACAAGTAACTTCTTATCGACCTTAATTTGCAAGCGAGGGAAAGAGGAAATACAGAACATAGCCAGCGCCTGACGGTTGGAGCCATATGAGAATTGATTTTATTTGTTTGTTTACCTCTACTCAAGATCTTACCTCAGTTTGAGGCACATAAAACACCAAAGGGAGTTGCTCTCTACCACGCTTAGGATGTTTTTTTTTGATAAAGACTGCTGTATAGTTTAGTGTGTGGAAGCAGGTGCTTGAGCAGGCATTTGAATTGATGTAAATATTTGATAGTATTCTACATGTTTTTCTGGACATTGTCTTCGTTTTATGTGTACTTATGACTTAATTGAACTGCTTGTCTACATCCAGAACATTCCATCTTGCAATTTTGATAACATTGCTTTCAATAACAAAATATTGCTGTTAAGCCTTGAGATTTTAAGAGTACTCCTAGCATAGTGTTGTTTTCAATTGGAAGGCATGGCTAATGTATCTATGGTGCCATAGAAATATGCTAAATCTGTTGATTTTCTTCTCATTCCATTATTATTATTATGAATCCTTTTACTTTTCAGAATCATTTTCATTATATGAGTTTGTCCCAAAGGAATAGTTAGGCTTATTATGTGAGCTTGGTTCAGCTGTTTATCCCTTTCAGTGATTTGAAATTTGGTAAAATATCTGAGTTTAGAGTATGGAACAGTTTTTACAATCAAAGGTGCATGATCACTCTGGTTGCAGTACAGCTATATTATCTCACAAATCGGTTTCCTCTCTATCTGTGTCAACTTTCTAACTTCCATGCACTAACTTATGTCACCTCAACTTGTGCATCCATACTGTTATGATTCTCAGAGGCGAAATGGAGATCCACTTCGTGTCTACATGGATCTTGAGGCTGGTAGGAAAAGATCTGGTTTTGAGGATATATTCATTAGCTATCACGCTGAGGATGATGTACAGTCAACTTATGCTGGTGCACTTTTTCATAATGGTCGAAACTATTATGTGTCTCCTTGGAAGAACAATGTAAGTGTTAACTGATATTTCATTCTTTTCTTTACATCAATATTGGTTCCTTTTGTTTTCTAATTAATAATTTCATGTTCAGAAAGTCGAACTTATGGTGAATTTTATTTCGTTATCCTAAGGACACTCTTGTTTACTGGTCCTCTTCCCGATGCCTTACTAAAAGAAACCAGCTTGCCAAGAGTCTTCTGAGCTTGCTGCCTCACCATTCATTTGGCAAATGCTTAAACAATGTTGGTGGACTAGACATGGCCCTTTACCTGTATCCAGAGTGCGCGAATGATGCCAGCGTAAAGCCAAAGTGGTGGGATCATCTACATTGTGCCATGTCTCACTACAAGTTTGTTCTTGCTATTGAAAACACCATGACAGAGAGCTATGTGACTGAAAAGCTGTTTTATGCTTTAGACTCTGGTGCAGTTCCAATCTATTTTGGTGCACCAAATGTGTGGGATTTTATTCCTCCTCATTCCATAATAGATGGAACGAAATTTGGCTCCATGGAGGAATTGGCTTCCTATGTCAAGAGGCTAGCTAATGATCCGGTAACTTATGCCGAATATCATGCATGGAGAAGATGTGGTGTCTTGGGTAACTATGGAAAGACTCGTGCAACAAGCCTTGACACACTGCCCTGCCGACTATGCGAGGCTGTAAGTATAAGAGGAGGGAGAGATGCACGGGGTTAGGTTTGTTTGTTTGTTTCTTTTTTTTTATTATTATTTTTTTCTATCAAGACTTGGTGATCATGGCGAATCCAAGATTTTGCTGATTGGATGATTTGTGTTTATGTTACAGAAAAAGAGTGTAAAGGGTTAAAAAAAAGAAAAGGATGGCATACGTTAATAATGTTATGCATCTCTGCCCTCTCTTCTATAGAGTCCATGATTTGCGAGTGAAATGTTGCTTGGCAATTGCGAGCACGTGCTTAAGTAGTGGGCCTTTGAGTGGTCATTGGGATGAAGCATTGAACTGATATGGAAAAATATTTGTCGTTCTTCAAAAGATTACTGAACTTATAACAGTTTGTTCCTCCTCTCTCATCTTCTTTTGTCTTTTAACAGTAATTAAGTCTTCGTATGCTGCTGCTTTTAAATGATATTGCCATACAAATTTACGTAAGATGTTTCAGAAACTCTACACAATTAATTAAACAAGAATGTTAATAGACGAGAGGCAAATCTTTTCTTTGTTTTAGAGATAAATTTAAGCGTTTGAAGTGTATAATTGATATATTTTTTGTCCTTGGGCATTGAAACTTTTAGCCACGAGGAAAAAGAGGTCGAGATGTAGCAGCTAGACAAATGATGTACCATTTAGAGAGATAAATAACTGATTCCAAGACCAGAACTTGCAGATAAGGCTTTATGTTTTGCTAAGAAGACTAGAGAGATAAGAAGTGCGTTTTTTTTGTGGAAATGTAATGAACATATTGGAAGGGTAAAGAGGTTTTTGGGCCAGGCCTTATAAATGTTAAATAACTTGTTATACAGCCTTCTTGCTATTAACAACTAGTTACATTTATCCTACTAGTTATTAACATGTTACATTTTTGACAAAAGTAATGGGCCTAACTTAACACCTTTCCCTAACAAGGCTTCCAGTAATATCAAATACTATCTACAATAAAAGCCAATAAGTTCAGGCATGGGAGGCCTCTATTATGAAGATTTTCTCTCATTACATGCACTACGTTCTAGCAGTAGGGGAAGTATCTCCCCTTATGTTTAGCATACATGGAAGGCTAGCAAGCTCAAAGCGGTGTAAACTTGTGGAGGAATATAAATTCCACTAGATTAGATAAATATCCCAACTCTTGATCATGGTTAAATTTTGAATTGAGTGTAAGTGTTTAAGGAGGGGGGTTTTTCGAAGGAATTTCTCGTTATGCTTCTGATTCATATAGAGTGGACGTGAATTTCCCTTCTTTTTGAGCATATGAGCTATATTAGATTATTTGAGCTTGAAAGAGTAGCCGACATATTTTAGAGTAAGGTATATAGTCCTTCTTTACCATATAATTTACCTTTGATTCTCATACATGAATTAATGGTCTTATAGAATAATAACATCATATATGGGATAGAGATCATGGACCTAGGGATTCAAGTGTTCTCAATTTTGAGCCTCTCCACCTACATACTGCATGTAGCTATGCCTATAAATTAAGAAAGTTGGAATCTTCAATGATCATCTATTCTCTTAGTTGTTGATATACAAACCTATAGGGTATATGAGATTCCAATTTTGACTTTTGAAATCTTCAATGATCTTTCTGCCTATATCTAGTAGATTTCGTAGCTCAAGTATAGTTTAAACAACTTAAAGTCATCAGTGTTCATGAATCTTACCTTTAAGGCTCAAAGTATGGTGTTGTTTATTGAAGTAGGCTAGTATTTGAGGTTGTACTTTTCAAGTAGCTTCTTCTAAAAGATATTAGAGTAAGGAGAAGAGAATAAGAGGTAACCAGTAGTCTTAGGAAGTGTTTGGCTTAAAGTGTAGATTGATTAACCACTTTATGGAATTTTGTCTATGGTTGATAATCTTTTTTTAATGGCCATCCAATGATCATAAAGCACTTAGCAACATTGCCCCTAAACCAAATGATCTTTTGCTAACTAACCTCTTGGGAAGGTGGGCTGAGCAAAGACACGCAAGAAGAGTTGTGAAGGTATTGGAAAGACATCTGAGCTAGACGAATTTGTTGTTTTTGGATCCATTAGGGGAATATCTTGGTATTGGTAGAAGATTTAAGTAATCTTCTGGGGTTTGATCTACTAATTTTGATGGATTAGCACTTCAACATTGGCATTTGGTGTGAGGTCATATTGAATTATAGAGAGAGTCGTAGAGAAGAGAGAAAGGGGAGAAAAAGGAAGAAGAATAAAAGTTAGGTTTCAACTTTGCTTGGCTTTCAAGAAGGAATTTGTGGTTGTTCAAGAAGAGAAAAAGGAAGAGGAGGATTAGAGCTTCCATATAAGCCAACAAACCCTTCATTTGGTGAAGATCCAAGGTAAGTTGGATTTTAAATCTTTGGATTTTTTAGAGTTGGTTCATATAGCTTACGAAATATATGGGTTTAAAGATTCTAAGATCAATTTTATAAATATGTGTCTTGTGGGTTCTCAATTGGAATTCCTATTGAATGAAATTTTTGGCTTATGTTAAAGGAAATCAAAGAAGGAAAGAGGAGCAAAGGGAGAGGACATCTTTGAGCAAGTTTATGAGCAAGGAAATAAGGTGAGTTTCATGTTTATAATTGAATAATGAGTCATTAAAGTTTTTCCAAATCAAGAGAATAAAATGATTTCAATTATTTCATAAGTGGGCATATATTGCTTTTAAATGATTTAAAGAATTTGCTTATATGTGCGTATATACTTAATTGATTAGATTTGAATTGTTGCGAATGTGGAAAATGCATTGTGATTTATGATCATATTATGCCATTGAAATGTGTCATGTCATTTTGTATAAAGAAAAAGAGGAAAAAGCATGAGAATATGAAAATGTATGGAAATGCATTGAGCATAAATTGATTGTGTTTGGGTGAGAGAGAAATCGTTTCGTTGTCAGGTGCATGTCGACATAAAGCCTTCTCCTGGCTACACGATTGTGGCATACGAGATCCGAAAAATGGGCTCGTTTCATTCACGGAGTAAACCTCAATTTCTCTGTTTTATTCCACGGAACCCTTGAGCCATTTGTTGTGCATTGCATTTGTGAATTGTCAAGTTAATGCATACATGATTTGTATTATTTTGAATTGGTTGAGAACTATGCTTTTACTTGAATTCAATAAGAATTTTCTATGACAAATGAATAATTTCAATGGTTTTGCTTGTTATCAATTATAAACTATTACCCACGAGCTTTTAAGCTCACCCCCACTCTCCTTCCCTATTCAGGTGATAAGCAAGAGACCGAGTGAAAGAAAATCAAGACATTACTCTGAATTTGCTTGTTTTGTTTTATTTTGGAGTAGTTTATGTAAAACAAGGTTCCAGATGTATTTCGAGAATTTTTGGGTTTTGTATCTTTTGTTTTTGGATTTTAATATTGATGATTTAATGTGGCTTGGAAATGCCATTAAAGTTTGTAAAACTCTTATTTTATGATGTTAATGAAATGTAAATTTGTGTATGGATGATTGTTAAGTTGAAATGTGAATTTGTGTAACATCCCATCACCGATTGGAAGGGTATTTTGATAAATTAGGACGAGTTAGGAATGTTTAAATATATCTTGGCATACACTTGCATCTTATAGCCTCTATCTTTATATGAATGATAATTTTTGCACATGCACATGATTGTACATGTATTCATGACATTTCCCGGCATATGTGTCTAAATGAAACTTTTTGTGAATTATGTGATATTTGTGTTTGAAAAATTGAATTGAAGTGCTCTAGGTGTGTTTTACATTTTTAGGGATTTGTGAGAATTTTTC
>JANZLF010000003.1:22159063-22180585 GCA_026546835.1 Erythroxylum foetidum
TGGATATGGCATGTAAATTGTATATGGATGAAATGATATGAATGTGATTGATTGTGTTTGGATTCCGGACAGGAGGTTCGATGATTGTAATGATTGGCCTGAATTATTGAAATGCTCTTTGTATACGAATTGATGGTATATAAACATGTATGTGAGATTTTATGGCAAGAAAGAAAAATAAGATTGTTAAATGATGAGATATGAGTGCATATGAAGAAGAAAAGGAATTGAGGTTGAGGGATTGATGATTTTTCAAATTTGAAATTGAAATTTCTTTGAATGATATTGAAAAAAAAATTATACCGATTTGGATTGGTTTAGACCAAGTGTATCTTTATAGTTTCCAACGTTTTTCTAAAGTATGCATTTTCGGATGTCGGAGTTAAGAGTTTTGTCCTTATGCGTTTTGTTTTCTTTGATTCCGAGCCTTTCGATTCCTTTAGTTTTGGACCCGAAGTTGGCCCATTTTTTATTTTTGATTTCTTTCGTTTTCTTCCTCACGCGCTTTATTTGATTCCCCTTTTGATTTCTTTCTTTTTCGCAAATTTTTTTTCAATTTATGATTCCAAGGTTGGGTTCTGAAAATAGGTACCAACATTAATACTCAATGGCTCAATCTTAATTTACAAAAATGCTTTAAATGCTTAAAAAAAACTCTAAAAATTTTGCTCTTGTATCAATAAAATGTCATCCAGAAGTTCAATAATCAAAATATGGTGTATTCATAGTTAAAATATCTTCAAATATTTTTTAGAGAAACAAACAAACAAGCCATTAAAATGATTAATTTTAGGACATATTTAGCTAATCTATGTCTATTATAATTGAACTACCAAATAGATATCAAAGTCAAGAAAATAATCATTTTCTCTAGATTATGTAACTTTTGAAATCGTGGTTTGATTAGCTGATATAAATCCTTCAACTAACTGATGTACATTAGATTACGGTTCAAGTATCTTAACACCTAAATGAACTTTAAAAAAATCCATTATATTTCTTTCTTGTATACGGTTCAGTTAGTTGATATAAACTCATTTGCTATTGAACCTATATGGTAACTAACTATCAAAAAAATGTCATGAAAAATTTTCCAAACAAAAATATCCTCTAAAACTTTCACTAACAAGTATTATATAGACTTTTTTAGGCATCATGCTTTTGGAAGCAACTAGTTTAGATTTGTTTATTTTAAACATGTTTTCTCTAAGGCATTTTTTATCCAATGGCTAGCAATAAAAAAATAGTTTAAGCACTTTGGATAGGATAAAGGATTCTTTTATTCTTAACCCTTTCTACAAGGTTTGGATGGAGACGCAAAGACTATCAAACATCTATCTTTTTGTTGCTTTTATGCCAATGGCTTCTTATAGAGTTTACAATAATATTGTAATCATTTCCCTTGTAAAACTAAGTGGAAAGTAATTATTTAGTGGGCTTTAGTTCCTTATTAGGTTAATAGGAAAGCTACTATGTCCTCAAGATTACTTTTGTTTGTACTTCCATTCAATATAATGAGAAAGGAATATAAGGATCTTCAAAAATCAACAATAAGCTTTACAAATTGATATTCAAAAGAACTTAGTTAAGGTACGGGAAATGACAGTGATCAGAGGTGAAGGCCTTAGTTATTCTCTATGTATTATTAGTAGATGGAATCTTTAAAGCTTAAAGATTTGTTCTTGATATTAGCAAATTATAACCTCATTTCTAATTATCATACTCTTCATGTTACTTATCGAAATTGGCTATCATAATGCTTAAGATTCAATTGTACTTCTAAGATTGTGACTTAGAATTGGAATCAAATTGGATCCATTATTTGATGCTTTTGTACTTAAGGCTTCACCATTAGTTTGTCTTCAAAGACTACTTAACGCTTCACTTGATGAATAGCTTTAAGGAAATGCTCCATTGCTTGAATTGATTCCATGAATAAATTCTTGATGAATATGTGTCACATTGCTATCTTTTGAATCACCAAAAATAAAAAACTAGTTATTATCATAAAAATATATCCTTAGTTCAACAACACCTTTGTTTAATATTCTAAAAGTTTACCACCATCATCTCAACAAAATAGCTAATATTACTAAACTGATGTTTTCAATTATTAATCACCACTCTTTTAACAAAACCCATAAACTTTTCAATTATGGAAAATAGTTCTGAAGAGAAAAGAAAAAAGGATAATATAAAATGATTTTATAGTTTTACAAGTTAGCCAACCATTTGTTATCTTATAAAAGAAACTATAACAAGTCACAGGTTTGAAAAAAAAACATCATAATATTCACTTTGATGGTAATATAATAATTTCTAGATGAACTATGTTTTGTATTTTAAAGATTAAATTTCTTCAAACACTCTTCACCATCTTCTTTGTGGAATTTCCATACGGAAGCCATTATTCCACTTGATGTTGAGGAATTAGATTTCCTAACTTGTACCTACATTAATTAGTGTTAGCAAACAATAAAAGCCTTTGACAATTTAAACATGAAACACATTCATCCAACGAGAGGATAATTATAGGTAATTCAATAATAAAAGCAAACATGACTTACATTTTCCTTACTCTTGTTCTTTTGAATCTTCAAGGTCTTCAACTCTTGAGGCCTATTTATTAAATAATCCTTTAATTGTTCATCATTCATCTTATCTACGATATTGATCTGGCAATATAAAAAATTAAATTAATATAGTACTTAAAAATTAAAATAAATATCATTTTCACCTATAATATTTAAAAAGAAATTGAAAAGAACAAAAGGCATTATTTTGTAATTTTAGTTTGTTGCAAGTTTTAAGTGCCTCTTTTTATTTTAAATTAAGTTCTTATATTACATTTGAATTTTTTATTATGAATTTAGTTACATTTGAATTATGTTGTAGAATATAGATAACATTCATGAAGATTTTATAATTTTATGTTTTTCCCATCCATGTTACGCCTGCAAGATTCTCATGTACATAGATGACCTCCTGGAATGCATGCAAAGATATCCTGTGAATGGCAGGATGGTCGGACATATGTCTTGGATGTGAAGACAGACGGAAAGTGACTTTTATAGTTAAATATTACAAGTGCACTGACCTGCTGTTCGGGCTTAAAGTACGAAGGTCCCATGTTAGTGGTCCTTTAAGTTCTTACATATGTGAGCAAATTTCCAGCTTTAAAATAAGATTTTATAATTTTAGTTGATTATTCAAAGAAACTAATAGTGATATATTAAAAAAATATTTTAATTTTTAAATTTTAAATATTTTTTTGATAATGACTTCTTTTTGACGTTTGCAAAAAAAAAAACTCAAAATTGGATTTTAAAGATATATTTATCGCCTATTAATTCTTTATAAAAACTATTGTTAATTTGTCATATACCTTTAGTAAAAGACTAGAGTTTAGAAGAAGAGTAGTTTATTTATGAGAAAAGAACTATATCTTCATCGAGTATTAGTGTAGCAAGTTGTCCAAAGTGACATTCTTAATATCATATTGCAACTTGAAATACTCGGGAAAATGATACCATTTTATGATAAGAACACCTAAGGACATAAAATGAAAGGGTTAAATGTCAAAACATTCCACATTTGGTAACTAGTAATATGAAGGAATTGAAATTAAAAAAATAAAAATATCAATAAAAAATGAAAATTGAAATATGAATGAAATTATTGATTATAAATTTAGTATATAATCACTGATAATGAGATTGATATCAAACATTTTACTGAATAAGATTGATATCATATATTCAAAATGATAATGAGAAATCATTTATTCATATTCGGTTTTTTATTTTTATTTTTTAAATAGTTAATCAAAATATTTTGTATTTTATAAATAATTAATAATTTTTTAAATAATTTATAAAAATATCAAATTTTACATAATTATGATGATTTTTAGGATAAAAATAAAATTAAATAACTATAAAAATTTTATTTTTCTTGATATAGTATCATTGAAACAAAATAAAAAATTGTTAAAGAAATGAAATATGAAGACTGCCATATGTATTTTTGATAATAATATTCCAATAGGAATCAATCAAATACTGATGATATAATATTTTGATAATATTTTAATAATATCTCATTCAATGCTTATATTTTCTCCGTGATATTTGATTCTAACTTCTATTTGTTTAAATTTCATTTCAATTTTAGTTTTTCATTTTTTGTTCACTCCTAGTATCCAAACAAGCAAAAATTATGGAATTAAGGTTGCATTCACATTCTCAAATCTAAATTTCATATGTAATAATAATTAGATAAAAATAGCATAGAATTTTAAAGAGTAAGTAAGGGAACAAGCGAGGAAAGAGTAAATAGTGATATTAAAGTAAGTCTAAATTCTTGAGTAAATGTGAAAATGAGGAGAAATAGGGGCTATCTATTTATAAAGCACGCATTAATATTGAGATATTTAATAAGATAAAGGGTAACATTTATAAACGTCCACCATGATTTAAGAAAATTTTAAAGAACTCCTAATCTTTAAAATTCTTGAAAAATACTCCTTAAAATTTTTAATTTTTTTAGAAAAATCCCTTACTTTAGGCCTTACTTAAAAAATAACGACAAAACATATATGATATAAACATCATATATGGATTAATCAAATATTATCTGACATGGTAACCTAACTCAACTCTTAAACCTGACTCAAAGCAATTAAATTTATCTTAAATTGATGATTTGAAAAATTAAAAATAGTTATTAGTTTAGATCAAGTATAATTAGTTAAACAATGTTCGATTGGTACACTTGTGATATTCATGCTAAATGTGTTTCATCATTATTTTTAATTGAAGTTTTTCTAGAAAATATAAAACCATTAAGCGATTTCTTCAACCACACGAGAGCTTCAAGTTTTTTAGCTTGATATTAAATCATGGGAGTAGAACAATTTTTTTAAAGACGAGTTTCTTTAGATAAACTAACTTAAAGATAATAATTATACATCTATAAGATTAAAGAAAAATATAAATAAATATGCTCTCCAAAAAACATTCTTTCTTGAAATGTTGCTACAAACCATAATTTATTGAAATGTTTACCCTCTTATAGCATCTATAAAATTAAAAAATAGAATTTATAAATTTTAAAAGAGAATAAGCAAAGAGTGGCTACTCTCTTTATCCTTGATCTTTTTTATAGTAAATTTAAATTTTACTAAGTTTCATAATTATAGCCTATTAAACCCAAATATCCTATTTGATCATTAAATTTCTTAGATTTTTCATTCAAGTTCAACTTGATTTATATTTATTTTTTATTTATTCTATATGTTTGATTTGTTAGTTTCTTATTACATTGAAAATGAATATAAATAATTCAAATAAAAGTTAGAATTAGAACATTTATTGTATTTTATATTTATTTTCTAATTAAACAAATTATGAGTATAAATAAATGGTAATATCTAGTAATACAATATGATCACTCACATAGTTTGAATGTCGAAGTAGAATATCCTTTCCATGAAGAACCCTTGCTTATAAGTTAATTATTTCATCATTTAATTATACAAAATCTAGAATTATTATCTACTATATGAAGCAAAATCAAAATTGATTTATTAGTAATTAATTTATGGTTAATATTTGAAAATAATCTTTTAAATCTTAATTATCTCGATTAAGAGAATTCTTAAAGCAGTTAATTAGCTTGACAAATCCTAACTATGTTAGTCAACTACCTTCATGTAATTCATACTATATTAAATTACTATCCAATAGATAAGTAAATAGAGAAGGTCCTTAGATAATCAAAATATATGATTCATATATGAATAGTTGTTTAATCTTAAAACTAAGGATGTGTGTGTGTGTGTGTATTTATGTGTGTTTACAAAATAAAATCACAATTAGGACTTCCACAAACATATATAATGTTTTATTTGATATCCTTATTTTTTTTGTTAGTTCAATTTACGTACTCTCTAATAAAAACTTATTAATTTATTTAACTCCTTAAATTAGTTTATAAGAGCAATTAGTTCATTCATAAGAAAGAAATATAATGTGTAATATTTTTATCATTTAATAAATATGGCATCTTAATTTGTTCTTGGTTTTTTTAAGACAAAATACAATGCTACTAATAAGTCCTTTGATTTGTATGTTTACATGGAAGTTCAAACTAAGAAATAAGCTTAGAAAAAGATTATGTTGAAGCCAACATAAAGGAGCAGATTGTTAATGCCTATCATACTAGTAGTAGATTTATATCCTTAGCAGAGTATCAAAAGAATAGATTACTTAAGAGCTCACTATAAGATTTCTCTTAATTTTCCAATTGGATATGAATTAGCAATTAGCACATCATATTTGAATAATTCAATGTCATTATATATAGAAAAAATATAACTTTCTTATTTTGGAACTTAATTTTAATGGAAGGATTTAAAAAATTGTTTGGTGATTTAAAGTATATATAGGGATCTATTAGTAGAAGATCAAAATAGAAGAGGGACTGTTTGCTAGATAGTGAATGAAAAATATATTGTAACATATTGGTGACTGAACTTAGTTGAATTAGGAAACATTTATGAAGTTAAGACCTTCATTAAGAGTATTGCCTAAATGTATTTTTAAAATTGATAAATAATTTATTTTCATGTAAGAGAAAAAAAATTACCATGGTTTAGGTTGCTTTTCACATAAAAAGAAGATGTATATTTTACAACCTTTGACATATTTCAGTTTACTGCAAGTTTATGATTATGTAATGAGGGAAGTTGCATGGAGATACGTACCATTAGATGGATCAAGGTAAGTTATTGTTTAGATCTTACTTGTCATTTGTATGATTCTTTTTATAATATTTGCCATTATCAAAAAAGGGAGACTGTTACACTAATTGGAATGATACCTATAATTTTAATGACAATAAAGTATTGGACTACTAATAAAGTTTATTAGATATTGATAGGTAATATAAGAGATCAATGTTGTAAGAAGAGACTTCATAAAGCATTAAAGCTAATAATTTAGGCATTAGAGTTGTTAATTAATGCCTAGGATGAGTAGATAAGACTTAGAGATGATTAATCAAGACATAATAACTTACGTTTAATGATAATAAAGCGGTTATAAGTGGTATGATATGAAAAAGGAGTGTTGTTGGACTGACTGAAGCCTAAAAGGGGCCAATTGTTGTTTCATTAATTGAATCTAGTCTACTAAATAGTTAATTTTATCTTATGAGACCTTGATTTATTTGATCAACCAAATAAAGTAGTCAATCAAAGTTCATATAAATGACATATAACCAATCATGTTTTGCTACAAAAGGAAGAGAATGATACTATCAATAGCTAATTGGTTGAAAAAAATTATAAAAAGGACTTTTGAGGGTATAATACATAATAAATTAAAGAGATTAAAGTGAACAATAGGAATGAACAAGAATAAGGGATTTCAAGTGTAAGCAAGAACATGCGCTACAAGTTTATTGAATTTTTGAGTGTCTTTAGTGATATTTCTTCTTTGAGCTATGATATAGAGTCTTGAATAGTTGTGAGAACTATTTGTAGAAAATTGAAGGTCTATACAGGGATAAACACTCTCAACTTACTATATAATTCCTCTTGACCATTAAAGTAAAACATTTTTAGTAGTTTCTTTAACCTATTAGAGAAAAGGGCTAATGGATTTGAATTCCTAAGAGAAGATTTAGAAATTAGCATATGCTAAGAATGGTCAAACTATTACAAATTTGTATGATTTTTTTCCTAACCTTACTCCTTATACTTATTTACTTCTTCTTGTTTGATTGTGATTATATGGTGTACTTCCATTATCATTATAACTTTCTCTGAACATCGTAATCACTATAACTTGCTTGTTAATTTAAGTGATTTTCATTAAATTTATAGGTTTTTTTAATGTTATAAACATAAAGTTTTAATATAAATCATGAAAATTAAGTCATAGTAATCTAATTCACCTTTTTCTTAAGTCTTGATTTTCAATATATGTAAATTTAAAAAGTCAAGTATGATTATATACAATAGGTATTTGATAAATTATGAGCAAGGTGAATCAGTTAATAGTCACGTAATTGACTCTATATCATGTGCCTTTTAGGAAAATAATTGTTATTAGCATATGCCCTCTCATTTGGGCAACCTAGGCATCAGATAATATAAGAGGAAGAGCCATATTGTGTATAAAGAGACAAAACATTAGTTATGTAGCCTCCCAATGGAAATCTTTATTATTGAGAAGAGACTCATCATCTCAACAAAGACCTCAACTATAGATTATATAACCAAACAATATAAAAGTTAGAAGTCAAAAGGGATGCTGTAAACACTCACCTTTTCCTAAATTTGTAATCAAAATTTCTTCATGTTAGGATTAATTATATCTATTTATTTTATAATTTTATTTTAGTTAGATATAATTAGAGATTCTTATTTCTAGATGAGATTGATTAGTTTTAATTAGTTTAAATTACTTATATATTAAAATTTATTAAAATTTTATTAATTATTTTTATATTTTTGGTTAGTTTTTATAGAAAATGGAAAACATAAAAGAAAATAGGAAAATATGAAAAAGCGTAATTCCCTAACATTATAAGTAAGGAGTTGTAGATAAGTATGATTAGAAGTTGAATTTTCTTCATAGACTCCAAATTGCACTAAATTGATATAAAATAGTTATAATCCAAGTAAAGATTTCTTATGAATGAAGTAAACGAACTTGAAAGTCCCATGAGTTTCACCATCAAGATATACAATGATGAAGATGGTAGGAAGTTTAATAAGAAACTTTTTTAAGGCATAATTGTGAGCCTACTCCATCTTTCTAATAGCCATTTGAATATTTAAGTTATTGTATTCTTATGAAATCATTTTCATGTTTCATTGAGGGAATCACATTTCTTAGTTGCTAAAAGGATATTGCATTATTTGAACTGCCTATCTTTTAGGACTATGGTAACCTAAGATAGAAATTTTTGAACTTTGAGTATAGTTTAATCTGGACTTTACTAGTAGATTGTTAGATAGGAAAAGTACTATACTACACTTGCCAATTTTTAGGTAATTTATTGATTCTAAGGTTTATTAAGAAATAGAATTTTTAACTTTATCGACATATAAGGCCAAGAAGGTAACTATGTAAAGTTGTTACACCCTAAACTTTTTGTCATAGATGAAATTTCTTTTTATGAAGTTAGATAGAAGAGCTCTAGCTTCTCTTTAAGTAATTTACCGGAGTTCCTTGATTCCCCTTTTTTTAAATTTTAGTTTCTAGTAAGATTATCTAGTAGGCTATTCTCCCATTCTTTTAACCATAGAGGCTTTAACTTATGAGGAAAGTTTCTATTCCTCGATAGTCCTCAATAAGAGCTCTTGCTTCTTTATCAAAAAGCTAAAGTATGCCCCCATCAAGTTATTCAAGAATAAATAAGGAAGAGTTCCTTAGTCTTACTGATTTAGTTGTGAAAAGAACCTTTGCTCCAACTAATGTAGAGATCAACTCTTATAAGGAGGAGATCCTAACTGTAACATCTCGTTCCCATACTAAGGGTTAGAACCTTAAAATATAGTACATGTGAGATAAATGAGAGATTAAGGGAAAAAATGCATTTTTCATGCTCATGCATATTGTTAGCATACATACATGTGAATTTGAATTTTTGCACACATTAAAGTGACTGTACATGCACTCATTGACATTTTCTAGGTATAATTGATTATTAATGTGTTTTAATTGAGAATTGTGAATTATTTGTATTGAAAACTGAATTGGAGGAGTATAAATAGTTGGATTAGAATTTTGGCGAATTTTAGGAGAAATTTTCAAAAAAATGTGGGGTATTATTGAACTAATGCCATGTGGCAAGTAAATTGATGAATGGTTGTAGAAATAAGAGTCGAATGGCAATGGAAAATTTTATAAATGACCTTGGGATTTAATGACTTATATCATTAAAAATTGGGAGACAATTGGAGTAGAAATTGGAGACAAAATGGACTAATTATTAAAATGGACCAAATGAAACCATGGGAAGTGACATGTGGTTACTTACCATACCACATGTATAAGTCACGAATTTGTTAAATGAAAGACCATATTTTGGTTCTTTCACTTAACCATTCACGACATATGCTACCTTTCTTCATGTTCTTCAAATTTTTCTTCATTTACTCTCTCTCCATTTACGATACCCTCTTCTCCTAAGCTTTAATGTTGAACCTTGCCTTCTTCCATTCCTATCCACTTAAATACTTGCTATCTTATTCTTATTTCTAAAGAAACCTAACCTACTCCACCTCTATTTGTGATGATCGTGGATGTTGTAGAGCTAGGGTTTTATGGTGATTGAAGAAGCTTTAGGTAAAATCAAGTAAGTAACCTATTACTCTTCATGGCTTTGATGAATGGAGCATGTTTGATGATAGTTAAGAATTAAATGTTCATAAAATGAGGATGGGTTCATAATAAAACATGGATGAGAAAAGCAGATAGATTAATGTCTTACTCTTGTATATGGGTGATGGGTAAAAATTCATAGATTGTTATAGAGAAGATGCTGAGGTTGAATGATCATCAAAGTGGTGTGTAGATGAGTGCAGAAAAATTGTTTATGAATGGGTAAATATATATGTTCTGTTTCGGTTAATGATCAAATATAGATCAAGGATTGGTTTGTGAATGCTACTGAGCTGAAATGGAGTTGAGAATTAGAAATAGAAGGAGTAGGAAATATGATCTTTGTATGAGTTGTGTTAGGGTAAGATTTGGAAACAAAAGTGGCGGTTGATCTGGAAAATGTGGCAGCATGATCTCTAAATATGCTTCTGTGTTATATCTATAACTTTTTCTCTAGTTATCCAAATGAGACGATTCTTAGTTTGGATTAAACTAGAGACATATAGATACATTTTTTATGAAGACATAGAATTTAAATTCTGTCTTTAAGAGTCTCAAAATTTGACATGAAATTGAGAATTGGGCATAGTACATTGTTGGATTAATATATATGTTGTGTTTTGTTTTGAGTGTATAAGAATGTGTTATATTTTGAGTGTTTATGATCAATTAAGGAATATGAAATATGTATGGATGATGTTGAGTTGAAGTTAGGTATACTTGAAGAAGTATCCACTTGAGATGATGAAATGAAATAAGTTAGAGAAGTTGGTTTAGAATAAAAGAAAAAGATAGAGGTAAAAGTTTGATATGAATTTCCTTGATTAAAATGTATTGATACAGGAAGATTTTGATAAAATAGTCTTCATGAAAGTTGTATATAATTCTTTTAATTTTTCATTGATATAAAGTGTACAATTTTTGGAGTTCTAGATCAAAAATTATATAGGTTTGAAGAAAAGAGGGGGAAAGAAAAATTCAGCAAGAAGAGGAAAGTCACCCTTGTGCATAAGCACGATGGTGAATTGCATGGAAAAAAATTAGAAGTCACCCTCGTGAATAAGCACGATGGTGACTTTGCATGGGAAAATTGGAAGTCACCCTCATGCTTAAGCATGACAGTGACTACGCATGGGTGAGTTAAAAGTCACCCTCATGCATAAGCACGATGGTGACTTTGCCTGAAGTAACTCACCCTGAACACCTTTGCTTCTCTTGGCTATATCTTCTTCGTCCGATCTCCAAATGACATGGGACTTGAACCATTAGACTCGTAACACATTGACCTTCATCTTAATCAACGATCATAGCCATCTGAAATTATTTGGAAGAGATTGATTGATTGAATTGGGATGAAAATGATGAACAATTCTGGAACTTCATAACTGGAGTAGTTTCCATTGACCATACCTCGGTATTTTGATTATATCTTGATCTGTAGGGTTCCAAATGGAATGATTTTTGAATTGGAGTAAACTAGAATAGTGCTACAATTATAGTTTCAAAAAAAATTTATACCAATTTTTGAATGATTGAGTGCTTTAGCATGTCGCCCTGGCAGGGCATGGTCTCAGATATCACTCAGGATGTCGAGCACGTGTCTCGCGTAAGTGGAATGCTACACTAACCCTGAGGTAAGTAGCCTAAAAAAGCCCTCCCATTATAAAAAAAATTATAGTAAATTGACGAAAACAAATGCGTCTAAAGACAGGCTCTATTACTTTAGGAACTCAACAGTGATCGGAAATCATAACACCTATGTAAATTCTACAAGTAGGTGTGACTCTTGGTCCTCTTCTTTATAAGGGTATTTTTTGGGGAAAAGGCCCTCATTTTCTTAAATACAATATTGTTTCTACTAAGAAGACCCTAATCATTAAAGATGATTCCTTCATTTTTAAATTATCTAAAGATGTTTACTTGGTGAAGATAATGGAGTAAGAACCATGGAACATTAGGGATCAACATTTATTCCCATAGAAATGACACCTCTGAATGGAATTGGATAGAAGAAAGGATGAAGCGATTCCTTTATGGGTTAATTTTCATATATGTTAGGTATTCAACAAATTTTCAAAAAGGTAAATCACTTTAGAATTGCCCTATTTATCTGAGTATCTTCAACATAGAGTAGCTACAATTAAGATATTTTATGAACAATGCTTTCATAGAATGTAAAAATCCTAATTACAATTACATATTTTTTAGTTATAAAGTATATGTATTAAAAAAATTTATCTTTCATTTGCATGGTTAAATAAATTGATAAAATATGTAAAAGTAAATACTACTTTTATGAAAAATCAAGAAATGATTTATCATGTTTTTTTAACAATTAGCTAAATTACTTGGTTTAAAATATTAGTGGTATATACCAAAATACTTGTTTTAGAACAAATATCACATTACAACCAACTTAGTGATTACAAAATATATAGTTAACAGTTAATAAACAAATTTTCTTTATTTTATATTTAAATGATACATGATTTTAATTATAGTCCTTAATTGTGATATATATGAAAGATGAAATTTTAACTCCTATTTTTAGGAAAATAATTCTTCCTTTATCTCATGAAGATAATTACTTTTTTTAGTTTTTCGATATGAATTTACTTTAAAGGTTATGATGTTAATTTTGGAAAAGATTCTTATGATTTTATTAGAATAATATTTAAGGCTTTCTACTTCTGAAGAAATTCTATTATACAATTAGTATTGCTCCAATTCCAATTTGATGTATACTCTTGTTTAGCTTTTGTATCCTTTATAGAGCTAGCCTCCTAAGGATATGTTTCCAGTTGAAGAATCTTTTTGTACACTATCAATTATTTAAATGAATTACATTTTATTCAAAATATAATAGTGAAACTATGACCTTCTTGAAATACCTCAATTGTCACTTTGATTATAATCCCAAAATAAGGAGTTAAATTTTGCAAAATAAGGAGTTAAATTTTTACTTATTAGTCAAATATATGTGGTCTAAATAGTAGATGAAGGCTTCTTAGAAAGTCTCCAATCCCCAATGGGTTTAAATTCTATTTCTAATATTCACGAAGATTTTCTCTAAGGATAAATCCCTAATTTTGGTTATTTTAGTGCGAGTATGGATATGTATGAGTCTAGTATTATCATTTATAAAATAATGACTGAATTCCCTATTAATTATATCTATTTATCTACATATTATTTTCAATTCAAAATCTAAGTTCAACCATTGAAGCAACAAGTTGATTGACTCTTAAAAATTGTGTTCACGACTTATCACTGGAGACTAAATTCATAAAAGTGAATCAACAAAATTGTTTAGATCTTAAATGTTAAGTAAAATTTAGGAAATATATATTAGATATGTTTAAAGATGATATAAAAGTTCATATATCTATATGAATATGTTGAAGAAGTCTCAAGATAAGATTTCATTATTTTTAATTTTTATCTTTAATAATTAATATATTTCTCATTTAGTGTAAGCTTTATCATATTTCCTATTTGATTTTCTTATTGCTTAAAATATTTTTCATAATTGCTTTCTTTTTCATAAGTATTAGCAGGAATTTACATAGAAATGTTATTAATGAAGAACGATCATAGTAATATTAACCTAAGAAGATTTCTTAGATTGTAGTTCCTTTCAGTTTATTTAAATAACATCAATCCTAATACTAACCCAAATTTATTAAACTTGATTCTCTTGATTAATTTTTTGGAATGAACTAGTTTCAAAGTTTACAATATATCCTTACCAATGTTTTAACTAATCAAATTGAAGTTTGAGGTAGAGATAATTAGTTTTTTAATAAAATTAAATAATATTAATGATAATAAAATGAGCCAATACATACATACAAAGGAAATACCATAACACTAGTTTCTAATAACTCAACATCTTGTAAATTCAATTATTACTTACTTCTCTAAATGTTTAAGTTTGAGACAAAAAAATCCTAGGAATTATCCAAGATTGAGCAATAATATTATATCAGCTTTGTGCTTCCTTGCATATCATTATTTGCTCCCTTATGCTTGCTTTGATCTTTTCAAAGAACATTGTACAACTTGCATCTTTCTTAAAGAAATTATGTTATTTTTTTCTTTCCATATCTCCTATAGGCTTACTCTTATGTTAATCAAATACATTAATTTTTTAGCTTTCCACATCTTACAAGCTTCTTGCAAGCATTTGATTGTGTCCTTAAATGTATCCAAGTTGTTCTGCCAATGACACATTCTTTTAATCTGTCTCTATATCACATTAGAGAAGTTGCATTTGTAGAATACGTGATCTATGTTTTCCTCCTTTTTCTTTCATAAAATGCATACTTTCTATATATCCATATATATAAGTCTATCCATAGTGTTTAGCTTATTCTTAACTTCCATTTATACATCTGCTTTATACGATACTATACTAACAAACTTTTCCTTGGAATTAACCATTGCTTGCATAGTATGTAGCAATCCTTTTGAGTTGCATTGAGACTATAAGTTGGGAGTAGATACCTTAATTCTTCAGGAAAACATCTTCATTGACCATTACTAATCTTTAAGCTAACCTTATCAATTTTTGGAATGTTTGACATTATTCTAGTAGCATTTTGGTTTTTTAATAAGAGGAATATATCCATTCCAGTTGTCATACCATAGTGAGACCTTAGCTCCATCTCATACTTTTAAAGTTTTATTGGGCTTAAATAGATGCCTCGTATTCAATATCTACAAAATAAACCAAAAGTGTGTAGGTTTATTTGGTGTAGCCCATAAGATTTTATCATTGATAATGTATCAATGCATTTACCTCTATTATAATGTCTCATTTTCTTCTAACCTCTTTCCTAAAAGCACTTTGTTAATGATTTTTATAGGAATTATTCCTAAACTTCCCTCCTTAATTAGCTTACACACCTTTTCCTATTTAATGCCTGCTTTACCCCTACTCTCATTATTGTTTCCCCAAATAAATTTACCTATTATTCCTTCAATTGTCTTAATAAGACCTTTGGAAAGGATATATAAAGGTCCAATATATATGCAAAGCACTCACAACTACTTTGACTAGTTATACTTTTCCTCTAAAAGAGAAATTAGTTTTTCTACATCCCTATTCTTCTTTGTATCTTTTCCATCACTAAAATGTGATCTCTGAATTACAATATTTTAAGTACAAGGCTGAATGCATCAATGCAGATTGTGTCCTTTATGTTTTTGTTATTCCAACAGTTGTATTAACTAACTGGTTTGCACTTATAGCCAAGACAAAGTGGCTTTATTTTTGTTGACTTCTAACCAAAGATTTGATTAAATTACTTTAATATTTCCATTAGCACCGTAACATATTTAGGGTGAGCTCTACTGAAAAGCAAAAGGTAATTTACAAGACACAAGTTAATTAGAGGGACTTTCTTATCTTTTGGAATGATACATGAAATTAGGTTGTTTAAAGACTTTGTATTTCAATAGTTGTGCCAAGGCCTCTATATAAAAAAAAAACAGGTACAAAGATGAGAGCTCTCCCTACCTAAGACCCTTAGCTCCTTTATTTTGGTTAGAGCTCCATTGACTAGGAAACTAAAGGAGGTAGAGCAAATGTAAGTTATTTTCAATTTTTAAAAATTTTCAATGTATTTTATCATCTCTAATAGTTGATACATAAAGCCTCATTTAACACTCCTAAATGCTTTATTTAAGTCTACCTTAATTGGGTAATTTTGGATTGACTTATTCTTTGAATATTCTTTAAAAAGCTCCTAAGCTATAAGGATGTCATCCCTAATGTGTCTTACTTACAAAAATGCCCCCTAATTGTCACTATGAAGTGAATTGAGAATGATTTTCAATCTATTTGCTAGGATTTTATAAGTCACTTTATAAAGGGAGTTATAGGAAAGTTTTGGTTTTAAATCACTAAACTTGGAGGCATTTTGGGACTAAGGGTCAAACAAAGAAATGTCTTATTTTTCTCTCTTAGCAACAAACCTTTGTCAACAAATTGCTTCATTGCCCCTAACACCAAGTTCTTAGCTAAGGCTAGACCTTTTTATAGAAACCATTTTGTCTATCCAATCCTAAAGCCTTTTGACCATTCATTTAGAACACCACTTCCTTGATCTATACAGTTTCCATAAGTTTAGTGACATTTTCAGCATCTATATCGCTGACTTTACAATTCAAAAACTTCCTCAGTTTATGAACTATAGATGTTGAAACCGAGTCAAATGCCCAAGCATGTTTGAAGTAGTTAATTGTCTCTTTCTTAATTTCTTATTGATTAGTGAGCAATCTTCCATCCTATGTTCTAATTAAAAAAATCCTATTATGATTTCTCCTGGACAAAACTGTATTGAAGGAGAATTTTTTAGATTTCTCTTTCCTTCAACCAATTAATCCTTTTCTTTTGTTTAATAAGACAATAGTGGTCATCCACAACTTATTAGTGTTCCTTTAACACAAGCTTTTCTTCCTTTAGAAGTTCACTAGTGTAAGGATCTTGAGAGAGGTTTTATCGAATGTAATGAAGTTTCTCCTTAGCATCTGTACTCTTTGGCTTGTACTAGTGGACCTTACATCTTTAAGTTTCTTTAACTTTCATTTGATCATTTTAAGTTTTTGCACATAGCTATACTTTATTCCTCTTACTTCTTCATCTAATTCCCTTTGAATTGCTCCCTAAAACCCATTATCACTTGCTAGAAAGTTGATAAACTTAAAAAGGCTTCTTTTATAAACTTTCCTAAAAATATTGTAAATTTTAATAGCAAAATGATTTGAGAATTAGGGATGTATGAAGCTAGCTTTACTTTTAAGTTATTCAGCTAATCACTCTTGGTTTACCATTACCCTATCTAGTTTTTACCTTAAGCCCCGTAAGTAAGCTTGCCTATTTCTCCATGTGAAATTATATCCATTAAGGTCCACTATCCCCAATCCTTCCATGCAATCTTTAAAATACTTACTAAAGTTTCTCAAGCTATAGTGTCCTTCAGCTTCTGTCCTATACACGATGGAATTAAAGTCCTAATTGATTGTCCAAGGCCTCCAGCATCTCCTTTACAATTTTTTAGATCTTTCCCGAAGTATTGTTCTTTAAAAATTAAGGTTAGCACTATATACAAAAGACGCAAATATCTTAGCATTTTCTTGCAAGAATTAAACCCTAGTAAACATGATTTGATCACAAGCTTCCAACTCCTTTATATCAACTACGCTAAAATTGTAATCATTGATTATTCTTCCATAATAGTGATGTAAACGATTAGAAATAAATCTTATTGGGATCCTAAGGTAGCTAGTTTATTCTTGTTCTCTAACCTGATTTTAGTTTCTAATAGCCCTAAAATTAATGTTTTTCTTCAAGAACAAAATTTCTTAAAGCTTGAAGCTTTTTAAGGCAATTCAGAACATACATATTCTACACTACTATATTCATATAGAAGGAAGTTTACCTTTGGAGCTCTTGCTATTGTTACCTCTTTGTGACTTCATTCTCTTAACATTTTGGAATTCTTGCTCATCTAGCTCATTCCTTTCGTCATTCTCCTAGGATAATTGAGTTTGATTAGTTAATGAGATATAGGTTTTTCTTCCACCTGCGAGAAATTCTTCCTTCAACTTTAGATTATCTTTATCAAATGCATTTGTCCCTGGACCTTTTTCTATGCTAGCTTATTCCTTCTCCTTTGGTGGAATTGTGGCAATCTCTTTGCCCTCCATATTGTTTTTTTTCTCCTAAAGCTTTAGTCCTTCTTCTTTCAGAGTATCCTCCCTATTATTCCCCTCCTCTTCATTTCCCATGAGTTTATAAAATTCACATTTTTAAAACATCTTTCTAGTTGCTTTCCATTTTTCTTCCTTGGAGTTTGAAAGATGGCTTCCATTGATATGTTACCATGATGGAATCCTTAAACATATAGTTGTTTTCTCCTAATCTCATCAGAAGTGTATGACTAGGTGGTTCCTTCATTCTATCTACAATTACACAGATCCTCACAAATCCTATACGTCTCATTCTTGCAGTATTTTTATCCATACAAAATGGCTTACCTAGATAGCTAGCAAGCAAGCTATCCCCTTTATTGTCTAATACTCATAATGGAACACTGCGCAAGTGCACCTAGAGAGGAACATTTTTTTCTTAAATCCGTTAAGGCAAATGCCTAGATATCACCTTTGATAAAAACAGAAAGCTAAGCTATATGTCATCGTCCTTTATCCACCAACTTTTTCACTTCAGATTGTGAGGAGAATGTAAAAAAAAACTGTGTCGTACTCAGACAGTAACACTTTAAATAAGCCTTACGTTCCAGTGGCTATAAGCCCATTTATAAATGATTGAGCATGGGGGATGTTTTTCTAAAAAGAAGCCCACCAAAATTGCTTCCTAGTTAGTTGCACCCATCTTCAAAACTTTTATCTCTAGAGCCACATTATCTGACTATTAACATCTTCTTTAGTGGGAAAAAATACAAGGTGAGGTTAGAATTACCCCCCAAAACCTGTTCCCAATTAGAAGGTAAAGGCAGAAATCCTAGCAAAATGCTTGTTGGGACAAAATAAGGCTTGTAGGTTTTGTAGAATTCATGATAAACAAGGATAATTAGTTTTTATAAATAGAGTTGGCAAAATTTTGAAGCATAATTATGGATTCCACCTAGAGCAGTCAAGGACTTTATGGAAAGGGTAATTACTTCACAAATTTGGCTTGAATAGAAGATGGATTATGGTTAAATTTGGTGATCCTTGTGAAAGGTTGCATGTAGAAGGATGCTTTCCCTCTCTCTCTCTCTTTAATATATATATATATATAAATGAAGCATTATATTTAAATTAAAGAGAGTTGGAATAACTTTATGATGATTATAACAGGTAGAAAGAAGATATGCATGTTCTTATACAAGAAGAATTCTGACCATTAAAAATCAATAAAAAAAATAACAAGATATATCCTTCTGAGGAAGAGGCAAAGATTGAAATATAATAACTAAAAAATCAAGAAAAATGGTCAAAATAATGATTTTATGCAAAATAATTTGTTTCACATAATTTATCCTTCCATATAACTTCCTAGAAAAGTATCCACTTGAACTGAATTACCGTTAATATAGATTGCAACTGAAATGAATTGGCTTCTTATGAAGTACTACTGTTTTCAGCAAAATGACTCAATTTATTGTGGCTCTTGCATTGCTCCGTAACTTCGGATTCGACTAGCTAGGTTCTTCATAGGCAGATCGAAGACATTAATTAAACAACAAAATCAAACCTAGTTGACTTCTTATGCTCTTTATCTTGTTATTCCTGAGCTTATTAGTGAACTTCTTGTGGAAAACGATTTTAAAATCCCAACGATGTAGAACTTGAAAGATATAAATCATCATCTAACAAATTCAATCAGACAAACAGGCCTCTTTTAGCTTAATTCACGAGAAACTCTTTATTTTGATAGTTTCTACATGACCATATTGAACATTGTTGGTTTTGAAGAAGCAATTGTCTTGAATTAATCAGAAAGCTCATGAATAAGATACAGTAGAGTAATTTACAATATGATTAAGGCGTACCCATGTGTTAAGATCTTCGATTTCTTTTCCCAAGTTCTTGTGCTCTCTATCTGCTCTGTCTTTTTCCTCTTTCCAAAAACAAGCCTTCTTAGACTCCATTTATGTCTTGATTCTTTTCTTTTCTTCTCTGAAATTTTCTCTGTAACTGACTTTATGCCACATATGTGATCTTACTGTAACTGACAAGAATATTACGTTACCTATATACATAATGCATTTCAAGCATGATGGAAACAAATGCTTTTCATGTTATAATACATAATATATTACCTTTTATTCTTTGAAATTAAGTCCCATTCCCAAATAAATTCTTTTCCTTTTGTAAAAGTAATAAAGGACGCATCACCTCTTGCGCTTCAATTCGGAACATGTGAAAAAAGCAAGGAATAGTAATCCTTCCACTTACTTTTCAGCAACAAGTAAGACACTTGTGTTTAGGGATGGATCAGGTACTATTAAGGGCTATAGTCCTTATAAAAATAAATTTTTTTTCAGAATATATGTATATATATAGTAAATTAAGTAGGGCTATAGGCCTATAGCCCCTACAAAATTAAATTCCTTGTTTCCCTAAGACTAAAATCCTGAATTCGTCACTGCTTGTGTCCAAATTTTCGATTCTTCCATGAATAAAAAATTAGAAATTTGGTAACTTCTCATCTCTGCTATTTTCCTTTCTTTGTAGCTCCATTACTTTGTAACGCCTTCTTTTAATAAACTCCTAACTTAAATTCAATTTTTATTCACCTTTTAAAAAAGAACATAAGACAAAACTCCTCCGCTAACTAATTGCTGATTTGATGCGAACTAAATGGCGCGGATGTCTAAGGGCTTGATTGTTTCTAATGTTGTTTTTAGTATTCTGTTTTTGTTTTTAAATTTAATTAAAACATTGTTTACTTAAGCTTTTAGTTTTTGACTTTCGATTTGATTTCTTCCAATTTTTAAATGTAGTTTTTACCGCAAATTATTTTATTTTTCCATAATTATACAATAATATAGTTTCAAAATCAACTATCTTTTAATTATTAATGGTCGTTGTATACAATCAGGTCTAATTATGAGAACTGAACATCTTTATAATCATTTTAAAGGTTAGATATTTAAAAATTGAATTTTCATATTTGTATTAAAAATAAAAATTTTGTTCCATATTATACTAAAAATTCAGTATAATACAATTTTGAATTCTTGTCCTTTTAGGACAATATCAAAACTAACATATCGTTTAACCCATTCAAATATAAATTTTTGAAGCCTAAATAATCAAGATATTTCACTATCAAAATAACCTTATTTATACAATCAATTTTATTTTAAGCCTAAATAATTAAGATATTTCACTATTAAAATAACCTTATTTATATACTCAGTTTTATCTAGACCTGGCAAAATGGGCGGGTCACCCGTTTACCCACCCGTACCCGCCCTAACGGTCCGGGTATGGGTTGGTATGTTTTTTTACCCGTTTCATATTTACCCGTACCTGACCCACCCGTTGATTTTGCGGGTGGGTCGGGTCCAACCCGCGGGTACCCGTGGGTACCCGCAAAATTATTTAAAAA
>JANZLF010000003.1:22194771-22213058 GCA_026546835.1 Erythroxylum foetidum
TTTTAAAAACTTGTGCATATGAACCTTATTTATATTCCTAACCATCTTTATAAACTATGTAAGGGTTAAAGATTCTATTTTATATTATTCAAATATTGTAAAAAGAAAAAAGTAAATAATTACTAAATCAAATTAAGTTTATTGCACTTCTAAAGACTGTTGGTTCTGTTATAAAATGGGTCCATATTGATGTGAATGAGAATGAGTTTTGTAGTTTATTTACCTCTCACTTACTATTTCTTCACTTCCTACTATCTTTGTGATTATGAAAAAAGAATACTAGAAAAAAGGAGTTTTAAGTGAGAAATGTGGAGTAAGAGTAGATTTAGAGAAAGGATATATTTCAGTAAGAGACGGTAGATAACGATGAAGAATAAATTAAAATAAATAAATTTGAGAAAAAGAGTAGACTTGAGTAAGACAAGGGAGAAAACAAGGAAAAATCAAAACTAATAAATAGTGACATTATCTTATAGGCAAAATGTCAAAAATGATATTATTTCAAATAGAAGGAGAAAATGAAAACTAAAAAATAAGTATATCATTTTTGTATAAGGTATCCATTTATCAAACTAAAACAATATCATCGTATTAATTATAATGTTGTGGTACTATTGATTACATTAATATCTTTTTAATATGAAATTAAAGAATAAGGTATCAAGTTGATAGGGCACTACACAATATCTAAAAGTGGAAGTAAGAATGGACCTAGTCTAGTTAGTTGCTTATTTGTTTCATTTAATTAGGCCATGATCCGTAGATCTGTAACTTGACTGCTAATCTTTAGCTTAGTGGGATAATTTGTTTTGCCAAAATTATTGACATTATTAATTACTTTCAATGTTGTAAGATTATTATAAATAGTTAGCACCATTTTCAAAAAAAAACAGCTAATAAAACAACCCAAGTCTCTCCTCTCATTCTCCTTATCTCCTTTCTATAAAAAATTCTAATCATATCACTAGTGTTAGAGCTAGTTGTTACCATGGATACTCGCAGCAAAACAAATGTAGAATTCTGCAATGAAGTCAATAAGGTTTTAACACGACATGAATCAAGTTTTGATCAAGTTAATGATACCCTTCAGACAGTGTTAACTGAGTGTCAAGCTCTACAAGCTTCCTAAAGCCCACATACTAGCCACTCTGACATCAACCTAATTGGCACAAGTGAATCCATCATTCTAATACCACCAATGACCACCATCATCAACACCTCAAATTGTCTTTCCCAAAGTTTAATAGTGAGGACCAACTAGCTGGGCCTATAGAGTAGAACAATATTTTGACTTTTCAAATATTGCATCTATCTAACAAGTTCAATTAACATCCTTCCACCTAGAAGGCATCATCCTATAATAACACAGGTGGTTGACGAAATTTTGTGAACCACTTACATGGAATGAATTCACTAGGGTTGTCCTCCTTTTTCTTTTGGGTCCAACAGATTATCAAGACCCATTGGAAGCTCTCACTCAACTTAAACAAACCTCTACTATAGTAGCTTGCCAAGAAGCTTTTGAAAAGCTTTCTTACCAAGTTGACGGCCTATTAGAACATTTTCTCATTGGATGTTTCATTTCAAGACTTCGAGATGATATTCACCTAGATGTCAAAATTAAACAGAGCAACACTTTAACAAACACAATAGGATCCGTTTGGCTAATCAAAGAATGAAATCAATTACAAAAGAAATTGAACTAACTATTTCTTTCCCACCTAGCCTTTGTGGCACCAAAGGCAACCCTCAATCCAAAGTTAGTGCACTAGGCCCCCCACCAAACCAGCATATGAAACCAAGTTCAAATACTACTCCATCAACATTCTATTACATCACCAATCAAGAGGCACGAGAACGTGGAGAGAAGGGGCTGTGTTATTATTATGATGAGAAGTTTGTCTCGGGACATCGCTGTGAATGCCTATAATTATTCATGATTGAAGATACGTAACACCTATGCCTCCCATGCCTTGACAAGGATAACAATGTTCAACAAAAACTAGAGAGTCAAGAATCAATGCTTGAAATTTCCTTCCACACAATTGCAGGAACCAAGCATCCATAAAATATACATATCTTAGGCAAGCTAGAAAAAAAGAATATAATTGTGCTAACAGATGGAGGTAGCACTCACAACTTCATCGACCAAGACAGTTACTAAGTTTAGGTTACCAATGAACCAAGACAAGAAGTTTGAAATGATGGTGGCAAACGGTAATATAAAGCGCTCACCATCAACATCCAAGGTCATTGCATCCAAACAAACTACTATGTTCTTCTTGTTGCAACCTGTCAATTGGTTTTGGGCATATAGCGGCTTGAAACTCTTGAACCTATCAAGACAGATTATAAGTAGCATAATATGACCTTCATAATTAAAGGAGTTCCTTATACCTGATAGGGATTGAAGTGATCTGGCATTGAAGCTTTAACAAACAAGGAATTCAGTAGCATATAAGGCACTTGGTTTCTCTTGCATATCATTCCTTTTGTTAATAGCATCTACTTAAACTCATACCCACCTGACATGGATCATCTCTCAACTGAATTTTCCTAAGTATTTGAACCACCCACTAGCTTACCTCTAAAGTGGTCACATGAACACCATATTCCAATATAACCAAACATAGAACATATTAGTGTGCGTCCGTATTGATACCCTTATTACTAGAAAATGAAATACAAAAAATAGTGAAGGAGCTTTTATAGTCCAATTTGGTACATCCCAGTAATAGCTCGTTCTCATTACCAGTTCTATTAGTTAAAAGGGCAGTTGGAAATTGGCAATTTTGTGTAAATTACTGTGCCCTCAACAACATAACAATCAATGAAAAATACCCAATTCCTATTCTTGATGAGCTTCATAGAGCCAAATTCTTTTCCAAATTTGATTTACGAGTTGATTATCATCAGATTCGTGTGTGAGAGGAAGACATTCCAAAAATAACTTTTCAAACACACAAAGGGCATTACAAGTTCCTTGTGATGCCATTTGGCCTCACCAATACATCTGCAACATTGCAAAGTCTCATGAATGACCTCTTTCACCCCTATCTTTAGAAGTTTATTTTCATTTTCTTCAATGATTCTGGTGTTACTCACGATCTTGGGAAGATCATCTCTCACATCCATGAACAGTTCTTACAATATTATCAACTAACAACTTGTTTGCAAAAGAATCAAAATGTAAGTTTGGGGTTTCACAAGTTGACTACTTAGGCCACATTATCTCTAAGCATGGAGTGGCAGTTGACTCAACCAAAATAAAAGTAGTCATTGGATGGCCTACACTAACAATAATAAAGGGAGCACGTGGATTCCTCAATTTAGCAAGCTACTATTGAAAGTTTATCCGTAATCCATAACTGCTCCTTTAAATTAAATCTTAACCAAAGATGGTTAAATGGAATGAGACCACTGAGGCATCCTTCCAACAATTAAAGCAAGCATTGATCTCACCACCAGTTTTATGTCTTCCATATTTTTCTCAACAATTTGTTCTTTAATGTGTTGCAAATGGAATTGGAATTGGCACCATCCTTTCCCAACACAATTGGCCAATAACTTATTTCAATGAGGTCTTAAAGGGATCGACCCTAGCATTGTCCACTTACAAGAAAGAAATTTTGGCTATTGTTAAATCAATCCAAAAATGACGTCTTTATCTACTTAGGAAACCTTTTGCAATTTACACAAACCAAAAAAGTCTCAAATACTTACTTAAATAACATATTACTACATCGATACAAACTCGATGGCTTCCGAAGAAACTTGGTTATGATTACAAAATTGAGTATAAAAGAGGACCTGAAAATCAAGGTGCAGATGTTTTATCATATGTACTTGAATTTCAATTTTTTTCCATTTCAACGCCACATGCAAATTGGTGGCACATTCTATAGAAAGAAGTTCAACAAGATCCCTTCTATATGGACTTGATCACAATATAATCTCATTTCCAACTAATCCAACAAGATTGAGTTTGGTTCACATCTAACAAAGTCTACTTGAGTCCCAAGTCAACTTTGATTCCATATGTACTAATAAACTGCCACTCATCTCCAACCAGTAGGCTCTTTAGGTTCCATAAAACTCTCTCGCGCATTAAGCATTTTTTTTTGTTCTAATATGTGCCAATCGGTTAAGGAATTTTTACAACAATGTGATATCTGTCAACAGTACAAAACTGATAGTATGAAGCCTATTAGGTCACTTCAATGAAGCCTATTGGATCACTTCAACCATTTCCTATTCCTAATCAGATATGGATCGATGTTTCAATGAATTTTATTGAGGGCTTACCACCATCCAATGGACATACTATCATTATGGTAATTGTCGATCAATTAACAAAGTATGCTACTGCAACCATCATCGCCAAGGCATTTGTCGCCAATGTGATTCATCTCCATAGTATTTCAATCAATTGTTGGTGATTAGGACAAGGTGTTTATTAACTTTTTTTGGAAGACATTACTCCAATTACACGGCATCAAGATTTGCATAAGTTCAAGATACCACCCACAATCTGACGGCCAAACAAAGGTTGTAAATCGTGCCTTGGAATAGTATGTATGGTGTTTTATAGGTGACCAACTACAAACATGGCTCAAATGGAGTTCATAGTCTGAATTTAGCTATAACACATCAATTCATTCCTCCACCAAGATAGCACCCTTTGAGGTTGATTATGCCATTCCACCTCCAATCATTCTAACTTATTAGGTTGATACGGGACAATATCTAGAAGTGGAAGTAGGAATTGACCTAGTCTAGTTAGTTACTTGTTTGTTTCGTTTAATAAGGCCATGATCTGTAAATTTGTAGCTTGACTATTGATCTTTAGATTAGTGAGATAATTTGTTTTGCCAAAACTATCGACAGTATTAGTTAGTTTCAGTGTTGTAGGACTATTATAAATAGTCATCACCATTTTTAATAAAGGCAGTAGATAAAACATGCCAAATCTCTCCTCTCATTCCCCTCATCTCCTTTTTATCAAAAATTCTAAACATATCATAGGTGTATGTATAATAATTGGAAACAAATGTCAAAATTTAAAAGATAAAAGAAACAAAAAATAATCCAAAAAAAGAGAAAACCCAATTCTCTCTGATTGCGCCATATATCATTAACTGAGCTGGTGTATTTATGCCTTTTCATTTCTTTAGTAAAATGCATCCATACTAAAGAATATTTCTATAACCATTTTATTAAATGCTTAATCTGAAAAATAAAAAATTGTTATTGGTAAACAAAAGTTGCTTACATAATCTCCTTTTGTTTTAAATTTTAAAAATTTTATCTTATTGTTTCTAAAAATTTTTCAGACTCCTATATGTATCATAAAACAACTATTTTGAAATGACTTGAATGATCTCTAATATGTTCAATATACTTTCTAAAATTCCTTTAGAATTCAAATCTTTTTACTAATAAAAATCCGATCTTATATGTCTTTATTTAGATTATCTTCCTAATAATTGAGTGTAATACGAATTCTTTATTCATATTTCTTCTTATACTTAACTTGTTCCTATCCTTTCATTTGTAGTACACATAATCAAAATCTTTCTAAATTTAATTTTCTAGAAGTAACTAATCAAATAATACATCTTATTTAAGTTTAATTATATCATCCCAATTAAAGGAGACATTGAAATCATGAAATTTTAAGTGTTTTCTTTCATCATCAGATAGTCATATTAATGCTAACTATATTTTTATCATTTACCTCACTTTTATTATCAAAATGATCTGACTTGCAAAATTTTTTAAACCTTTTATGCTCATATTCTCCTTCAAAATGTTGAGTAAGCAGAGATATGAAAACACATTCTCGTTCAATCACAACAAAGTTATGGGATTTTCTTTAGTTTGATAATTAAATGTGAGCTAAATATTTGAAGAAGTTACGATATCATCTTTATCTACCTCAATTGGTAAATTTGTCCATATTAAACTTATTTAAACACTTATTAGTATCGAACTAAATTTAATTTTTTAATTCTAATATGTCAAAATTATCATAACTATTACAATTATAATACTATCCAACAAAAAAGTGATAAGATTTTTATTTTACATTCAACAAAAAAATTACAATTGTATAATGACTTCATTGTCAAAATGCTCATATTTTATCTATAGTACTTAAAAAGTTATCCCTTAAAAATACTTAAATTTAACTACAAGGTTAATTTAGTTAATGAGGGATTACAAATTTATTGTTACTGAGTCTAAAGTCAGAATGAGGATTCAAAATGAAAAATCTAAAAAATAATGAAGACTAAGTTCTTACATTATGTATCATTTGAAATGATAACAATAAACACATAACACACTTATATACATATATAACTAAAGGGAAAGTACACTTAAACTTTACATAATTTTGCAATATTAGTTAGAACATCTTAAAATAATAATAAAGCACTTGAATTTTTAATTTGAAGCATAAGTAGCCCACTATTAACCCCATAGTATCCATTTTTCAGACTAAAATAGCATCATCAGATTATCAATACACTTACATTAATATCTTTCTAATGTGCCATTAAAAGAATACGTTATCATGCGTAAGTATTAATACAAAAATTGAATTTGTTCGACCAATTTAATGATAAAAATTTTGAATCAGTTAACTTTTTAGTTTAATTTTTAATTTTTTAATTTAATTTAATTTAATAATCTTTGTTGATAAAAACTGATCAGTTTATTAACTAATCGATCAATTTTTATAAGCTAATTAGTTTTTATAAATAAAAATAAACAGATTAATTTTTATTTAATAGTTTACTTTTAAATTAAAATTTAAAATTTTTCAATAAATAATTATAATTTTCTTCAATTATTTTTTAAAATTGTTAATTTTATTTAATTTTTAATAAGAATTTAATAACTATATAATAATGATTAAAAATTTTAAATTCGCTTCTCTTAATCCATTTTGAATACATAGGTACGAATAATGATAAAACGCAAATGTCAAATTTTAGAAGATAAGAGAAACGAAAAAAAAAAAGAAAGAAACACTCGTACGCGGATTGACCATAAAACTCTGACGGACGTTCGACGACTGAAGCGAAAGATTGTTTTTGTGATTTAAACAGTTGGGTTTTACAAGAACGCAGACAATACCCGGATTGACTATTTGAGATTATCATCGTACTTCACCAAACGTAGCATATGAGATGCGTGTGCCATTGGTCAAAGCCGTCTTGATCTCACTGTTCGTGCTATTGTCGACCTCACAAACAGTGTATTCTTCAAACGATGTGGAACCCAAATTCAAGATTGATGGGAAGGTGTTGGAGCTGGATGAATCCAACTTCGATTCTGCTATTTCAACTTTTGATTACATCTTCGTCGACTTCTACGCCCCTTGGTGTGGCCACTGCAAGCGTCTTTCTCCTGAGGTCATCTTTTCTATCTCTGCATCTGACATTTTGGTTAAAAATTTAAACTTTTATCATATGATTGATTTGATTCTTGTTTTCTTGCAATTAATGGGTCATTCTGTTCAGAATCGAAATGGGATAGAGTTTAATAAATTTTTTTGATCTCTGTTACGATTCGGCTATAAAGTGAGGCGCAATTCCTAAAGGACACGTATCTCTCACTATCAGAATGCAACATTCCCTACGTTACTTGCCTTATTCTAGACTACACGCCTTACTCCGCTGCACTTGCTGTCCCTTCCCTCCAAACGACTCTGTTTCTTATCCTCTATTGTGTTTCTCTAATGCTTACATGTTCCTCCCGTGAGTCCTTTCTTCGTGTCCTCCATCGTAACAGTTTCCTCCCCTTTAGGAACCTTGTCCACAAAATGCCGTTGCAATTGAAATAATTGTTCCCTTCTTCGGGGGACTGTCCAGCCTATTGGACTAATACCTGAGCTACAGGTTTTTTGTGATACCTCACCATGCAACCATCTAGAATGGCCTCTGGTAGTTTATCTATGCGGGTTAAATGTTGAATCATTTGCGATTTCTTAATCCACATTTGTTATCCCTTCAATCACCTCCTCTATGTCCTCCACCATAACCAGTTGTAATTGTTTCTTCCAACATTTGTGCCCCAAAGCGTAGTGTACGTCGCACCAAAACCACTGTCCTTTGGAGGCCTCTCATCAAATTCCTTACTACTTGTGGTGCGATTTTTATTATGGGGTCAAGTTAGGTTGTTACGACCATGATGCCCTTAAGCTACAGAAGTGGGTTATATTCCCTTGTTGTTCGTAATTCTAACTTTGATTGTTGATTGATATTTTGTACCCATTTGTCCTCCCCCTCTCTATGGGCTAGTTCTCACTTTCCTGCGTAAGGGTAAGGCCGTGGTGTGAATTGCCAATATTGCTTCTTGTTTCCTTGCGAGGGAGCAGGCTTGTTTCAGGTTTCGTGGTTCCAACAACTTCACTGTAACTTCCAGTTCTAGTTTCAAACCTTTCAGAATCCAACTAAGTATTCCTCTCTTAGTGATAATTTGTTCGAACAACTGTTGAACTTGGCTCAGTATTCTTAAGCCAACCCTTCCTACCTCAACTCCTTCAGGTCCCCCATCGGATCCTCGAATATTTCCTCATTAAACCTTTGTCGGATTAGGTTCATAAATTCTGTCCCCTCTATCGGTTCCTTACTTGCGTGACTCCTCACGGTGAGCTAATACCACTCTTGGGCTTTCCCTTCCTAATGCATTGCTGGAATGGCCACTTTCTTGCTCCCCGACGTACTGTCTAATACGAAAATTGCTCATTGTTGTATGTCCACCCTTTAATCAGATCTCCATAAAAAACAGGGATGTTGATTTTGCTAAACCTCATAGGAGCAACATAGTCTAACCCTCCAATTGAAGTTCCCACTACTCTGGATGTTGGAGATGACACTTCTCTAATGTATTTGAATTCGTAACCTTTCCCATGGTTCGCATGAACTAGTGAAACACGGTCTCTAGCTTCCCTGGTTCTTTTTTTTTTGATATTTCACGTGACTTTGATTCCCCAAAATCGGCTTTTTTATTTCTCACCTAATTTTCCAGTAAAGTTATCCTCGATCCTTCTAAGTTCTGCCACTTGAGTGCCTTCCGCGATGATGATTCCAAGGATCGTCTGGTCTGATACCACTGTTGTGTACCTAAGAGAATAAAGAAAAGGATGAGAGAGAAAAGAGAGAATCAACAAATCATTGTCATTGTTGAATTTGTTACGATTTGTTATACAGATATAAACATGAGGTGTAGTTTCTAAAGGACACGTATCTCACTATCAGAATACAACGTTCCCTACACTACTCGCCTAATTCTATGCTACTCGCCTTACTCCATTACACTCACTATTCCTTCCTTCCAAACGACTCCGTTTCTTATCCTCTCATGAGTCCTTTCTCCACATCCTTTGTCATAACAATCTCAGTTTGCCATTGGGAGTTGTCAGTTAACTTATAGCTACCTCTGTTTTCTGGCGGTTCTTATTTGTGGCACTTTATGTTCTCCTCTTGAAACCGTTTGTTTTGATGTTTGTTTGCAGTTAGATGCTGCTGCGCTTATTCTTGCAAAATTAAAGGACCCCGTAGTCATAGCGAAAGTGAATGCTGACAAGTATACCCGTCTTGCTAGCAAATATGAAGTTGAGTATGTGTCAGATTTCTCAACTGCAAATTTAGTTTTCCTATCACTAGTTTATGATGTGGTGCACTTTGCTTGTTTTGCTGTATTTGGAAAACATATTGATGGCCTTCCTTTGACTAGTTCTTCTAGTTATTAATGTATTTATTTTCTCTCTTTGGAAATTGATTAACGACAATTCATGTTTTTGCTTTAACACAGCGGATACCCTACACTTAAGATCTTTATGCATGGTGTTCCGGTGGATTATTATGGACCAAGAAAGTCAGATTTACTTGTTCGTTATCTGAAGAAATTTGTTGCACCTGATGTTGCAGTCCTACAATCAGATATTGCTATAAGAGACTTCGTTGAAGCAGCTGGAACTTACTTTCCAATATTTATTGGATTTGGCTTAAATGAGACTAAAATAGCTAATATAGCCATTAAGTATAAAAGGAAGGCCTGGTTTTCAGTGGCAGTCGATTTCTCAGAGGATATTATGGTACATTATGATTTTGACAAGGTTCCTGCTTTGATATCCCTTCACCCAAGTTATAATGAGCAGCACACCTTCTATGGTCCCTTTGAAGGTTTGTTTCACTAAATTACATGCTATTGGATCATCTATGTTTTGTTTTTTTGAGACTTGAATATATGCTTTGGTTTCTCTGTTGTCCTATTATTTATCTTATAGGTTCTTGCTTCTGTATTTCTACTTGTCTGTCTAGGAAAATGATATCAAATTTTAGAAAAAAAAAAGAACACAAAGAAGAAGAGATCTGACTGAGTTCTTTGCTTGTGATTATGATACTGTCTTGTGTTACGAAACGAGTTATGGGTCAGTTAGTGTGTCTAGAGGGAGAGGAATTACCAACTTCTAGGGAATGACATGGTGGTTTCTTAAAGCGCCCTATGGTGATAATTTGAGTGCTGAAGAAATTTAGAACTTTGTTGAGTTTTGAAGTACTCTAGAGGAATTGCTATGAATTCTTTCTATTTCTTTATTAACTGCAACTTAAAAACAAGGACACTAACTCCCTAGAGGAAATTGGGAAAGCGGAGGCTAACTTCCTAAGAACTTATGAAACATGGGGGAAACTTATTTCTGCTTGATGATGTGTCCTAAATATGCCATGTGTGAATATGTTGTGGACTTTAGGATTGCTAACATTTCTCCCTCCCTCAAAAATTCGCTTGTCCTCAAGTGAAAAGGAAGGGAATCGTTGCCGCATAGAATCAACAAATTCACAAGATGCGTTGGCTGGAGAAGTGCCATGCCAATGGATGAGAACCTCCTGGCGGTTTCGGTTGACACAACAATTAAGAACTACCAATGGTTGAGGCGGGTCAGGCTCTGGGAAATGAATGTGTAATGCAGCTTCCTCTATGTGTTCTCCTTCAATGAAAGGTTTGAGACAGAACACATGAAATACATGATGAATTCTAGTTGGTTGGAAGATCCAATTAGTAGGCCATGAACCCTATCCAGTGCACAATTGGAAATGACTTTAGAACTTGGGTAGCAATTTGGAATGTCGACGGGCGGCCATTGAGAGCTGGCAATATTGTTGGAAGCAAAGCATAACCTTGTCTCCCACATCATTTTCCATTTGGTGGTGCTTGGAGTGGATTTCATCTTTTCCTGGGCATGGGATAAGTTTTGCCTTAAGGATTGAAGGATTTGACCACGAGCTTGCAGGGCTTGATCTACAACGTAGATCTTGGAGATGCCTAGACAATAAAAGAGCAACCTGGGCGATGTGCACCCATATACCACTTTAAAACGTGTAGCCCTCAAAGAAGAGTGGAAACTGGTATTGTAAGAGTATTTAACCCAAGCCAACCAGTCCATTTACTCGACGGGGTGGTCGCTAGTGAAGCATCGCAAAGTCATCTCCACAATTCGATTGACTACCTTGGTTTGGCCATCTGATTAGGGATGGTAAGTAGAATTAAAGCATAATTTAGTGACAGTGAGTTGAAAAAGTTCCTGTTAGAAAAGGCTAGCGAAGGTGATGTCCTTGTCACTAACTACAATTTTTGGCAAACCATGCAGCTTGAAGATGTCATCAAAGAAGAGGTGAGCAATACTTACAGCTGTATATGGATGGCAGAGTGGAAGCAGATGACAATATTTGGAGAAATGATCTACAACCACTGAGATAACATTCTTTGCATGCTAAGTGGGTAAGCCTTTAGCAAAATCTAAGGATATATCAGCCCATACCTGTTGAGGAATAGTTTAGGGTTGAAGTAGGCTGGCCGGTTGTAATGTCTCCACCTTGTGCCTTTGACAAGTTGGCCAAGACATAACAAAGTTGCGGAGGTCTTGTTTCATACCCTTTCAGTGGAAGTCCTTGGCAATGTGGGAGAGAGTTTTCTGGTAACAGTCATACCCTTGATTATGGAGAGTAGATAAAACCATCTCATGTTATGGAACGAGTTATGGGTCGGTTAGTGTGTCTAGAGGGAGAGGAATTACCAAGTTCTAGGGAATGATGTGGTGGTTTCTTAGAACACCCTATGGTGGTGGTTTGAGTGCTGAAGAAATTGAGAACTTTCTTAAATTTTGAAGTACTCAAGAGGAGCACTTATCAAATACAAGAAAGAAAGAAAGAAAAACTAACTCCCTAGAGGAAATTGGGAAAGCGGAGGCTAACCTCCTAACATCATGGAAAAGAAAATGGGAAAGTGGTGGTTGACCTCCTAACAACCTATGAAATATGTGGGAAGTATGACCAAAACTTGATGTGTCCTAAATTTGTCATGTGTGAATCTGTTGTAGACTTTAGGGCTGCTAACAGATTATACTTGCATAGTCTTTTTATTTTGCAATATTCTACTCGTGTCTTTAGACTATAATTGTATCATCACCATGGAATGAAATGTAATGTTTTGTTGATCATGGTGGTACAGTGATTGCTTAACAAACTCTTATGTAAAAACCCAAAGTACATGCTTGAAGTCTGTGTTCTCAAGTTAATATTATGGACATTTTCTCTGTTATCATGTTTTTTCAACTTGATTAATGTATCTTCTAAGTAAGAAACATACTTGATAGGATCTAATGATTAGGAACAGAAACTTCCTCAGCTTTAGTGCAAGCAATGGACCTCAATCCATGGTTTTGAATATCCACATGGAAGGTTATGGATGTCTAACAAAATATGGCTGATTTTATATACGATTCTGCAATGAAGCGTCCATACTGTAGGTATCAATGTTTTCAGATTTGCAGGGATAAAATATAAATGTGTCATCTATTTGCCTATCATTGGTGTGGGAGTCTATTGAAAATGATGATACTACTAAATCTGTTTTGGAGATAATAAAACTGGAGATGAAATAGGTTCTTTTTCTGCTAGGAAACGATAGATAACAATAGAAATTTCAAAATGAAATTTCATTATTCGAAAATAAAACTACAAATAAGGTAGTATTTTGCAAAGAATAGAACATATAAAGAGAGTTGAACATATTATTATAATCTTGGTGAAGCCATGCCAAACAGAAAAGAAAAACATGAAAAATGTATGGAAGAAGACAAAAATGACATGAAAATCCTTATTGGGAAAATGAATACATGCTTGAGATCTGACTTTTATCAGATTCAACTTTTCCAATTAGTTGGTTCTCCCTTGAGCACTACGTTATTGTGTTCAAACAATGGGCCCAAAATGCTGCTTGAATATAGACATTCCATTTTCTACCGAGTACTTTACCAAAGGCCAAACCCTTAAGAGTGATTGCAGATGTTTTGAACATGATAAAGCAAACACATTGATATATCCCACCAATTAAGGAAGCACACACAATGTCCATTGACAACGAAGAAGGATGTGATAAGCATCTTCAATTGTCAAAGAACACTGTTTATACATCATTTGTTTTGGTGATAAAGAAATTCCTCAGTCTTCAAGCAAGAGCCAAAGGATTCAGTTAGGAATTGTCTTTGTCATGCTCATCGTCTTCCAAAACACCCTTAAAATTAGAAGAGCACTCATTTTAAAAGAGATTCCAATCCACATATTATGTTTCCACCCATATTTAGCATAAAGTAATTTCTATCATAGGGAGTTCTATTCTCTTCCAAAATGCCACCACCAGTTGCTGTGGAGACCAGTACTTTAACATGTAAAATCCTCAATGCCAAGACCACCAAAATGCTTTTAAAGACACATGTTCCATGCCACTGTCCATATTTTTTTCTTCTCATAATTCTCATTCCAAAGGAACGATGACATATTTTAGGCAAATTGAATAAGGTCAAATTATAAGTTTAAGCTTTTGAGAGTGACTTGATCAAAGAGGTGCTTTCTTTTCACAATGCTAATCTGTGATGAAGTTTCTTGATCACCAGCTCCCACATTTTTGCACTCAACAACATAATAGCGTTGAAAATCAGATAATTGATTATGCTAGCTATAAAAGTAGCTATGGATGTTGGTCGAAGGTTAGCTTTGTAACAAGGCTAAGGTAGCTTTTTGGAAAGCTTATTGATAATCCAGTTACTAAGTTAAAGCACCAAAAAATTCTTTTAATATTTATGTTTTCCACTGAAAAATCACTTGCAAAGGGAGATAAAGTATCTCTCTATTGTAGGCCTTTTCCCATATGAAAAATAAGGCATAGGTGAGTTGTTTACTAGGAAGTACACTTGTGCTAAAGGAGTAGATGCCATGACCCAAGATATGCACTCACTGCCTAAAGCCATTTGCCTGTGGTGTGATTCAGAAAGTTGAGATCAACATTGTCAAATGCCTTTCATAAATCTAGGGATAGGAAACTTTTTAGAATTCAATTTATAAATCATGTCAATTATAAGCGCAGGTTGTGAGTGATAGAACTTACGGGGAGAGAGTGATTTAGCAAATGAGAGGGACAATAGAAAAGGGAATAAACCGTTAGTGTGGAAGGTGTATTCCAGAAGAAAAAATTGTCAGTGGGAAGTTAGTTATTAGCTGAGGTGGCAAATTAGTTAGGATAACAAAATGTACCTGGAGAGGGGGATTTATGTAAGGAGGAGAGAGGGGAGGAGGTAGGCAGAAAAGTGAGAAAAGTTTGTGATAGAAGGATATTCATACCTTCCGAGGAGCAATTCTGCTCTGGTTAGGGAGAAACACCATACTTCTATACTGTAATGATATATACATTACGGTTATATTGCAATAATACAGTAAATCTCTAGAATTCTAAAACTAGAGTTCTATCATTAGCCGACCTGCTGGATTCTCATCGGAAGGGCGGATAGTTTTCTTCCTATTTTTCATTTAACGTCGGAGGTCCATCTTCATGCCACCGAAGATGTCAGATAGGGTTGAGCTATTGGAATCGCGTATGGCTAGTCTAGAAGTTGGGTGGAAGATATCCAATGATCCATGAGAATGGCCATGGGGGAGATGTAGCGGGCATTACTGCTGGAAATGAGTAAAATGATGGGGAAGCGTCCGGAGGAGGGACAAGTGATACCTATGAGAGGAGGCCGAATATGGCTGGTGAAAAGAGTACTCAGCCTTCTTAGCAGCATTTTCAGTCAGAACAGTCTTTGGGTAATATGGAGGAGTATAGAATGTCGGTGAGGAAAGTAAAGCTGCCCATGTTCGATGGGTCTGATCCGGTGGGATGGATTACCAGAGTAGAAATTTATTTCGAAGTTCATGGGACTTCTGAAGAGGTGAAGATTAAATTGGCTCTATTGAGTATGGAGGGATCAACTATTCACTAGTTCAATCTCCTCCGAGAGACTAAAGTTGAGCTAACATGGGAAAAGTTGAAGCAAGCTTTTACAGGTATGGCGGAAGAAGATTTGAGAACCCATTTGAGGAACTCTCTGATTTACATCAAACGGACTCGGTGGAAGAGTACATCGAAGCTTTCGAGTTCGTGTCTTCGCAGGTGGGATGCTTACCGGAAGCACAATTCATGGGTTACTTTATGAGTGGGTTGCGCAATGAGATCCGACGAAGAGTGTGCACCTTCAGTCCATCCAACAGGTTCCAGATGATGAAAATTGCAAGGGTTGTGGAGGAGGAGATGTACGGGGACCAAAGAAGCTATGAATCGTTTTTTCCCCGACATCGTACCTGGAATCACAGAAGTGACGCTGGCTTTAGAAGTCATAATCGGGTTCACCCAGCACATACGGAGTTGGCCTTGCAAATACCATAGGTTATGGAGCAGGTAGAGGAGACGTCGGGTCGGGTCTAGCCCGAGAATCGACGGGCCATCACTTCCACACTAGATCGTCAAACCCAGGGGCGAGATCTCACCCAGCAGTGCCGACCAGACAAGTGGAAGGGGATCGAAGAGCATCCATAGAGAAAAATAGAGGATTGCGACACATTTCCTATCAAGAGCTGATGGATCGCAAGGCAAAAGGGTTGTGCTTCAGATGTGGAGAAAAATTTCACCCCCTACATTAGTGTTTTGAAAGACAGCTACGGTTGTTAATAGTGGATGACAATGAAACCTTAAACGACGATGGGGGAAATAATAGCCATTGAAGGGGAGGATATCGAGGATGAAGAGGTTGCTCTAGAATGCCGAGCTATGGGGGTGTTTGGGATCCATAAGGTAGTGTTATCGGAGAGCAAAACTATGAGGATTGAGGGAGAAATTCATGGGGTTCCCATTGTAGTGTTGGTAGACAGTGGTGCAAGCCACTTCATTTCTCCGGAACTCGTTAGTGGTTTGAGATTAAAGGTAGAAATGAAAAGGAATTTGGGAATTTGTTTGGGAGATGGCCATAAAGTTTCCACAAATGAGAAGTGTATAGCAATTCCCATTCGGATGGGGGACTTAGAATTGAAGATTGATGCATATGTGTTGGGAGTTGGGAGGCATGGATATCATCTTAGGGGTGGCTTGGTTGCAAACATTGGGGAAGGTTATTTTTGATTGGAAAGAACTGATTATGCGGTTTCAATACGCGGGAAGATGTGTTGAATTATGTGGCAATGCTTATTTCAGATTAGCCCAGCAGAGAGGAATTCAGAACTTTGAGGGGCCAACATCCTTACACAGCCTATTAGAGAGTTTATCGGGTGAATTTCATGAAGTAGAAGCTATTGAACCAACAGAAATTCAACCACCTAGGCTGAACACAACAGAGCAAGGGGAGCTTAAAAGGGTGTTGAATCAGTTTTCAGAAGTATTCCAAGAGTTGAGGGGACTATTTCCAAAAAGGAGACATTCTCATGCCATTGTCTTGTAGCAAGGACACGGTCCCATCAGTGTAAGGCCATACCGTTACCCTCATCACCACAAAGATGAGATTGAGAAGCAAGTCCAACAAATGTTGCAAATGGGGATCATACGGCAAAGTTCAAGTGCTTACTCTAGCCCAGTTATTTTAGTGAAGAAGAAGGATATGTCTTGGAGAATATGCGTCGATTATAGAGCATTAAATAGGGTTACAATACCAGATAAGTACCCTATTCCAGTGGTGGATGAACTCTTAGATGAGTTGCGTAATGCTCATGTTTTTTCTAAGATAGATCTCAAGTCCGGATATTATCAAATTAGGGTTGTGGAGGAAGACATACATAAGACAACTTTCCGGACTCATAACGGCCATTACGAGTTCCTAGTAATGTCGTTTGGTTTAACCAATGCTTCGGCAACTTTTCAGGCTACAATGAATGATATTTTCAGATCTTTTCTGAGAAAGTTTGTGTTGGTTTTTTTTGATGATATTTTGGTCTATAGTGCAGATTAGAGTTCTCATCTTTCTGATTTATCCAGACTCTTGGAGGTTTTAAGAAATAACAAATTTGTGGCTAATCAACAGAAGTGCAATTTTGGGAGACACACGGTGGAGTATTTGGGGCATTTCATTTCAGGCGAAGGAGTAGTAGTGGATTCAGATAAGATCAGTAGTGTGTTGACATGGCCTATTCCTAGGAATGTTAAAGGAGTAAGAGGATTCCTAGGCTTAACTGGGTACTATCGCAAGTTCATTATGAACTATGGGAAAATAGCCAAACCGCTGACCGAACTAACTAAGAAGGAAGGATTTCATTGGAATTCTGCCGCTTTAGAGTCTTTTGAAGCTCTCAAAAAAGCTTTGGCCACATCCCCGGTCCTAGCTCTTCCAAAATTTTCCCATTTGAGATCGAATGTGATGCCTCAGGAAATGGAGTGGGTGTGGTCTTGATGCAAAACCGCAAACCCATAACTTATTTCAGTAAAGCTTTTTCAGCAGGGAACTTTTCAAAGTCAACCTATGAGAAAGAATTGATGGCTTTAGTGTTGGCAGTGAACCATTGGCTTTACTTGCTTGGGCGACCCTTTGTAGTTTATTCCGATCAGTTTACATCATTTGTTGCAGCAAAGAATTACCACAACATATCAACATTGTTGGATGTCAAAACTTTTGGGCTATCACTTCGAAATCATGTATATACCGGGACCAGAAAACAAGGCGGCTGATGATTTGTCACGGGTTTATCAAGAAGGGGAATTTCAGACCATTGTGTCTTTTCTAATGTGGGCAGAAGGTAAACAAATCCAACAAGAGGTACAACATGATCAGACACTGTGTAAAATTATCCAAGAATTGCATCAGAAGCCAAACTCTAGATCTGGTTTTTCTTGGCATCAGGGGGTTCTTTTGGGCAAAGGAAGGCTGGTTATTTCAGCTACATCCCCATTGGTTCCAATCCTCCTAAAAGAATATCATT
>JANZLF010000003.1:22213158-22229631 GCA_026546835.1 Erythroxylum foetidum
ATATATAGTATCTCATCTCTCTCTCTCCTCTAACTAACTTCTCTAACCGTTGGGTTTAGGACCCATATTGCTATCAGAATTGCTATCATAGATCTCAAGTCCGGATATCATCAAATTAGGGTTGTGGAGGAAGGCATACATAAGACGACTTTCCGGACACATAAAGGCCATTACGAGTTCCAGTAATGCCGTTTGGTTTAACCAATGTGCCGGCAACTTTTCAGGCTACAATGAATGATATTTTCAGATCTTTTCTTAGAAAGTTTGTGTTGGTCCTTTTTGATGATATTCTGGTCTATATTGCAGATTGGAGTTCTCATTTTTCTCATTTATCAAGAGTCTTAGAGGTTTTACAAAAATAACAAATTTGTGGCTAATCAACAGAAGTGCAGTTTTGGGAGACATACGGTGGAGTATTTGGGGCATATCATTTCAGGGAAAGGAGTAGCAGTGGATTCGGCTAAGATCAGTAGTGTGTTGACATGGCCTATTCCTAGGAATGTTAAAGGAGTAAGAGGATTCCTAGGCTTAATCGGGTAATATCGTAAGTTCATTATGAACTATGGGAAAATAGCCAAACCGCTTACCGAACTAACTAAGAAGGAAGGATTTCACTAGAATTATGTCGCTTTAGAGTCTTTTGAGGCTCTCAAGAAAGCTTTGACAACATCCTCGGTCCTAGCTCTTCCCAATATTTCCTAATTGTTTGAGATTAAATGTGATGCCTCAGGAAATGGAGTGGGAGTGGTCTTGATGCAAAACTGCAGACCCATAGCTTATTTCTGTAAAGCTTTTTCAGCAGGGAACCTTTCTAAGTCAACTTATGAGAAAGAATTGATGCCTTTAGTGTTGGCAGTGAACCATTGGCGTCATTACTTGCTTTGTGGTTTATTCCGATCAGAAAAGTTAACGTCATTTGTTGCAGCAAAGAATTACCACAACAGATCAGCAATGTTGGATGTCAAAACTTATGGGCTATCACTTCGAAATCATGTATAAACCGGGACCAAAAAACGAGGCAGCTGATGCATTGTCACGGGTTTATGAAGAAGGGAAATTTCAGACCATTGTGTCTTTTCCAATGTGGGCAGAAGGTAAACAAATCCAGCAAGAGGTGAAACATGATCCAACACTGTGTAAAATTATCCAAGAATTGCAGCAGAAGCCAAACTCCAGATCTGGTTTCTCTTGGCATCAAGGGGTTCTTTGGCACAAAGGAAGGCTGGTTATTTCAGCTACATCCCCATTGGTTCCAATCCTCCTAAAAGAATATCATTCTTCTCCTATTGGGGGCCATTCAAGATTTTTGCACACTTATCGACGGATTGCTAGTAATCTCTATTGGATTGGAATGAAGAAGACTATTCAAGAGTTTGTCAAGTCTTGTGGCACATGCCAACGACAAAAATATGCTACAAGATCAGCAAACCCTTACCAATTCCTAATCAGATTTGGGAAGATATTTCAATGGATTTCATCACGAGACTTCCAAGATCTAAAGGATTTGAGGCAGTGCTGGTTGTGGTGGATAGGCTCTCGAAATATGGCCATTTCATTCTCTTAAAGCATCCATATATTGCTAAGAGTGTGGAAGTGTTTGCTAAAGAAATAGTGCGCCTACATGGAGTCCCTTTGTCAATCGTAAGTGATCGTGATCCCTTGTTTGTAAGTCATTTCTGGAGAGAATTATTTCGCCTACAAGGATCATCCGGAAACAGATGGACAAACTGAGGTTCTCAATAGGTGTTTAGAAACCTACTTGAGATGTTTTGCTTCTGAACAACCCAAGCATTAATCCTATTGGATTTCATGGGCTGAATTGTGGTATAACACAACTTTTCATATGTCCACGGGTTCAACACCATTTGAGGTGGTGTATGGGAGGAAGCCACCTACACTTGTGCGGTATTTGCAAGGTGAGACAAGAGTTGAGGCAGTGGCTAGAGAATTACTAGATAGAAATGAAGCCTTAAATCAGCTGAAGCACAATCTACATAGGGCCCAGGAGCAAATGAAGAAGTATGCTGACAAAAAAAGAACTCCTCAATCTTTTCAAGTAGGGGAGTGGGTCTTTCTAAAGCTACGCCCTCATAGACAGCTCACCGTGGCTAGACACATCAACCAAAAACTAGCAGCAAGGTACTTTGGCCCCTTCCAAATTCTGGACAAATTGGGAGCAGTGGCCTATAAACTCAAACTACCCCCCAACTCTAGAGCTCATCCAATATTCCATGTTTCACAACTTAAGAAGGCAGTGGGCAATTAGTCGGTGGAGGCTTCCTTACCAGCAAGTATGGAAGTAGAATTGGAAGATATGGTGGAACCTGAAGGTGTGCTGGCTAGCAGAACTGTTACTACATTTGGGGACTCGACACAGCAATGGTTGGTTAAGTGGAAGGGCCAAAAAGTGGAACAAGCAACATGATGAATATGTGATTCGGAGCCAATCTCCTCACTTCAGCCTTGAGGACAAGGCTGCTCTTCCAGGAGGGGGCAGTGATAGAACTTACGGGGGAGAGAGTGATTTAGCAAATAAGAGGGACAATAGAAAAGGGAATAATCCGTTAGTGTGAAAGGTGTATTCTAGAAGAAAGAACAGTGGGCCACGGGGAAGTTAGTTATCAGCTGAGGTGGCAACTTAGTTAGGATAACAAAATGTTCCTGGGGAGGGGGATTTATGTAAGGGAGAGAGAGAGGGGAGGAGGTAGGCAGAAAAGTGAGAAAAGTTTGTGACAGAAGGATATTCATACCTTCTGAGGAGCAATTCTGCTCTGGTTAGGGAGAAACAACATTCTTCTATATTGTTATGATATATATATTACGGTTATATTGCAATAATACAATAAATCTCTAGTATTCTAAGACTAAAGTTCTATCAGTGAGAGCTCATTTAGAAATAAAAGGAGATTACTCCTAGTTTTATTCCAGGCATAAGGTCAGGTTGGAGTTTGCCAGAAAGTTGCAACTCATTTAAGGCCTTTACTTGAAAGTTTGAGCATTTCAGAATTATCAGTTGAATTTTGTGCCTTTTTGTTGAACTGGTAGGGATATTTAGCTCGTATATAAATTAATCACCATTTTGTTAATCTATGTTGGCTATTCTTCTGTTATTTTCCGTGTCAATTTGGTTGCGGATCCCTTTAAATGATTGCTAAAGGAGCAAAAGAAGAAAACCACATAGAAAATACTTTATGCTTCATGTTAAATGGTTCAAGGTAAGATTAATTTGATAGAAAATACTTTATGCTTCATGTTAAATGGTTCAAGGTAAGATTAATTTGATTTTCCTTTCAGTGCCCAACGAGGAGAAAAATTCCTGGTTGTCGCTATCTGTATGAAATTTCTGTTTCCATTTAAAGAGACTTTCATAACAATGATGTGATATTTGTCTTGCATATGTTTTTATCAGTTTTATGGTTGGTCTTCAGTCTTGAGCTTGCATGTGTACACACACACACACACACACACACACATGTATGTATATATACAGACATATATGTACATACGTTAGTAATTTTTGCTTGTTGAATATGCAGAGGACTTCCTAGACGAATATATAATGCAAAATTTTCTTCCCCTGGTTGTGCCCATGAACCATGACACTCTTAAGATATTAAAAGATGACAAGAGGAAGATTGTCCTGACCATAGTGGAGGATGAATCTGATGAGAGGTCACAAAATTTGATGAAGTTATTGAAGGCAGCTGCATCTGCTAATCGCGACTTGGTATTTGGTTATGTTGGAGTTAAACAATGGGCAGATTTTGCTGAGACTTTTGGCGTTGATAAGAAGACAAAACTGCCAGCAATGGTTGTTTGGGATGGAAACGAGGAATATTTTTCTGTAAGTAATGATATTAAAAAAATCATACTCTACAAAAGTTGACATGATCAGAATCTTTTAAATTCCTGGATGTTTTCTTATATGCAACCTTTCCTTTGTCTCTTGCCATTTATCAATTTTCTGGCTATTTATATTCAGGCCACCAGTAAACTGGCTATGTGTATTCTTCTCATGCTTCCCTTCCCCGAGCATTTTGTAGTGCCCTTACCCCGAAGTCTTTCGTAATTATTTTCAGTTTTCTAAAAATATGCTATGTGTGCTTCCCTTTTTTTTTTTGGAAACCATGTTATGTGTGCTTTGTTTTTGCAGTGTTAGGTATAAGCGGATAGGTAATTTCTAGCTTTTCCATTATCAATCCAGCATATGATTTATGTGCTCTTTCATTCTTCTTGTTAGTCTAGAAGTTTTTATTACACTTGAATATCAGTTTTAAGGGAAATGTACTCGATTGAATTTCTTCCTTGAACTTTATCCTTTTTCCTTTCTGAGAAAAACTCACATGCACTTACCTCTTTTCACATTGGCATGTACTGAAGGTCATTGGTTCAGAAAGCATTGGAGAGGAGGACCAAGGGACTCAAATCACACGATTTCTTGAAGGATACAGAGAAGGGCGAACGGTATTGAAAACAGTCAGTGGTCCATCACTGATTGGGTATATCAATTCACTAATTGGCATCAGACTTGTGTACATAATTGTGTTTCTAGTTGCAGTGCTTATGCTCATCCAAAACACTTGTAAAGAAGAACCTCTTAGGGTTGGTACTCGGGACAATGCTGATACTGCTACATTATCTGGAGCTGGAAGCAGTGAGTTTAGACTTGGGGACAAGGAAGACTAGGTCCATGCTTCTCTAGTTGAGATACCCATAAACATAAACATGGATTTAGAGAAACAAAATCAGATTCTTTATTTATGAGACTAGTGCTTAATATTATGTTTCCCCAACCCTTGCAACCTTTTACAAGATACGTTATACCACTATTCATTAGTACGTGAAATCATGGATTCCCTCGTTGCCTTTGACTCACTGTTCAATGGTGGATTACACTGGAAGGAAGACGATCATCATTTTATAATTTGCTTAAAAACTCATGGTTTCCGATCACTGTTTTTTCAAGCCCACTCCATATTTTCTCAAACTCACATCCAATCCAAGGAAACTGCCGGGGCTCAACTTTTCATCTTTTTCAAGTAGCTGCATTTCCGTTTAATGCTTGCGTCCACCTACCTAATTAGTTATCTTTTCTCTCTTTCATAAGCACAAGTGTCTGGCATTTCCGGTGCAACCATGGAGAACCCAACACTCCCGGAAGAAAGCATGTCTGCCCCGTTCCCAACCTTCCAATCCGTTCAAGACAACTATCTGACGACATGTGGTAAAACAAGGTACGGAGTCATCAGATCGTTACTGAATACTTTAGAATTGACGTGTCCACGAAAATGCCATAGCTTTTGGGCAAACGTGGGAGTACACCAAATGATTAAGACGAAAACAAATTTTCTATTAGAGGTAAGATTCAACATTATTTTGGTTCAGTTACATATCAGACTCCAGTAAACAACGAGTTTAAAGTATCATACTACCTGCTAACTGCCAAGTTCTACTACATAATTGATATACTGAACAGAAAATAAATACTATGATCTCCTGTACACTCCTAAGGCCTGATCTCTTCATTGTCAATCAAAACATTTGTTCTATCCAAAAACAGAACGTACCTTACTGGATAAAATAACAAAATCTTGTAAAGACGGAAAAGACAAGATGTAAGTCCCATTCTGTTTAGGCAATGACCAAAACATTGTACATTCAAACAAATGTCATCTCATTGTCACCCATCTTACATGAAAAGTATAACTTTCTTACACAAATCTAACCAAACACCAACTCCTGAAAGTGTGAAACAAAAAAGTGTAAAAGAGGAGGCTAAATATTAATTCAGCTATCCCAAGAGAAAAAGTAAAACAAGAAGAGAATCACCACCTTTAGAACTCCATTCATACTACTGGGTGGCGCAATTAGTTATATTCATCCACACAAAACTAATAAGCTGTCTGATGCAGAAAACCAAATCAATCAAACATAGTCACAATGTTGACAAAAATTTGTAAAACATCAAACTGAGAAAAACAATTATCAATTCAAAACCAATATCGTTAACAGAATTGTGTTCTAATGTACAAATTGTGCATAAGTACGTTGCATACCATAATGCAATAAGGCAGTCATCACATCAGAACAAATTGAACCACGAAGCAAATCTTCCGTAGATGTGAACAGCAACTTCAAGTCATATCATAATTGGCTCCCTTTCTCTAATTTCTCCCTTGTAGTCAATGGCTCCAAATAATATACACGTCAGCTCTAATATTCGGGAAGAGACTGAGCAGAGGCAAATGGGGAGAAACTTGCAGCAGACTCACTACAATGTAGTGGACGTTGTTGATGACCAAATGAGCTTACTAGAAATGGTGAAGCATGGCTTGGACTTGGGATGTATGGGGACATATATCTTGAATTAAGAGGAGAAGCAGATGGGTAACCCAAGGAGTGAGGTGAAACCAAATTTGAAGAAACGGATCTTTGGGAAGACATATTTCTCAGATCTACAGAGCTGCGACTTGCACTCAAGGAAGGTGATTGATGGTAGGACCAAAGAGACTGTTGGATGTAGGGAGTGCTTGAAATAGAGGGAATGTGAGAAATAGAAGGAGATCTTGATGACGCTGGAGCAATTTGTATAGCTGATGAAGTTGCAGATCTGAAGGATGACAACACAGAAGACGAAATCACAGAAGCTGGACTGGACGAAAGCAATGGCGTGGATTCTGATGCTGGTGGATCACCCGTGCTAGTTCTTGCATCACGTTTGCATACTGGACAGAAGGTCCTCCATGTCGTAAGCCATGAATCCACACAAAAAGCATGGAATTCTGTAGGTGGTCCATATTCATATAGGTGAGTCACTGGGAGTATGGAAAAACTAGCATCTTTATCTAAATTATGCTTCAGAAAGATAGATGATCAGTACATCAAAAAAAAAAAACCATTACAAATAATATGCAAGAATATTTAAGATTCTGCTAAAAACCAGTGAATTGGACTTCAAATGCAAGTTGATAAATTTTACTCTTAGAAAAGCTACAACTCTAGATAATTCTTCTAAGGAAGTCCGCACTTTCAAATACGGTGTCCTTTGGAACTTCAAGAACTGATTAACACAACATATGAGTCCATATACCATTACATTGATTTTGACTTTTTAAAGAAGGAAAAGAATAAGAACATTACTTCATTACAACCATTTTAAATTGAGAAATTAAATTCGTTATTATAAAAGTGCGATCCGGGCTGAAAACATTAACAGTCTACAGAAGAATGATTAACAATGAATTTTTGGTTACTAAAATAATCTATCAAGGCTGACATTTTCTTTTCACATCTTCTATCAACACCAGTTTTGCACTTCTGTTCCATTTGGACATTTATTTAAACTAACAATGTGTACCATACTAACTTCCCCCCCAAAAAAAATGTATACCATAGTATCGAAGCTACATTGAGCATAACTTTAAAAAAAAATAAAGCTACATTGAGCATAACTTAAAAAAAAAAAAAAGCTACATTGAGCATATATGAGACAGTTTTCCACGGTAAGCAGTGGAGTGACAACATCAGTCTTGCACTTCATTTGCCATTGGACAAGTTATCTGATCCAACAGTGTAGAATACTAGCTAGAATTATATCAACACGTGGATATATTGCAATCGATATGGTCCAAGCTGACCTCAAACAATATAACATGCTAATATGCTTTAAAAACATCATCTTTGTTTACACTGAAACCAATTTATTAAAGGTACAAACAGGCATGCCATTGCCACAAATCAACTAGATTGCACAGAACTCTAACATCACTACTGGTTTCAACCAACCAACAATCCACATTCAAATCTCAAATCTGGTTCAAAAGAAAACTCAAATTCTTGTGCAGTGGTCACTCAAGATCAACTAAGCTTGCTTTTAAGACATATTGCTTTTATTGGGGTGGTATCATAAAATTGATGGTGGAATTATGGAAACAAGTTGACACATAATTGACCTACTAGTTAAAGCATAAAATCAGATGCTCTTATTTGTATCTAAGCATATTCCATTATATTTTCATCCCTTGAGTGCTTGCTACAATCTTCTCGTTACACTGTGTGAATATATTGTCATTTTCAGCTCATGGACCTGAAGGATATATAGTAATCTAGAAGAAAAAAGGAGTACCAAGGATGCTGGAACTAAAATGCAATACCATTGCAAATGTCAACTCCATTTAAAAAAATTCCTCCAGTGTTCCAACTCATGCAACAATTCTAGACAAGTTTCTACCTAATAAAGAAACACCAAAAAATATGAGAAAGACACATCTCAATAATACATTTGGTTTCAGTTCAAAACAAAACTTATCCAAGTGATTAAGAATTCATTCTGTCTCAGCAGAGTGAGCACATCAAATAGTGCATCTACGCTACTTCCTCGCCTGTCATTTCAAGTATAACATTGACCAATCTTTGAAAGGAAACATTTGATTCAAAGACCCCTCAATCACTAATAATCACATAGCATCAATTTCAGAATGTCCTGAACTCATCACCCTAACTTTCTACTTATCTTCTGTTTCTATACTCTTTACAGGATAAAAAGACAACAATCACAAATTTGGATGAGAAGTTGGCTTGACACGTGCAATCATAGCCAAACATGTACCACTTTCAAGCCCACTCAAGAGAATCATTTGACAGTATAAAGTATGACACTACAATACTTTAGATCAGTATAGACTATTGATAAAGAAAAAGTACGTAATTCGATCAGCAGGAGCAGTGTTATCTTCAGTATAGAAGAAAAGACATACTGTGACGACATGGAAGAATCCTAAGCTTTTCTCCAACACTGTAGTCCTCAAGGCATATGGCACATGTTCTTGAAGTACAATTATCTTCTAGAACAGAAGTAAATATCAGGCTTGGCATTGCCTTCACTAAGCGGCTGCTCATCCCATGGAATTCCCGGACCCGAGAAGTACGAGGACGTTCTCTTCTTATATGATGCCTACGAACAAAGAAACAAGTAGCAAGTACTGCAGACATGGCAAGTAATGATATAAAAGAGATTGCCATGATAGACCACGCTGCATTTTCAAAGCTTGGAATCAACCACAGCTCTATGTCTGTCATGTCAGTGTACAGCTTAAGTTTTTCTCCTGAGCTTTTAGTAACAAAAACGGCATGAATTCTTATACCCGCCGAATTCCCTGCCACTGCAAGATTTGGTAATAAGAGTAAAGAGTTGCATAACCATGTGATAATAATTGTGAGTGATTAGCATATCAAATGAGATTAACTGTCACAGAAGATTAGCTTCTCAAAAAGAAATGTTGTACCATGTGAGAATAAATTCGAAAAGAATAACGGACTCATGTACGTGTTTTGCATAAAACAGCCACATCTTGAGCACAAAGCTATACCATAACATTGATAGCAAAAGACTGCTCTCCAGCGTATATTACAAAATACAATGATAAGAAGCAATTCTTTATGACCAATTTGCAATCAAATAGAAGTCCTCAATAAAGGAGAATGGGAATTCCAATTTTCCCTGAATTCTTCAATTTAAATAATAAGGATTTTTTTTATCTGTGTTATTCATTCTCCAGTGATAAGTAGGAAATCAAAGAGATATGTATATGCCTCTTCTATATGGAATATAACATAGAAAGATATGAATCAAAGATGCTGTAGCTGCCAGGTTCTTTGAAAAGTGCAGCCTATGAACAGAATAATTTAGCTTGCCCATTAAACAAGCTTAACTCAATTGTTTTGCACTATAAAAAACTCAAGATCCACTCATCATTCAGGTTTTTTTTCCTTTTAACACAATTCTTCTTGTACACTAATGCATTGAGTTAAGTTTTTGTGTAAACCCATTAGTTGGGCTAAATTATCTTGTAATAAGAGTAGCTAATTTCATATTTCAGCAACTTTCCTGTTCTATTCTTCATTAAACTTTTACTATCTTAGTCCTTTCACTATTTGAAATATCTCAATGAAGTCCTCACCATTAACTCCGTTAAGAAACTGTCTATATCTTCCAATCGCCAACTTTTTAGCACTATACTCTTAATAGTCGAATGACAAATAAACAAATTCATGATGTTAAGAGCACAAAAGTAATGAATACAATTAGTAGGAAACTTATAAAAATTTACTTTTATTGAACTTACAATGACGTTGAAGTTAAGACTTAATTGATCTTTTCAATGTAGAATAACTGAAAAAGAGAAAAATTATGATAATTCACTTTGATGTATGGAATCCAGAACCTATTTGTTCTCTGAGGAACATAGGACTAAGTGAAGAAGTCGTAAGTAGGAGGATTACAGAACAGATAATCCCTTGATTATTCTGTGGTGGAAAATGATAGGAAACTGCTCAATGAAGAGTTAAAGGATGTTTCAATCCTCCAGAGATAGAAGGGAGAAAGTAACTTACAATGAGTAAACTCTCAAGAACCTTATATAACGCACCAAAGAAAGAGAGGAAGTTCCTAATTCCTTCCTCTAAAAGAATCAGAATTGAAAGAACAAAACAAGCTCCTAATAATGTTCAACTTGATTGTTTAGATTCTCAAAAACATATAGGGAAAGGCCTTTGGAAACAGGGAACATGGGAGGATGACAAGACTGAACTGTTTTATATTGAACCAATCTATCAAATTGTCATGGTAAATAGCTTGTTGCACTAAAAGTTACAGATACTGCAGTGACAACAATCAATTTTCAGAGCCATTACAATGTTCTGGTCTGTTATTATATCCCAACTCATTTTGCATTTCTTAATACAAAGCATGAGCAGTCTTATAATCTCAAATTTAAGCATGTGAAACTCAGCCACACTGCTAAAAACACCCTCAACAGTCATCATGTTTCATAAATCAATAAAGAACCCAAGTTTGTTAGTCACAAAAATTGAATTTACTCGGCTTTGGAAAATTTAAAAGCATTAAGTTGATAAGAGCCAGAAACTACAATATTTTTTCAAGGCCTAAATATACAACATCCTTTTCTTATTTTCTTATGGCCTAAATAAATTAGTCTTTTTATATGGCCCAATATACAACAATATATGGAAAAATTTAAAAACCGTCAAATAGATAGAACTTGATTTCTTTAGTTAAATTTGTCAATGCATTCTCAACACTTGAAAAAGCAACTATGAACTCTCTACCTCTCTTCACCTTCACTTAGCCTATTGTAGGTATTCTAATTTGATCGTGATTGCATCCACAGTACTTACAATCTCCAGAATCTTGCTAACAAAATTCTTATGCTCAAAGTGCCAAACTTGATGCTTCTTTTATAGGTTAGCTTCTTTAATTAGATTCTCTAATTGAGGTATATGATCACTCTCCCTATTGTAAGAGTTGAAGATGAGGACACAAACCCTTATTGATTCCTTGCCACATTTGGGATCTGATGCTACTCTTAAGGGATAAGCTAACGGGATAACTAGAGAATTGTCTGTTGTTTACCTTTGCAATATCAACAAATCACAGCCCACATACTATATGCAGGTTATTGCATGGACATGTCAACCTGTTAGCACATCTTTGTTCAATGAATGAACAAAGATCTGGCATCCACTTTATCGACAATTACAATCTTTTTTAATTTCCTAGTGAATAGCCATCACCTTGCACTTCACAGTGCACATATTTCAGATGTTTTAGACATATCTGAATGCTGGAAGATATGCATTTGTTTGGGTATTAAAGAAGTTTGTAAATGAGCTTCAACTAAGGAACCAGGGTGCTAGATTTATTTGAGCACAAGAATTATAAAAGTAGGAACTGTTTTAGCCCTAAGAAAACAGCTTGCTGAAACTCGGAACTCCTATGAAAACCAGTGAGGGGAGCTCAAAACAGCATAATGACATGACAAATTAAAGACAAACCCTGCAATTAGAGACAAATTTCCCAGGGAGAAAAAACTACACTTGCACAACGGTAAAAAATTAAGAAATGAAATAAAATAATTGAAATTTCACCTAGTTAGATCATTACTTGCAACCAACATGCCGTCACCCTCATTGTCATAAACAACAGCAGCTTTGAACCCCGCCTTTTGCGCCCTTCTAACTTTATCCTCAAAGCCGCATCCTCCTCTTATAATCAGCACAAAAGGTGAACTGGTATTTAACGCTTCTTTATCGACTTTATTTGTCAGGGGCGAGCAAGCATCAAGTGGATCAGCTAGGTACAACACCCCACATATACCTGAACCCTTTATTGTAGGAGCTGAAAATAAGCAAGTAAAAGCCTGGTTCAGTGCCCAGACAGTTGGATAAGATAAAAGTAACAGAGAATTAAATCTGTAACCAAAGCTTCACACTAGAAACCAAATCCATTTTTATCATATCTCCTTGAACATCAACTCGAGATAGAACAAAAACTACACCAAAGAAGTGGCAAACTGAGAAGACCAAGCCAAAGAAATCAAAACCAATTAACCAGTAATTGTAAGACGGAGATGAGCCGAAGTTTCAAATTTGAACTTGAATAGATGGGCAATAAAAGCTTTAAAACCCTACTAATAAACAAGGAAGAAAAAGGCAATAATATTTGTAAAGAGTTGAGTCAGCTTCTAAGCGTCGAACAGCACCGAAATGAGGGAAAAGTAAAGAAAAGAGGGAAACGAAAAACTCACCAAAATTAGCTTCAACATCATCAAAAGACATGGTGACGTTGTTGCCAATCAAAACAACATTGGCTGAAGTCACAAAACAGCAAGCAAAGACAGAAACGTGCAAAACCCAAACAACAAGCACAACACGTTCCATTGATTCTCCCGAATACATGAAGAAGGGGAGGGGAGGAGAAGTGAGAAGGGGGTATCTAGGGATTAAAAAGTTTTGATCGCGAAGAGAATGGATACATCAGCTTCCATTTGGAACCAGAACAGATTGGATCTTTCGGACTAATAATTTTTCTTTTTTCTGGTTTGGGGCTTTAAAACATTTTTTCCGTTTGCAAGCACATATGATAAAAAAGTATTCAATCATAATCATATAGATAATGCGCGTTGTGATTATCTTTAATACTTAACTACAAGACAAAAAGGGTCGGGATGTTCTTAAAGTGTCTTTCTCTCCATCAACTTGCTCATGCTGCTCTACTAAAACTGACCACAAAACGACAACAAGTATGTATCAGATTTGGACGTCCCCTTCTAATCTAAACGTCCAAATTCGTTCACCACAGGAATACTTTGCAAGGATTTAAATGAATCAGTAGCATATAATATAAACGAACAAGGAATGACATTTGGTTGGGTCGGTCGTGTTAAGCCCAAGTTCAGACTCAGAATGGCGTATGGGCCGATCGGCCCATCCCTTGAGGATTGACCTAATTCCTATAGGTATTAGTCGTATAAATTCATTACCTTATCGTGAAAAATGTACAATTTTCAAGAACCCTATTTTTCTTATTTTACCAGCCACCAAAACTCTCCCAAGAGATTGACTTGAGCGTCGAAGGGGCTTACCGGAAATCAACTCTCAGCGTGCCTTTATTGTTTTGCAGGTATCTTTGACCCAAAATCAACCAATCTCATGGATCCAAGCGGCAGCATTCAGCCCCACCAAAATCCGACAGAACCAATTGGCGCCCACCGTGGAGCCGGACATCAAGGCACCACGTCTAGAAATACTCAGATTAGTCAGGCGGCGGCGGCAAATCCTGATATAGCCGTTGTTGCGGCACTTGCACTACAGCGAATGGGCTTGCGACTACCCGTCGCCCTTCCATCGCCGCATCCTGATCACCAGACAAATCCTCCGCCCATCATCCAAAACCCTAGCATAAACGAGCTACCACCTCAATACTCACACCAACATGATCAACTGCAACAATCCCAAAACCAAGACTAAGATGTGCAAAGCGTGGCCTTAGAGGATGACGCTAAAACCAGTTCACATCCTCTCACCTAATACCCCCACTACACGAACCCTCCTGCACCACAACCAGCCTTCCTCACACAAAGGCAAATAGAAGAAGCGACCGATCTATTGATTCGCCAAATCTTCCAATCTCAGCCAGAACATCAACAAACCCCCACTCGACAGGTTGGTGTGATGGTCGATCAACACTCTATTGAAGCCCTATAAAAAATCGTGAACTACCGAATCAATATAGCCATGAATTCCCGTCCTGGCCAATCATCAACATAGTACAGCTCTCATTTCATCCCAGAAATTTTGGATAGCCTCCCAGCAGTCGGTACTAAGATACCGACGCCAGAAAATTATACTGAAAAGACCGATCCTGTCGACTATCTGTAGTACTTTCAATCGATAACGAACTTGCATTGCGTTCTAGACGTCATTCAATGTAAGGCCTTCTGCACAGCCTTTCAAGAAGGAGCCTGAAGATGGTTCAACAGCTTACCCCCGCGTTGCATAACCAGTTTTGAGGATTTTAAGCTACTATTCCTCAACCAGTTTGCTACGAGTAAACGGTCACAGAAGACTACCCTGGAAGTAATGCAGTTGATCCAAGGAAGGAATGAGAGTTTGCGGGAGTTCATCACCCGATTTAACAACGAAACTGTCGCAGTCCTTGACCTCACTTGCTCGTCCATGTTGGTCGCCTTGATGAGCAATAAGAGGGATGAAGAGTTCAAGAAGTCGCTGGCTCTTGATCAGCCCAGGTCTATCCAAGAGATAAGAAATCGGGCTGACAAATACATCCAGCTGGAGGAAGTGTTGAAAAACACAAAGCGCAGAGCGGATGACCACTGGCCGAGTAGTAGGGCCGATGACTCACATAAACGGCAGAAGGATCGATCTAGTTGGAGGAAGTCGATCGATCAAAAAGACCAGAGGGGAGAGTCGTTCACTCCGCTCAACAGGCGATATGCGGAAGTACTGGAGATCGTGACAGCAGAAGGGGAACCCCTCCGAGAACCTAATAAATTGAAAACTCCTCTCCAAAAAAGGGATTCTTCTTTAAATTGTCGTTTCCACAGAGATGTCGGTCATGACACGGAGGATTGTTGGGACCTAAAGAAAGAGATCGAACTCCTCATCCAGAGGGGAAGGCTGGGTAGATTTTTGAGGTATGGTAGAAATACCGATCGAGGTGATGAGGACAAGAGCGGTCGACCTGACAATTGGCGAAGACCCTGGAGACAAAACATAAACGATGGAGGAAGGCAGACCCGGAATGCTGACGACCGACACGACACGAGGGGACAGTCTAGGGCTAGAGATGATAGAAATATGGGGCAACAAGATGACCGACCGGTTAGGGTCATCAATATGATTTTTGGTGGTAGTGCAGCATGGGAGTCCACCGTCAAAGGAAGGAAGCGGTATGCCAGGCAGATCGTTGAGGGTCAGTCAGCAGCAAAAAAGCCGCAAGTTAATGAGGCAATCTCGTTTGACGAGTCTGACATGGCTGGCGTCAGCTGTCCTCATGATGATGCACTCGTGGTCACTTTGAAAATGGACGGTAGTGAAGTTAAGCGCGTAATGATCGACACGGGCAGCTCGGTCGACTTATTGTACTACGACGCTTTTAAGCAGATGGAGATTCCGGAGGAACAAATACTACCAATAGAGGGACCAATCAAAGGGGTAACAGGAGCATCGGCTTATCCATTCGCTCAAGTCCTCTTGAATGTAAAGTTCGGACAAAAACCGTTCCAAGTAGTGAAGAATGTTGAATTCTTAGTGGTGAAGCTTGTAGGAGCCTATAATGCAATAATTGGAAGAGCCATACAAAACGCCCTCAGAGCTGTCGTCTCAACCTATTATCAGGCGATGAAGTTCCCAACATCCCATGGCATAGATATTGTCAGGGGTCAGCAAAGGATCGCTAGGGAATGCTACTTGTCAGAAACAAGAACCCTTGAGGGAGCGGTAATGTTGGCAAGTTCTCTTGATGTAAGAGCAGATGAAGAAACCGAGAGGATGAACCCTGCGGAAGAAACGCAGCGGGTCATACTGGATGAAGAAGATCGATCCAAATTCGCAAATTTGGGCACCGAACTCGAACAAGGGTTGGCCGCAGCAATCACAAGTTGCTTGGTAGAGAACCGATCGGTCTTTGCTTGGGTACTGAGTGACATGTCTGGAATATCTTGAGCAGTAACATCCCATTTCCTAGGTATTCAAAAAAACTATAGGCCGGTCAGACAGAAGGAGCGATGGCACAGCAAGGAGCAGCAAGGGGTGATAAAGAAAGAAATAGAGAAGCTACTTGAAGTCGGGTTCATTCGGGAAGTCAAGTACCCCTAATGGCTAGCCAACGTGGTATTGGTGAAGAAGAAGAACAGAAAGTGGAGAATGTGCATTGATTTCACCGACCTGAACAAAGCATGCCCAAAGGACAGTTTCCTACTGTCCAAGATCGATCAGCTGGTATACTCCACGGCAGAGCATGAGCTCCTCAACTTATTGGATGCCTTCTCTGGTTATTATCAAATAGAAATGAGCCTCGAAGATGAAGAAAAAACGGCTTTACCAGGTGATGCTGTTCGGCCTGAAAAATGCGGGGGCTACTTACCAACGGCT
>JANZLF010000003.1:22229731-22245251 GCA_026546835.1 Erythroxylum foetidum
CTAAATAAAATAAATATCAGTGTGATGTTTGGTTTTGTCTGTTCTGTCTTGGGTGGCATCCATGTATCCTCCCAGGGAGTATTTGGGTGTTACACTTACATTATATGTATGTTGCGGAAAACATTTTACATATCAAATCTGGTAAATACATTGACCACAAGGGTCCTCCTATAAATACACAATAATATATAACCAAAGTCCTCACATTAATGTAGACGCAACTAATCCCGTCCTCTTCTATTACTCTCAAGCGATCACTATACACCCGTTGTCTAACGGGGTATTTTTTTGAGTCCTGAAAAATAATTGCAAATTTTAGGTGAGTTTTGCGAACTCGATGAGTGACCATCATCGATGGTCCGCTCAATCATGTAACCAAAATCAATTTATAACCTATATTCATATTGCTGTCTATTTAATCTCTTTTTTTCATTTTTTTTTGCAAATCACATATATCTAACTTTATCTCATAATACACTTTCACAAAATTGCCCATTTACACAATTATAGAAATCCACATGAGGAAGAATAAAAAATTTATCTAGAGTGAGGAATGTTAGAAAAGTTTTGAGGAGTTCAAGCGCAGATTAACAAGTGCTCCAATTTTGATTTTACCTATGGGAGATGAGGGTTATACAATGTATAGTGATGCCTCAAGAAAGGGTTTAGGTTGTGTGTTGATGCAGGGAGAAAGGGTGATAGCTTATGCTTCGCAGCAATTTAAGTCTTATGAGTTAAATTATCCAACCCATGATTTAGAATTGGCAGCAGTGATTTTTCCCTTAAAGATTTGGAAACATTATTTATATAGGGTTCAGACAAGGATCTTTACTGACCATAAAAGTCTCAAGTACTTACTAAGTCACAAAGAGTTGAATTTGAGACCGAGAAGGTGGATTAAGTTGTTAAAGGATTATGATTTGTTGATTGAGTACCATCCAGGGAAGGCAAATGTAGTGGCGGATGCCTTGAGTAGGAAATCTTCTATAGCCTATGTTTAAACAGATTATCTGCCTTTATTGGAAGAGATGGCTAAGCTTAGAATAAGTTTGAAACAAGTGGAACTGAATTGTATCATTGCTAATTTCAGAGTGAGACCGATACTCAGGGAGAAAGTTAAAGAGTTACAAGCACAAGATACAGAATTGAACAAGCTCCGACAGAATGGTAAGAAGTCTGAAGTGGTAGTGAGGGATGATGGACTCATGACTGTTGAAAATAGGTTTTGTATCTAGAATTTCAAGGAGGTGAAGGACGAGATATTGGATGAGGCATATAATGCTCTTTATGCCATACACCCAGGTAGCACCAGGATGTACAGAGATTTAAGAAAGCATTTCTGGTGGAAAGACATGAAGAAGGATGTACCAGAGTATGCAAGTAAGTGTCTAGTGTGTTAGCAAGTCAAGGCTGAATACTAGGCACTTTCAGGCAAGTTAAGGCCATTGTCCATTCCTAAATGGAAGTGGTAAAGAGTGACTATGGATTTTTTGATGGGTTTGCCTAAGACCAATAGGAAGCATGATGCCATATGGGTTATTGTGGATCGATTGACAAAGTCAGTCCATTTTCTAGCAATCAAACAGACTAATTCTCTGTATGTACTAGCAAAGAAGTATATTGATGAGATAGTAAGATTACATAGGATTCCCAATTCCATAGTTTCTGACAGGGATCGTCGATTCATTTTGAGATTTTTGGGAAGCTTACAAGAGGCTATGGGAACCAAGTTGAATTTTAGTATGGTTTTTCACTCTCAGACAGATGGTCAATCTGAAAGGCCCATTTGGACACTTGAGGGAATGCTCAGAGCATGTGTGATGGATTTTAAAGGAGCTTAGGATGAGCATTTGTCCCTAGTCGAATTTGCTTACAATAATTCGTACTATTCGAGCATTCAGATGGCTCCTTATGAAACACTGTGTAGAAGAGGATGTAGAACTCCGATATGTTAGGATGGAAAAGAAAAAAGGAAACTAATAGGGCCAGAGTTACTTCAGATGACAGTGGACAAGGTCAATTTGGTTAAGCAATGACTTAATGCAGCTCAGGATAGAATGAAGAGCTACACTGATGCACACCGAAAGAAAATGGAATATGATGTCGATGAGAAAGTCTTTCTTAAGACGTCTCCTTGAAAAGGAGTGTAGGTCCCTATGAAATTGTTGAGAGGATTGGACTGCTAACCTACAGGTTAGCATTGCCTCATAATTGTCCTAGATACATGATGTACTTCATGTTTCCATATTGAGGAGGTATAGATCAGATCCATCTCACATCATTATGACCATTGAGGTTCAGTTGAGAGATGATCTGAGTTATGAAGAGATTCCAGTGAAGATTTTGGACATTAAGGAAAAGGTCATCAGGAATAAGACAGTTCAGCTCGTCAACGTTCTGTGAAGAAATCATTTTGTAGAAGAGGCCACGTGGGAGCCATTGGAAGTCATGAAAGAGAAGTATCCACAACTCTTCGATGACTCAGGTAATCATTTCGAGGACAAAATTCTTTTACGAGGGGGAGAACTATTGGGCCCTAAATTTTTTATTTTATTAAGCATGAATTGAATAAATTTTGTGGTTTTGATACATAAATTAATTTGTTTGGAGTTTAATTACCATGACAATGATTGGAGGATTTATTGCTTAGATTCATGGAACTAGAAGTATTAAATAGAGAAATTAAGATTAAGTTAGAGTATAGTATGGTGCAAGTTAAATTGAAGAAGTAAGAATGTATAACGGCAAAATTGGAAGATCACTTAAGGTTAAAGGGCTAAGGCATTACATGGAAGGGCATAATGGACTTTGCTCAAGCATTTAGGGCAAAAGTGAAAGAAATAAATGTAGTCTTGTATTGTGGAGGAGCAAAAATAGTGAATGAAGGAGGAGAAGGGAGAAAAAGAAGAGAAAAGCTAGGGTTTGTGAAAATCTTGAAGAGCTTGAAGACTTTGAGGCTAAAACAAGTAAGTATAAGCATTAACCCTTCTTCATTGTTGGATGAAGCATATCTAGGGTTAGTTAGAAGTGAAAACAAGGTTGAATGTGGGTAGGAAGTTATTGATGAATGGTTTATGTTAATGTTTTATTGTTTGGTTAATGATCAAGAGTGGATTATGAATTGGTTTGTGAATGATTTTAGGTTGAAAATGAAGTAGAGAAGATGGGTTAGTGTTAAGATGGGTTATATATGAAAGGAGGGAAGTGAAAAGATGAAAAATGTAGCAAAATATGTCTTCAGAGTGAGTTTTTGGATAAGTTCGTCGTGGCGAAGTCCATTTTTCCTACACAGACATGTTTTGATATTTTGGACATAACTTTTTCTGTAGAAGTCCAAATGAGATGATTTTTGATTTGGTATAAATTGGAGACATAGGGATACAAATTAGGTGACAGAATAAAGTATAAATCAAGTCTATAAGAATCTCAATTTTTTTGATAGAAGTTGAGCATAGATTTTTGTTTCAACATTAGAAGTAGTCCAAATTGTTGAGGTATGGCATTTCGATTTCTAAACCAAATTGAATGAAATTTTTGTTATTGTTTAAGGAAATCAAGTGGGGCAAGAGAACCAAGAAGAGCAAAAGAAAATACATCCCTAAGCAAGTCTATAAGCAAGGAAACCAAGGTGGGTACACGTTTATAATAGAGTAAATAAGCCACTCATTGTTTTCTTCAAATCAAGAAAGTTTAATGATTTAAATTGCATCATCAGTGTTGCTTTTATTGTTTTTTGAATGAATTGTGAAATTGTTATATGTTTTCTACATGAATTGTGTTGATGATCTATGAAAAGAGTTTAAAAAAAGGATTTCTCTTTGAAAGGATACATGCTTAAGAAATCATGTTTTCATAAACGGTTTCTAAAATATACCAAGTATATGGAAAGCAAGTTTTCAAAAAGAAAAGTGCCATTTTGGGCAACAAGTTTACAAGTTATGAGATATGTGTTATGTGGGTTTGTAGTAGTCCCTCAAGAATGTCACGTGCATGTTGACCAAGTTAAAGGCTTCTTCCGTCTGCCTGCTAGTGGCATGAAGCTCCTTCGTGGACTCCCTCAAGTTTACGAGTACACAGGAACATTATGTGGAAATGTGTAGTGTGTCATGTTTATGGATCTACCCAAACCACTCTAATGTGTTTATGTGTTTATAATCTATTGACAAGTTGATGCATACATGATTTATGATTGCTCATGAATTGTTTGATAAATTGAGAATTTTGAGAAATAAGTATTTGGGGATTTTTATGCGAAATTACTATGGTTTCAAAAATGTACAATAGCAATGAGGTTTGAAAATGATTTTTGTTTGTTTCTTGATTATAAATCTATTACCCACGAGCTTTAAGCTCACCCCTATTCTCCTTCCCTATCTCTTGTGATGAGCAAGAGATTGAGTAGGTTAAGAGTTACGGCATCACTCTGATTAGGCTTATTTTTGCGTTTGAAGTTATTTTTGTAAAGCAAGGCTTTAGTTGCATTTCGAGAAATTCTACTTCTGCAAATGATGTATTTTTGGTTTATGTTGTAATATGGCTTGAAATTCCCATTAAAGCTTTGTAAAACTCTCACTTTGGATATTAATGAAATAAGTTTGGATTTATCTATGATTTTTCATGTTTTTGCAAAGTATTTGGGTTTTAGAAATTGCATGTGTTTATGTATACGTTCATTTTGTTTTGGGTTTGAATTGAGGAAATTTTGTGTTGTGGGTTTTGCATCAGGGGTTTTCGCCATGACAAAGTTAAGAGTTCGTCGTGGCGTAATTAACCCAAATTTGTTCATTTTCGTTGGCGTGGTGAATTCACTGCAGCGAGACCAGATGGTCATCGCGGCAAAAATACAATTACAGGTTCACCACAGCGTAAAATTCTCGAAAGGTCCAGGGGATTCTCACATATGTTCGTCGTGGCGAAATCACAGTTCACCACGACGATGCCCACCTTTGCTTCCAAAGTACTTTTTTCTAAATTTGCAACTTCCAAGCCTCCCTCCAGGCTCAAGCTACATCCCATGTCCGAGGTTGGGCTTTGGAAACAGGGTCCAACAAAGTTCTTTCTAAGTTGTGCCCTAAACAAAAGAGAATATGACAAGGTTCATCAATGCGTATCTGTAAAGGAGATGTGGGACACATTATCCATTGCACATGAAGGTATAAATCAAGTTAAAGAGTCTAAGATTAGTATTCTTGTTAATCAGTATGAGCTGTTTAAGATGAAAGACGAGGAGGCTATTGATCAGATGTTTGGATGATTTCAAACGATTGTTGATGGACTTAAAGCTCTCAGGAGAATCTACGATAATCAAGATCATGTCAGAATATTCTCAGAAGTCTACCTAAAGATGAAGACCTAAGGTTACAGTAATACAAGAGGCTAAGGACCTAAGTAAACTGAAGCTAGATGTATTGCTTGGTTCACTGAAGATACATAAAGTAGAGCTTGATACAAAAGATACACCTAGAAGAGATAAGTCTATTGCATTAAATGCGAATCAAAAGAAACAAAAAATATAAACACATATTCAAAAGCATTAAAGATTGAAGAAATCAAGAATGATGATGCCAGTGAATCTAATCAAGATTCAAGTGAAGATGATGATAAACTATCCTTCATTTCAAGAAAGATTAGGAGGATGTGGAAAAAGAAAGCGAAAGGAAATGAAGAATTTTCTTTTAAAAAGAATAGCAAAGACGAAGTCAAGAATGAGAAAATGTCTATCATCTACTACGAGTGCAACAAACCAGGACATTACATCTGAATGTCCATTGCTCAAAAGAAAATAGAAAAAAAGTAAAGAAAACAAAAAGAGCATGATGGCAACATAGGAAGATTTGGACTCATCCGAATCTGACTCCGATTCAGAAGCATCAGAACAACCAAATATATACTTGGTAGTTGAAAAAGAATGCGACGATGAGGTAACTTCTAACTTTAATTATCTTCAAGAGGCATATTTAGAATTGCTAGAAGATTCGCATGCTATATTAAAGTAATATAGGAATCTGAAAAAGAAATTTGTTAAAAGCTTGAAGAACAAGGAAGTGTTAGAGAAATAACACATCTACCTTAAGAAACAAGTAACGATATAAAAAAGAAAGCAATTGTAAATAGATCTGAGGAGATTAATCAACTGAAACAAAGGATTAATAGTTTTCAGCAGATTTATCAACATTTACTAAAATGATGAATGATATGATTGGAAAACATAGACATCCATAGGATACAAGTTCATTAGGGTTTACTAATAGTAATTTTTGTCATAATAAGAGTTTTGTTCCTAACAAAAAGAAAAAGAAGCAATATTCTTATTATTCAAGGAATTATTGTTAGTCTAACCCCAAAGAACCCAAGAAAATATGGGTACTTAAGACAGACATAATATATACTATAGATCTCCCTTTTTGGAAAAAGTAACAAGCTTTAATGGTACTTAGACAGTGGATCTCGCGACACATGACGGGAAGAAGTTCTATGTTCCTAGACCTCCAAAATAAACAAGGATAATCAGTAACTTTTGGAGACAACCAGCAGGGCAAAATAGTTAAAATTGGAAAAATTGGTAAAGATTCATTTGTTTCTATTGATAATGTTATGCTAGTTGAAGGATTAAAGCATAATCTAATTAGTGTAACTCAATTATGTGATTCCGGTTTTGAAGTATCCTTTAATCAAAATTCTTATATAGTCAAAAATAAAGACGGTTTCATATTCTTTTCTGCCAAGAGAAGAAATAATCTCTATAAGATTAATTTAGATGATTTGAAAAGTCAAAACATTTCATGTTTTATATCAACAGATGAGGAAAAATTGATTTGGCATAAAAAAAATAGGTCATGTTAGTTTTAAACATATTTTCAAGTTGGTTAGATATGATTTGGTAAGAGGATTACTAAAAATAAGTTTTAACAAAGATTTATTTTGTGAGAGTTGTCAAAAAGGAAAACAAGTTAAAAATCTTTTCATCTAAAAATGTTGTAACTTCATCTAGACCTCTAGAGTTGATATAGGTTTGTTTGGTCTAACTAGAACATTAAGTCTTGGCGAAAAGAAGTATGATCTTGTAATTGTTGATGACTTCACTAGATTTTGTTAGATATTATTTTTATCACATAAAGATGAATCTCTTAAGTGCTTTAAAATGCTATCCAAAAAGTTACAAAATGAAAAAGGAATTTCTATTATTGGAATTAGGAGTGATCATGGTGAAGAATTTGAAAATGAAAAATTCATAATGTTTTGTGAAGAGAATGTACTTTTCCATAATCTCTCTGCTCCTAGAACTCCACAACAGAATATAGTTGTAGAAAAAAAGACAGGACGATTCAGGAAATGGCAAGGACTATGCTATGTGAAATGAATCTTCTTAAGTATTTATGGGCAGAAGCTGTGAATACAGCTTGTTATATTTAAAATAGAGTATTTCTACGACCTATTTTAAATAAAACTCCATATGAGTTATGGAAAGGAAAAAAACCAAATATTTCTTACTTCCATCCTTTTGGTTGCAAATGCACTATATTGAATATAAAAGAAAAATTAGATAAATTTGATTCTAAGATCAATTCAGGAATTTTTCTAGGATATTCAATGTCTTCTAAAACCTATAGAGTTTATAATCTTGTTTCTAAATCTGTTGAAGAATCTATGTATGTTAAGTTTAATGATGATTCTCATCTGGATAGAAGAGACAATTCTGATGATGAAACTCTATCTGTTCCCTTAGTTGATAAACTAGACATGTCACCTCTAGTTGATCCACCTGATAAGGTAAAAGATATTCCTGAAAACTTTAGTCTTAGGAAAGACTGGAAGTATAAATCCTCTCACCCAGAAAATCTTATTATAGGCAAAACTTCAGAGGGAGTGAGAACTGTGTCTAAATTTAGAAGAGAGGCAAATTTAGCTTTTGTTTCTGAATTAGAACCTAAGAAAATTGATGAAGCTCTTTAAGATGAAGCTTGGATTTTAGCCATGCAAGAGGAGTTAAATCAATTTACAAGGAATAAAGTTTGGTCTTTAGTTCCTAGGTCACCTAATAAGTTTGTCATAGGAGCCAGATGGATATTCAAAAATAAACTAGATGAATCAGGTAGAGTAAACCGCAACAAAGCTAGATTAGTAGCTCAAAGCTATAATCAACAGGAAGGAATAGACTATAATGAAACCTATGCTTTTGTAACTAGACTAGAAGCTATTAGGATTTTGTTTGCACATGTTGTTTCTCAAGATATAAAACTATTTCAAATGGATGTGAAAAGTGCCTTTTTCAATGGTTTTATAGATAAAGAAGTTTATGTAAAGCAACCTCCTGGTTTTGAAGATACTGATAAACAAGATAATGTCTATAAACTTCATAAAGCTTTGTATAGATTAAAACAAGCACCTCGTGCTTGGTATGATCGTCTAAGTTCATTTTTAATTGGAAATGACTTTATTAGAGGACAAGTAGATAAGACTCTGCTTAAAAAATGTATCAAAAATGATTTCACTATAGTACAGATATATGTAGATGATATTATTTTTTATGCAATTTCTAAGAAGCTATGTTCTAGTTTTGAAAATCTTATGAAAAGTGAATTTGAAATAAATATGATAGGGGAATTGAAAATTTTCCTTGGTTTACAAATTAAACAAACCAAAGAAAAGATTTTTACTCATCAACAGAAATACATCAAAGAATTGTTAGTCAAATATAAAATGGAAAAGGTTAAACCTATGTCAACTCTTATGCATCCTTTAAACCTTTTATCTAAGGCTGAAATAGGTAAGAAGGTTGATCAAACCCTCTTCAGAGGAATTATTAGTTCTTTATTTTAATTAACTACAAGCAGACCTGATATATTGTTTAGTGTTTGTTTGTGTGCAAGATTTCAAGCAGATCCTAGAGAATCTCATTATATTGCTGTTAAAAGAATTTTGAGATACTTGTCAGGTTCTACTAATCTTTGTTTAATGAATGAGAAAGGTAAAGATTTCAGGTTAATTGGTTACTGTGAAGCTGATTATGCTGGAGATAAGATTGATAGGAAGAGTACAAGTGGAGGTTGTCACTTCCTTGGTCATAATCTAGTTTCTTGGTCAAGCAAGAGGCAAAGTTCAATTGCTCTATCTACTACAGAAGCTGAATAGATGTCAACTACAAGTTGTTGTTCACAGACGTTATAGATTAAGTATCAGTTAGAAGATTATTCCACACAAGAAGAACAGATTCCAATCTTCTGTGACAACACAAGTGCTATCAATCTATCGAAGAATCCAATATAACACTCGAGAGAAAAGCATATTGAAGTTAGACATATTTTCTACGAGACTATGTACAGAGGAGAATCATCAGTCTACAATTTATTGAGACAAATCATCAATGGGCAGATATCTTCATTAAACGTTTGAGTGAAGATAGATTCAAAGAAATCAGACGGAACTTGAATATGGTAATGTTGAATAACCATTCGTCTGACATGTTATGACCCAGATTTTTCATAATAAAAGAATATAAAAGTCGTAAGTTTTCAAGTAAACAGTAACGGTAAGTCATAGACGGTAACTTTTGAAGAGTAGGTATTAGAGGGAAACTTTCTAAAAAATTATAGAATACCTCTTACTCTAGAATATTCTTGAAATACTTTGAAACCGACGTGTTTAGTGCTCTCAACCAAGATGATTCATCACTCTGTTCTTAGTTTCAAGTTCTTTCATTTCATATTCTTATCTTTAGAAACTAACATTGTTACTTTGAGCAAAATACATTTTTGTGTTTAGTTTTATTGTTACAGATCACAAATGGAGCAATCTATTATCTATGGGAGACATGTTGATTTCTTCTCCTTGAAACAAAATCAGATGGACATTAAACCAGAAATTGAAGTAGGTGGGTGGAAAATTTTCTTTAAGGTGCATGAACTAATCTATCTTAATGAGTTATATGAGTTTTGGAAGAATGCAAAGGTGGTAGACGACACCTTATTATCAATGGTAGATAGATTGTCGATTATAGTGAAACTGGATTTAATCGAGAAAGTCAATGAGTGTCCAAGTGTTGGAGCAAAACTGTCTCATAATACAAAATGGATGACTCAAGGTAGTGTAAATAATGCACACATCAATCGACAACTATATGGAAGTAGTAACCCAAGAGACAAGAAGGCATCAACTCTTGTTCCGAAGGCTAGGGTTCTACATTCTCTACTTCTTCATTGTATTCTACCAAGATCAGGCTTGAAGCACATTGTGACAACGATCGATGAACAATGTTTATTTCATCTACTTAAGCATCAATCCATTAATCTTCTGTACTTAATTTTGAAGTACATGATGAAGTCAAAGAGAGATTCTAGCTCTTTACCGTATGATATGCTGTTAACAAAGATTTTTAGAGATTCTAAAATCCTCCTCGACAGAGGAAATAGGATGAAGATGAATGTGAAAAGCCTTATTAATGCTACCACTGTTAGCTGAATGGGATTAAAGATTGAAGACAAGGTAGATACTAGCTCCACACCAAAAGCAAGGTCTGAGGGGGAGCATATAGTAAGACGCAGTAGGAGTGTTACACTTGCAAGAAAGACAAAACCTCAATCTACAGGGAGAACATCTACAGAAGAACATATTGAGAATAAATCGTCAGATGTTTCAATAAAAGCTAAGACAATTTCACAGAGAGAAGAAAGCTAGGTTCAACAATCAGCACAATAAGTGTCATTAAAGAGAAAGGGAGAGACACTTCCTTCGGAAAAATCTAAACAATCAATAAGGTCACCAAGACTATTGACCTTACGTCAACAAGAACAGAAGAAACAGAAAAGTTTGACTCTTGGTGAAGAATTTGAAAAGCCAGAGAAAGCACATCAGGCTACTAGATCAATGGTCTCAATTTTGCAAAGCTAATCAACAAAATCATCAAAAGAGATAGAAATAAAGAGGAAATTAGTGTTTGCAAGGAAAAAGCCTCAACAACAACTTTTGTCTAAACCGGTAGAAGAATATAAGAAGTCCAGTTAGAAAAAAGAGTTCTTCATCTGATGTTCAATAGAAGACAAAGACAGTTGAACACTAATTGGCACATTATAATTCTTCTCAACCTATCAGCAAGAAGGATTTGAGAATGAAGGTTATAGAAGAATCGATACTTGTTCAAAGCAGAACCTCAGTTATTATAAGGGAACCTTCGACAAAGTTAGTCAAGGTACAAGTCGAACCAATGCTGATCAATGATAGATCAATACATCTTTTAAATCATGAAGAAAGAAGACTATATGGTATTCTGCGAGATGAAAAGATAGAACCATATCTAATGAAGATATCAAAGGATCGATATACAATTTATTCGATTACAAGCAGAACATTGATCAAAATTGTGCCAGATATATAACCAAGATTTTCAAATCTTGGATGAAATGAAGAAAAAGGGAAAAAAAAGTTGTTTCCTGAAGGAAATGAAGATGATCTTATATAAGATCATATTCAAGTAGCTGTGAAGAACATAGATGATGCATGCAATGCAACTCAACCTGGAGGTATCTATGTTTCAAATCATATCTCTAAACCATCAGGAAGTCAATTTGGAGTTTCCAACACAGATACAAACTTCAAGGTAGTTGGAAAGGTGACAAAAGGACAGTAAAGAACTATCATAATTGAAGGTATCAATTTCAATTTAGAGACTCTTGTGCATTTAATCATGCATTTTAGACCTTTAAGTTTCACACCGTCAGTTAAAGAAGTGTTACACCTTCTCGGACAAGCAATTCCTAAACTACCTAGACCTGATGATCTTGATCTCCCAGAAGGAAATCAAACTTTCAAACCTCCCACAATCAAAATCATAGGCTTAGAAGTTTTACCTTCAGAACCATCTGTTGTTAAAAACTTCCATCTACCTAGTAAGATACAACAAGATGCTACTGTTGTTTTGGAGGAAGCCAGTCACACACAGAAGGAAATTCAGGAAGCTTTAGTAAAAGAAATTGAAGAAATTCATACTAAGGTTGATGATTAGTAGGTGATCTTCATGAGAAAGTAGCTTATCTTCGGGTTACTAGTGAACAAGACCTCAAGATGATCCACACTGATATGCAACATATGTTCTCTAAAACTTTGAAGCGTCTTCATTGAAACTTTTTGATTAATAACAAATAGGGGGAGAAGAGAAGAGAAAAAAAAGACAAAGAGAAGAAGATAGAAAGTATATAGGGAGAATAAGAAGAGAAGAAAGAAAAATAGAAAAGTTTTTGTATCTTTTTATTTCATATATGCATTTACATTTCTTATGTTTTTTTGTCTCGTTATTTGTCTGAATAATATTTGTTTATTCATCTGAATTTTGTTTTATCTTTCTAAAATTATGATTATTTGTTATTATCAAAATATGGGAGATTATTAAGTCAAGAAGACTTCACTTCTATTAATTTTGGTGACAATCAAATAATAATCTTAGAAATATATGAACTATTTTGATAAGTTTGTTAATTGTGCAGAAAAATGTAAGTATCACTTAATCATCCCAGACGATAAGTCAGCAAAAGAAGATACACGTCATCATAGACAAAGCAAAAGACAGACGAAGCAAAACACAGATGAAGGGACAAAATCAGACGATACAAAGAAGAAGACACTCAAGAAAGTCAGACAGTTAGTTAGTTGGAGTTAGTTACAAAACTCAACTAAATAACGGTTACTAGAAGAAACAATAAGTAATTTCTCAAGAAGACAGTTGGAGATTTAGGCTATAAATACTAGCCCTAGTCGAAGACTATAATAACTTGATCTTGAACTTTTTTGCTTACTTAGAAAAAATTTTGTACTCAAAGTGCGAAACAAGAGAGTGAATACTACTGTAACGAAAAGCTCACGATATCTTTCTTACAAAGAGAGAAACAAAAGGTTAGAGCCTAGAGAGGTTAAGATAGTAGAAAGAATATTTTGTGTAAGAGACCTGAAGAGGCTCTGGAAGGGGAGAAAGAATACTTGTAAAGTTAAAAATTATAGTGAAATCTTAGACAAACTTTTAGGACTAGACGTAGCCAAAGATTTAGGATGAACCAGTATAAAATCGCGGAGTCTATTCTCTAACCCTTACACTTTAATTTTCTTGTTATTAGACGGGTAGATAAAAAAGAAATTGTGATTTTGATACTTATCATTTTTAGTAAAGTATCTTTGGTATTCATTTGATAGTTGAAAAGATTTTTCAAGAAATATCAATAGATTAATATTCTCGAGAAGTTTACATAATTCAACCCCCCTTCTTCTATATCTTGTATATTTTACGTGATTCCTATATTAACAAGTGATTTACTTCAAGAAGTTCTCATCGGCTTAGACCTACTTGACCCACTGCTCCTCTCCTCAGACTGCACAGGAAAAGTCCTGAGACTCCTTTCAGGCATAGAAGTACCACCTCCCCTCTTGAATTGTTCTCTCCTCTTTCTCCTTTTGTTGACAGCACTCTTTATGTTCTCAATGTTCTTAACCCTCAAAGTTGCTTCAACCAGCTATTAAAAATCATAAAAATTCTGTACCACCACTTTCTCTCTAATGGCTAGATGCAATCTTGCTTCAAACCTTCGACACTTAGTCGCTTCGCTCATCATTAACTCAGCTGCATATCATGCCAATTATGTAAATCAACGCTCATATTCACTCACCATTATCTCCCTCTGGGTGAGACTCAGAAACTCTCTCTATTTCTGCTGAATGTACATCTCAGACAGGTACTTCTTCTTATAAGTAGCTAAGAAGTCCTTCCATGCCAGCACTGGTGGTCTCATCTGGCTCCTTGGCACACTCTCCCACCAATGCAGAGCATCTCCCTGTAGCAAGCTTGCAGCATACACGACTTTCTCATCATCCTCAGACTCCATCTGATCTAGTATCCTTTCAATCTTTCTCAACTAGGTCTCGGTTTCTTTTGGATCTGTTGTCCCATAGAAATATACTACCCCATACTTCCTGAGCTTATCAAACTGTTTCCCTTTCTTGATTGGGATCGGAGTAGAAGATTGCGACATCTGGTCTATGGCCTAAGCAAAGGCCTGAGTAAATGCCTGAAACATCCTCAGATCCAATGGAGCAGGCACTTACTCCTATAAAAGAGGAGACTCCCATATCTATGATCGAATGGGCTCACTACCTTGCTCTACAGAAGCCTTAGTATTTCCTAGGGCTACTGACTCATCAGTACTCTCCTCTCTTGTCAGAGAGTTAGGTGCAACTAATTCTTGCAGAACTCCTCGTGTCCTTCTATGAGGTGACATTTTACTTCTTCAATGGAAACACTAATGATTAGCTACATTTCATTTTAAAATCCTAATCCCTACGTGTATGCATGAAATGCATGCCACTTAATGCAATACAATCAATTTACAATGCAATAAATAATCATATAACATAATAATTTATCCTACAATGCACTCTAAACCTAGGAAAACTTAAAGCTCTAATACCATAAGATGTTGGACCTCGTTTCTGGAGCCCAACTATCATTCCAGAGTCAAAAAGCGTGAGTGAGATACCTTGTAGGGTTATTCCAATGAACCCTCACTTTGTCGTCATCTCACAAGGGTGGCTTGCCCATAGCAGGCCATCACCAACATCACAATTTGACTTCTTCAAGCCAATTGTAATTCTATGCCTTTAGTTTATTTTAAAACAAGAACCTTCTCATTCAGAGCTCTATAGCTCAAGATATGCTTAGAAATCCAAAGTGTGTTCATATCCTAGTTATGCCCCTTCAATCGATCCCTCATTTTCCTTCGATCAATCTCTTTCAAATCAACCCCAAAAGCTAAAAATTTTATTGAGAGATTTTAAAATGTTTCAAGAATCTATTGCTTCAAGAATCACTTAATTTGGAGGTCAGGTTATGAAGTTATGGCCTAAAGAATCAACCATGCTCATGTCCTCAATCATGTTGTACTTATCTTAGAACAATTAGCATAACTTTCACTAGAGATTTCGGATTAACATTTTTTTTAAATGATTTTGAAGAGAACTTCGAGATATACAACTTTCATGAAGACTCAAAAATAAATTCCATTGTCTAGAGGGTCAAAAATGGGACCAGACGATATAATCGAATGAACAGTGCTCCAAACGATATGACGTCATAAGATGATACGTCCTCACCAGACAATACATACTCTCTAGATAAAGCGTCCTCATTAGACGATACGTCCTTACCAGATGAAGTGTCCTCAACAGACAATATGTACTCTTTAGACGAAGCGTCCTCACCAGACGAAACGTCCTCACAAGATGATATGTCCTCACCAAACGAAGCGTCCTCACAAGATGATCTATCCTCACAAGACGATACATCCTCACCAGACGAAGTGTACTCACAAGATGATCTGTCCTCACCAGACAAAGTGTCTTTACAAGACGATACATCCTTACCAGACGATACATATACATATATATATATATACATATTTACAAGACAAAGTTTCTTTACAAGACGATACATATACATATATATATATATATATATATACATATATACATATATATGTATATACAT
>JANZLF010000003.1:22437144-22452883 GCA_026546835.1 Erythroxylum foetidum
GAAAACTTGGGATACAAAAGGGAAATAATGAAAGAAGCAGTGCATGAATTCTTTAGAAATGGAATAATCCTCAAAGAGATCAATAAGACTTCCTTGTGTTTGATCCTAAAAACTCATAACACTACTAAATGGAGCGATTTTAGACCTATCTTACTAAAATACTAGCCAACAGACTGAAATCTATACTACACTACATAATCAGTGAGAACCAAGGAGCATGCTTAAGCAAGTGAAGTATTAGGGACAGCATCCTAATTTTGTAGGAATTTTTGAAAGGGTACACAAGAGAAAAATCCCCTCAGAATTACACTTTAAAAGTTGATCTCCATAAAGCTTTGGATAGTGTCAATTGGGGTTTTTTACTACAAACTATAGAAGTTATGAGTTTCCCTCAGATTTTTATCAATAGAATAAAAGAGTGTATTTCTATGGCTTCTTTTAGGATTATGATCAATAGGAGTCCCACTGAGTTATTTAAAGGCAAAAGGGGACTTAAGCAAGGGGATCCTCTTTCGCATTACCTATTTCTAATTTGCATGGAGGTTTTTACCCTTATGCTAAAATATAAGATCTCCTTGAATTTAGACTTCAAGTTCCATATCAAGTGTAAATTGCTTTCACTAACCAGGTTATATTTTGCAGATGACCTAATCCTTTTTAATAAGGCTGATATCCCCTTAGTAACGTTACTAATGAATACTTTACAAAGATTTAAGGAGATGTCGGTTTGAGCATCAATTTTAAAAAAAGCTTCTTCATCTTATCAAAGAGTGCTGCACACCTAACTAACGTTATATCTCTTATCACTGGAATGGGTAATCAAGAGCCTTCTATCACTTATTTGGGCATCCCTACCTCGTCAAGAAGACTCCAATTTAGAGAATGCCTACCCATTATTGAAAGGATACAAAGGAAATTAGATTCATGGACAAACAAAACGTTATCCTATAGTGGAAAACTTCAACTCCGGAAATCTATTATTATGTTTATAAATACATATTGGTGTTCTCACATTTTCCTTTCCAAGGGGCTGATCAAAAATATGGAAAAAAATGATGAAAAAATTCCTATGGAGTCAGGGGAAAGGAGAAAGAGGGATTGCTAAGGTCAGTTGGACTTAAATATGTTAGACTAAAGTAGCTAACTAAGACCGGAGTCAATTAACAGAAGTAACAAATGCTTATTGTTGAAAATGTTGTGGAGAATTTTAAGTGAAAAGGAATCATTATAGGTTAAATGGGTGCATACCTATATATTAAGGGGTGGAAGTCTATAGGCAATCAGACCTAAAGAAAGTTTTTCATAGTTCTTTAACTAAATTCTCAGACTAGGGGGGAATAGTTTAGTATCAGATAACTTGCAAGATAGGGATAAGGGATAAAAAAATTTTATGGTATGACAATTGGACAGGTCAGGGTACTTTAATTCACCATCCGACTTCTAAGGATACTCTAGATAGATTTTCAAAAAAAAAAAGTCCAAGAGTTAATTGCAAATGGCAACTGGGATCTTACCTAAGAGGAGATCATATCTCTTTCAATACCATAGTATCAATACGATGGAGGAGAGGATATATATCTATGGTATGAACTAGTAGTAATGGACATAACAAAGAGTCAAACAAAAAAACTAAAGTATGGGATAAACCCAACAGTTGGATGGGGTAAATTGATTTGGAGTAACATTATCAAGCCTAATGTTAGCTTCTTGAGCTGGTTAGCCATAAAGGACAGACCAAGCACCATGACTAGATTAAAATTTCTCTCCTCCTCTAAAAGTTGTATCCTTTACAACCTAGATGAAGAGGACAGAGACCATTTATTTTTCAGATGTGAGTTTTCTAATAGAGTATGGCAGCAAATCTCCTCTTTATGTACACTTAATTGCTATCAAAGCAATCTAAATGGCATTATTCAAGAGATACTATTGAACCATGCACTTAAACACGACAAGGATATTTATATGGTAGCTATTACAACATGGATTCAGGAGATCTAGAGGGAGAGGAATAACAGAAGATTTGAGGAAAGGGAAAGAGGCATACTTGTCCTCACAGAAATCATCTCTAATAGTATGAAAGAACAACTAGTCATAAACTAGATGGAGAAAAAATGCAGCATGAGACTAGTTATTTCTTTGAGACTCTAACGAGAACCGTATAATACCCAGTACTTAGAGTAGTAAATCTATACAACCTGATCTAGCCAGATATCACACTCATAACATTTCTGCAGGAATCAAAAGTTGGATTCTTACCTTATGGGGTCCCTCCTCCATGAGGTCTTTATGCCTGATTCTTCGCGAGTGTTGAAGACATGTAGTCGGGAGAAGCGAGACAATCGCCAGAGCTCAAATACACATGATGATCCTTCTAGTATCCCTAATTAGGAAAAATTAGTGAAGACAAAAAGAGAAGATGAAGTAACTAAGCTCAAACTAAAAATCTCTTACCTCCTTAATCGTTTGGAGAAACTAAAGATGAAGACCTTTGAACCCTAATTTGGAAACTTCTGGAGAAAATTTAGATGGGGTATTTTTGGTTAACTCATTTTAGGGAGATTCGAGTCTTTACTTGAAGTTGCTTGCCATACGGGGATGTTCTTTAGCTTACATTGTCATTTTTGGTCTTTGTTTTGTTATCCTATTAGTAGGATAATGTTGTACTAAACTCTATTTCTTTTTTTAATTCATTTTAATTTTAAAAAAACCCTAAATCATATTTTTGATTAGATAAATTGAACTCTTTTATTTTATCTTTAATTCTTCAATTAAACAATTTATATCCATAGATCAAGATTGGCATATAGCAACACATCATGATAACCCAAATATTTAGAAATGTTGAAATAGTTTTAACTAATTTTTTCGTGCATGATTTTTTTGGTATCACTCAATCCTTTCATCATACAATGTTCTAGTTAGACATAAATGTAGAATTAATGTCTACTTTATTTTGAGTTCAATCATATTAACTCTCCTCCATTAGTTATCAATTCAATCAATGATATTTTTAAAATATTTACAAAACTTCATTCTCCCTTAGCCAAGGATTTTTTAAGTCAATACTAATCAAGAATAACATAATGTTCTCTCTTATTATTTTAGGGTGATGTACCCTATCTTGATCACTTAATTGCCTTCATATAATTCATTCTACATCTAATTACTACTGACAGGACTATCCTTGGTTAGAGTAAGTCATAAGTAGTATCAAAATATAGTAATCCTTATACAAGCTAACTTTAGAGACCTCAAGTCAAAAGAACACTTATATAATCATCACAATGAGAATTTTCACAAACACACAAGTAATGTTCTAAATGGATTTCTTATATAGGATTGGTTCAGTGAACTTGTTCTCTAACAAGCACCCACATGTTTGTTTAAGCATCTTCATACTTTAATTATGAGATTGACTACTTACTTTATAAGAAAAATAAAACCAGTACTAGTCTTTTTGTGTTCTATTAATGTCCAATATTAATAGAACAATGATTACGAACAATTTAAGGATAATATATAGATGCAAAATGAATCTCACAATTATAATCTCTTCAAAATTTCATTTGTCATGTATAATTATCCCATAGATTTTATCATATACATCTAAATATGTATATGATAAAATACCTTTAAATTATTTTTTTACTGAATTACAACTAAACCTGTTGACTGTAGGGCATAAACTAACACTTCCCACTAGAATAGATAAGTTGTGTTTTTTTTTCTCAACCTAATATCTTCTCAAGATTTAGACAAAGCAGGAGTTCCTTGCTAGATTGTTATAATAACTAGGCTACATACGACCAATTTATCTCAATATAAAGCCATGATATCTTCAAATTTGTGGCTACAAGAATTAGTAAGTAACTACTTTGTTTTCTCCTTTAATATGAAACAAGTATGTAAAGTAAATGAGGCATGGTTATCTAAAATGTGAACACTTCTTTTTTGCTTTAGGCTGCCATATGTTACTTTCACCAAGATCAATAGCTCTATGTAAAGAAATGGCAAGATCCAAATTGCATGTAGCTAATTGCACATAATTAACATAGCTTCCTTTTTATGGTCTAATGTTCCTTTTAAGTCCTACTCCAAAAGCTGCTTACTATAGGAGCATTCATGCAAATAAATTGAGTTATATTTTTTAGTTGTAGGATGTTTTTGCAACTCTATAAAGTTATGAAATACTTAATTCAAGCCTTTAGAATTATATGTGAATGTGGTAAACCTTTATTCTATTCTCCATGCATGTAATGTATGCTCACCTAGCTCTGTAGAATCTTTACAAAAAATCAGTTGCCCTCTTATACAAGCAAGATAATGACCCAATGCTATTTCTATCTATCTCTCTTTTTGTTTAAATCTCCTAACATTCCTTTCTTTCAATATAGTTTGTAGGCAATTACCAAAGGAAATTAGATAGATAGTAATATCACCTCTAGAGATCTTGTTGTAGTTTTCCATCAGCCATTGTATATTACCCAACTAGCTTTTTATAGTACAACTCCAATTCATTAGTTCCTTTACTTCCGTATGGCATTAGAGTAGCTACGGAAAAAAAGTAAGTGACAAAATTTCAGCTTATAGTCCATATAAAATGAAAATGGCTAACATTAGGAGAAAATCATGTCTCTCCATTGTGATAATTCTATTTTTATCTACAAACAACATAAGGAATGAATCTCTAGGTATGAGATTATTATCCCAAACAAGTTTATTTTAATCGATAACCTAAGCTCTTGTTCTAATCCACTCACTACAAGTTTTGTTATTGAATTTTCCATTTAGGAGATTATTCCAAGTATGATAATCACTTAGCTCAATATTAATGGAGCAATTAGGTAACAATTGACTTAATTCCTTTAGGTAATTATTCCATTTCCATTCAACAATTGACCTACTAACCTTAGCTTAAGATAGAAATTGACTTATGAAATAGACCAAGATTGTAACAGAGAAGAAAAAGAAGACGAAAAGGGAGTGAGACATGATCTTTAAGGCTTGGAAAATAAAGAATCTATGAGTTTGTTGGCTTGCTTCACCATCTCTCTGTCTCTCTCTAATGCATATTAGTTCTGCCAGATTTTGGTTGAATTACACGTTGCCGTTCTGCTCCATGAGTCTGTTGCTTTCTGTGATGAACTCGGCGTAAAGACACCTGCAAAACAAGGAAGACACGTCGGGGGTTGTGTCCCGATTAGCCCCTCCGACGCTCAAGTAAGTCTCTTTGTGAAGGTGAGGGTGATCAATGTAGAGAAAAATAACTAGGTTCTGATTTTCATACCTCCATTGTGGGAGAATTATACCTTATATATGGTTTTGCCATTAGGTTTAGGTTTTTACGTGTTTGCATGGGAGATTTCCTTCTGTGGATGGGCCGAGGAGGGTTTAGGCCTAGACATAAAACTGATCTATGAAGAATGGACCGATCAGCCCATGGGTCACTTTGACTGGACCCGGGCCCAACACGGCCGACCCGACCAAAATTTTTTATTTCATGCAATAAAAAATTATTTAATAAATATTATATAGGTTGTTAAAATAAATTTATTTAATTACAATAATTTATTTTTAAGTGTTATTTGATATGTAATTATTATGATAAAAATAAAATTATATTAACAATAACAATCAAATAATTTTTTAATTTTATTTAAAAATTAAAATTAAAACTAAAACTAAAACTAAAAAGTATTTTTATGACAGAAGCATCGAAATTAACCAAAGTACGCACAAAAACTCCACAATCCACATGAAATCAGCTCTGCTTTTTATGGTGTTTGTATCATTTAATTTTATTTAAATATTTATATAAGATAAATTTTAATAAAACATGGTAAAAATCAATAATGGTTTCGATAACAGAGAACTTGTTCTCAAAAACCCTACATTTTGATAAAGCGCACCAGAAAGCCCTTTCCGCCGCCTGTTGCTTGTCAGTTCTCTTAAAACCCTAGTTTACAATTCTTTATAAGAAGCCCTCGCTCATCTTCAGCACACATCAAACTTTCTTCAACTATCTGCTACACTGCAGGGGTTTCACTCTCCCACTAGTTCATATCTCAAAGGTAATTCTATGTTAATTTGTGAAGTTTTCTCGTTTCTCCTGTCTTTTTTTCTTTGTTTCCTCTTCTCTGTACTGTTTTAAGGTTCGAGTAACGTATCTATATGCTTTTAAATGGCATTTGCAGAGAACCCAGAACATATATAACTTCATAGGCACTTTTAAGTGGCGAATGTGCTTATAGAATCTTTGAAATTGGTCGTCTTTATAACAATGGCAGTTTCTTCAGTTCACTGCACGCGAACTACTGTACCTTTTCCATCTATAGGACGAGTTTTCCTTTCGAACGTCGGATCCGGTAGCGAAATCATCCGAAAAAGTAACAGTCTTGCAGTTTTTGGGTCGAATAAGAAACTGGACAATGATACCAAGGTATATAAATTAATTGTTTCCTTATCACTGCTCATGTTTAAAATCCACGCTTTAATTGCATTATAGTATATTCTTTTAATGTCTACGATTAGACCAGATATAGTCAGGTGTCTACCGTTCTACATTGGTAGGGATCGTTACATGTCTGGAATATTAAGGAGAGGGAAGGAAATGTGATGGATGAGGTTTCTTATCTTTCTCTTAAAACCATCCCTTGAAGGTGTCCATCGTTGCCCAATAATTTACTCTTTATTGTTATTCGAGCTACATCTGGACCCTACATCTCGCTAAGCAGTCGTTCACATTTGTGTAATATTGACGTAAAGTTTCTTATTCAATGCTGTATTGTTGTGTAATTTTCATATGTTCTCGCTATATGATCAATTCATTGTAAATCTTCATTTGTGTGCAGTACTGTAATACGGTTTATGAATCCTTATGGCCACTAAAACCCAAATCATATATTTCTCGTTACATTTCTGGCTGAAGGATGTAGAGATGAATATGGTAATGGAGTTTACTTATGTTTGTATTTTCCTTAAAAGATTTTCTTTGCTGCTGACTGTTACCACCGGCATGTTAGCTATTCAGGCTACATATCAACTATCTTGTAAGGGTATTGGGGGGTTAAAGATTTTCTTTATTGCATTACTATAAGAGATGCTTAAGGGTATTGGGGGTTAAAGTCTTTCTTTATTTTATTACTATATGAGATGCTCTCAGGAAATAAATGAATTATTCATGAGGTTCAGAAGACCTTGATAAAGAGCGATCCTTTAGGAAGCGTTGTGATATAACAATGATACTATGGATCATAATGTATCACTGTTGCATTATTCTGTTAAAGCTCAGCATTTTATCGACTGCATATTCTTTTGCTTCTTTATTTTGTATTTAAAATATCCTTATATGTGCAACTCTGCAATTAAAATTTGAATACCTTAAGTTGATATGTCCATAGATGTGAACTAATTATTCAACAGTCCATTTTCAGATTGTGACATTGTTAGATAGTATTAAATGGGATGAGAAAGGCTTGGCAGTTGCTATTGCTCAAAATGTTGACACGGGGGCCATATTAATGCAAGGATTTGTGAACAGGGATGCACTGGCTATGACAGTTTCCTCTCAGAAGGCAACATTTTACAGTCGTTCTCGCTCAACCTTGTGGACAAAGGGAGAAACGTCCAAGAATTTCATCAATGTTCAGGACATTTACCTTGATTGTGACCGTGATTCTGTATGTTCTTGATTAGACTATAGTTATTCATGCGTATGGTTTTCCTCTGTACAGTTTTGAACTCATACGAACAAGATCTATTTTAGATAATTTACCTTGGGAAGCCTGATGGACCCACTTGCCATACAGGGTCTGAGACTTGCTATTATACTTCAGTTGTTGATGTTCTAGAGGATAAACAGGTCAGTGATTGAAAATTTTTCAGGAGGTTATTTACTATGTGTTGTCCTGGCCGACATATATTTGACTAGAAATGAATGTTTTATGTATTACAGGATGCGTTGAACAAGTTGGCACTAACAACTTTGTATTCTTTAGAATCCACAATTTTGCAAAGGAAAGCAGAACTAGAAAATCCTGAAATGGGAAAGGCCTCTTGGACAAAAAGATTGTTGCATGACAAGAGTTTACTTTGTTCAAAAATCCGGTAATTTGACATGTTTGCTAGATGTGATGTGCCGTACACTTGGGTATGTTTTTCATGTTTTGAGGCTTTATCTTTACTATTACTTGCAGGGAAGAGGCAGATGAATTGTGTCGAACACTAGAAGAAGATGAGGATAAAACACGGACAGCTTCTGAGATGGGAGATGTACTCTATCATGCTATGGTTCTGCTTGCTCTCAAAGGCGTAAAACTTGAAGATGTGTTGGATGTTCTTCGTCACAGATTTAGTCGGTCGGGCATCGAGGAAAAGAGAAGTCGCAAGCAACAAAGCTAAGGATGAACTGCGTGTTATCATCTTTATAATCTAATCGACGTGAACAGCCCCTGAAAAGAAATTTGAGCTGTTCAAGTGTTGTACTGCTCCACCTAGATATGTGTTTTGATCGTGTGGAGTTTGATGGAAACAGTTTTTTTGTATTATCCTTACCCTCAAGACTAAAGACAACGCAAGGGCCTATAAATTTGGCCAAATCACAGTATCTTAGATAATTTTCTGTTCCCGCAAATCTATCTTAGGATGTAAAACTTTTATAAAACACCTTGTGCACGGTATATGTTAGTCTTTTGAAGTGTTCATTTAGTGGAAGCAGCCGGAGTTATAATTTATGCACAACTGAAATGAAACAATAGTGGACAACATAAGTCATGGAAGAAGGAAAGCCGACGATTCGAAGGTACATTCTGACATGATATAAACAAATGACGAGATGAAATCTTTAAGCTTTCTTTAGTTACCTTGTTAATGCACGTGTTTGTCTTTTGACTGACTAGTAATAGTAGCAGTAATCTCTCACCACTTCACTCAGTCCTACCCAACGCCTTTCTCAAAGGTGTAGATCCATGTGTTAGAACTTACCAAAGTTGTTCCACAAACCAAAATCACACGCTCACCTTAATTGCATTGCATGCGTTCTCATTCTTAGACCGACAAGAGTCGTCTGCCGTATGTTTCAGATATTACGATTTTTCTACCAGCAGTAGTTGTTGCTATAGCTAGTTAATACATTTAGGTGGCAGATGCTTATGCCGTGGCATTAGATTCACATAAAACATATTTCTTTATTTGACTGGTATTTCTTTATTTTAACATCTTTTGTTCTCTAACAATATAAATAATTAATTATTTCAATTTCATGAACGATTTTGACATTCCCATTTCATTTTTCAAAGAGTAACATTCTACATTTCCAATATATTACAATTTAAATGTTGATTGTTTAACCAAATAAATGCAAATACACATTAATTCTGAGATGTTCTTGCTTCACGTTGATTTATTCTTTTTTATTCAATAGGAGTTTTCTTAAGTTAAAGGAAATTAATTTATGTAAAATTTGTATAATATAAATTTTTTAAAAATTAATGATTATTTTTGCATGCAACGACTCAATAACATTTGCATTATTCCAAGATTCTATGGAATAAACATTACTCAGAAAAACTAAAACATACTGTCAAAGCAGTTGAATTATACTAAGCGATGTGTTTTTATTTATTGCCAAACTGCTGAGTTTAATTCATTATTAATTTTCAGAGTAGAAGACTTCAATCTCTTTCCTAGTTTTATTTATTGTTTTAAATTATTTAAAAATACTTTGTTGTATTAAAAGTATATTGAATTTATGTCAAATTATTTTAATATTAACTGACTATTAATTATATAATAAAGTATGTTTACCATTATAACTTAAATTTTAATAGTAAACTTTATTAAAATTATTACAGAATTATTTTTAACACCATAAGATGCTTTTTTTTTTAATAATCTCAAATAAAAATTATTTTTTAAAAACCGCTTAAGAATTTTGATAGTTATAAGAATTTTGATTTAAGCCATAGAAATATCTTTATTACCATAAGACACGAGACATGCTATTTGGTTACTTGTATAACTGATCCGCAAAGTACAGTCCAATTAAGTGCATCTCTAAAAAGAACGTGTTGTGGTATGTTAACTCGAGTTGTTGTATCGAATTCTACGTTACTTTAATAATAGCAGTGGAATCATTTTTCTTGAGAAAAACTAGGATTTGGATAGGGATAAGTCGCAATTAAAATGAAACTGAAAATATTGCAAATAAAATAGACACAGCTTTTACGTGAAAAACTTCTAAATTACGGTGAAAAGTATGGGTAAGGATAGAAGAATTTTAGAGGGTGCTTGATTGATGGGTTTGAGAAGAGATTAATAGGTATAGAATGAAAAATAAGTGGTTGGTTGTTGATTATGATCATAAGGATAATGGTTTGATATCTCACTTTGGGGGAATCTTCCATACCCCTTTTAGTAGAGGAATGAAACTCATTCCTTAGTAGAAGCATTTTTTAATACTAATTAATTAAATATAATCAAATAATTAAAATATAATTAATTAGAATATAATTAATTAAAATAATAATATTAATTAATTAAGTACATTATAATTAATTACAATACAGTTAATTAAAATATAATTCATTCATTAATTAAAATATAGTAATTAATTAATTAATTAATCAATTAAAATATAATTAATTAAAATAATATAATTAATTAATTACTATAATTAGTTAAAATATAATTCATTCATTAATTAAAATTCTGTAATTAATTAATTAATTAAAATATCATTATTTATTAAAATATAACTAATTGAAATATAATTATTCATTAATTAAAATATTGTAATTAATTATTTAATTAAAATATTATTATTAATTAAAATATAATTAATTAAATTATTAATATTAATTAATTACATTATTATCAATTAAAATATTATTATTAATTAAAATATAACTAATTAAAATATAATTATTCATTAATTACAAGATTGTTATTAATTAATTAATTAATTAAAATATTATTAATAATTAATTAATTAAAATCTTATAATCAATTAATTACAATATAATTAATTAAATATTGTAATTAATTAATTACATTACATTGTGATTAATTAAAAATAATTAATTAGTTACAATATAATTAATTAAAATATAATTTATTCATTAATTAAAATACTCTAATTAATTAATTACAATATTGTAATTAATTAATTACATTATTTTTTACAAACCAACCACTATCAAAGATAATAGTAATCAATTATTCATCTTATCCAACCATCATAATTATAATGATAATATCCATTCTCATTCCTCACTATACTCATTCCCATTTATATTATCATTTCCCCTATACAAACCAACCGCTCCTTAGTATGATATGATAATGTTAGAAACGAAAGAGCAAGAGGGTAGAATGGTCATTGACAAATAATTATTTCAACTATTTGGTCCAAAATGTTTCAATACTAGAGTTTTTTTTACCAAACAATTGATTGGATTGAATCAACTAACTCAACCAGCTTATAATTAAACAACAAAATAACTTTTTAATATAAAATAGGTAAACTAGCTGAAAAACAGCTTATCAGCTGTTTATCAAACAAAGGCCTTGTTTGGTGAATAACTTATCAGCTAAAAATTGATTGATTTATCATTTTAACTTATTTGGCTATGTTAAGTAGTTATTTTTTGTGTTTGGTGATTCAGCTAAATGGATTAGCTAATTAACCCAATCAACCGATTTTTAACAAGCTCAAAAATGGTAGTGTTTTGCATTTAGCTGATTAAAAATGATGATATATCTATGAGATAGAAGCCTAGAAGTTACACAAAGTAGGGGTTTACATGAGAAGGGAAGCAGTTGTATGCCAGAGAGATGGTAACTAAGAGCAAAACCTCCAATTTTATTTGTTAAATGAAGCTACAAGACATTAATGTTGTTGGCCGAATGTTTTGTTAGGTTTTTGTTTTTTTAAATTAATTCCTACTAAATGACGTTTTTGAAGTAATTTTAAATTTCTAATAAACTTAAAAATATATTTTTAATTATTTAAAAATGTTTTCCAGTTTAATTTTGTTATGAATGTTTTAAAATTTAATTTAATTTTTTTAAATTTAAACATATCCTTTTTTTTAAATCATATATTTATATGTCATTTTATACATAAATAATCAATACTAAAAAACTAATTTTATCAAACATCAAATGATAAAAAGATAATATAATCAACTGATCAAATCAGCTAATATAATCAGCTAACAGTTAATACAATCAGCTGACTGTCAAACATATGTTCAAAGTTTTATCTCTTATTTTTCAAAGATTTAAACATTTGTCATCCAAAGAAGATGAGGACGTGGTTCAACTGCAACGCCGGTTCTCTAGTCCGGACCGGAGTTAAATAATAATATTAAAAGGTCCTCCTTAAGGAATAAATGGATTTCGTCCAAACCCATACCTGTAAAGTTCCAACTTTATTGTACTTTTTAATCCAAAATAGAATGACGTTCGTGATAGTGACAAGTCTCCTATCTGTCATCTGTCATCTGTCATCTGTCATGCAAGCGCTGAGTCTAAAACAAAGTTAATGTTAAAATTTTTTTTAGGACACTGTTATTTTTTGGTTTTTAATTAAGTTGCTTAAAAAAAATATAAACAACAATAACAAGTAAAAATCACACAAATATATCGGAGTAAAGACAGCTTTATACTTAGAAAAAAATATTTTCGAATGCTCGTATAAAAATAAAATATAATAATAATAATGATACTTAATAAATAAAATATAAAATAAATACGGTAAAAAAATGAAACGAAATAAGTTATTACAATAAAAAAATAAATTAAATAAGTCATTACAATAATAATAATAATAATAATAATAATAATAATAATAATAATAATAATAAGATAACTAAAGAAATTCTTACGCTAAACTAATATATTTAAATGTTTAAGTTAAACATAAGAGGAAAATGTTTAAAGACTTATAAGAGCGGTAAGGATTTCTTTATGTAAGATCTTTTATTTATATTCTAATGAGTAAAAGTTTTTATAATAGGTCAAATATTCAGTAAATTTCAGTAGAGTTATATCGAATTTGATCATCTCCTCACAATATTTGTCTCTTATCCATCTTTCAATATAGCATTTGATTGTCTTTTCTTAATATGTTCAAATCATTTAAATATTTTTTCTCTTAAATTTTTAATAATATTAATTGCATTTAATTTGTCTCTCATGTTACATTCATGATCTTACAATTTTTAGTAAAATTTTACACCCAACAAAACTTTTACATCTCCTCAACTATTAGTTTACAATTATGTACCTATTTTATAAGTCAACCCTCTCGTAAAATAATATAATTTACCATTAAACTTTAATAATATCTAAGTTTAAAATAATATTTTTTGAAAACAACTTTCGAATCATTTAATGTCACTTAATTTTCATATTTAAAGTTCTGTTTCGTTGGATGTTATTATATTAAATATTATTATTAATTATTTAATATATTTTATTTTATTTTATTCTATGTGATTTATATATAAAAGTAATTTATTTTTATTTTTATTTATATAGAAATATATAAAACCAATTAAAGAATAATTTGTAAATATATTTTCTATTTTTCATTAATAAAAATTTATTTATTTTTATCAATTATATACAATTTATTATTAATTATATAAAAATATTATTATTAATTATTTAATAAATTTTATTATATTAAATTTTGATTTATATTTAAAAATAATTTATTTATATTTTTATTTATATAAAAATATACAAATAAGAATAATTTTAATATATTTTTATTAATAAAAATAAAAAATATAAAAAAATATTATTTAATTGTTTGTATATATTTATATATAAATAAGCAAATAAATAAATATTTTTAAATTTTAAATTTTTATTTTATTATTAAATATATATAATTTATTATTAATAATATAAAATATTAGTATTAATTATTTAATAAATATTATTATATTAAATATTATTATATTCTATTTAATATATTAATACTATGATTTGTTCAGAGTTGGTATTAAGAAGAATTGTTGAAAGTATATTAGGTAGTATGTATTTATTAGTTTATGTTTCTTCCTAAACCCTCCGAATCGGAGGTTTCTTATTTTTACTATTTAGGATGGAATGGAAAGTAACATGAAACCCTCCGCTTTCAGCTCATTTCATTCCATTTCATTATGAAACTCTCAAACAAACGATGGAAGTGTGTTACATTCCATTCTATCCCATTATTAATTTCTAAACCAAACATAGCCTTAAGGATAAAGAACATAAGGCATATAAGGAAGGGTAAAATAGACATTGTACACTCATTAAGGGTAGGATTGGAAGAGGAAAATGTGGTCTTACATTTAAGAGAAAGAGAAAATGTGAATTGGGACAGAAGAAGAGAAATAAGAAAGAGAAAGAAGAGAGATTTCGGTGGTTGAGAGGAAAGAAGAGAAAACAAGCTAAGGTTTCAATTTTCTTAGTCTTCAAGAGAGATTTTGAGGTTGTTCAAGAAAAAAAAAGGTAGAGGAAGAGAAGAGTTTCCATTTGAGCCAAAGATCTTATCATTTGGTAAAGAATCAAGGAAATCAAGAAAGATAAGAGAAGCAAGAGTAGAGACATTTTGAGCAAGCCTATAAGCAAGAAAATTAAGGTGGGTACATGTTTACAATAAAGTAAATAAGCCACTACATGTTTTCTTTGAATCAAGAAAGTTTAATGATTTCAATTGCATCATAAGTGTTACATCTATCGCTTCTTGAATAAATTGAAAAATTGTTATATGTTTGCTATATAAATTGTGTTGATGATTTTTGAAAAGATTTTGGAAATATTTCTTTTTGAAAAGATGCAAGTTTATGAAATCAGGTTTTCAGAAATAATTTTCGAAATATCTTATGTCTATGAAAAGTCAAGATTCAGAAAAGTGTCAATTTGGGCAATATGTTTACAAGTATATGAAATCAAGTTTTAAAAATGTACCATTTTGGGGAACAAGTTTACAAGTCATGAATTACATGTTATGTGGGTTTGTGATGGTCCCCTAAGTTAAGTCATGTGTATGTTGACCAAGTTAAAGGTTTCTCTCGCCTACCCACTAATGGCACGAAGCTCCTTTATAGACTCCCTTAAGTTTACGGCTACGTAAAACCACTAATGAGATTGCGATAGGGTGTCAAGTTTACGACTACACAGGACCATTATGTAGAAATGTGTAGTTTGTCATGTTTATGGATTTTCCCAAACTATTCTGATGTGTTTATGATCTGTGAACAAGTTTGATGCATTCATGTTTTATGGTTTGTAAATTTGACTACACGATAAGAATTTAAGAAATATGTGTTTTACGAACTCAAAGAGAATTTTCTGTGACAAGTAAATGCTTTCAAGGGTTTTGCTTGTTTTTCCGTTATAAACTGTTACCCACGAGCTTTCAAGCTCATCCCCCTTTATCCCATCTTTAGGTAATAGCTAAGAGGTCAAATGATCAAGAGCCTAAGGGAATTTCCCAAAATTTGCTTATTTTGTATTTTGAGTTAATTTTGGGAAAGCAACAAGTTTATTTGCTCAAGGACATTTTGTAATTTGAGATTTTGAGACGATGATGTAATATAGCTTGGAATGTCATTAAAGATTTGTAAAACTTTATTCTCCTGATGTTAATGAAATGTGAATGGTGCATGGATGATGTGAGTTGAAATTAGATATACGTGAAGACCTCAAAGGCCAATTCTATCTTCTAACTTCTGTTTCA
>JANZLF010000003.1:22461730-22472293 GCA_026546835.1 Erythroxylum foetidum
TGAGGTGTCACAATCCTATCGGTCCAGTCCGGCCTCGACACGAGATACATGTCCAGTGGAGCAAGCCGCCCCCGGGTTGGATCAAGTTAAACACCGACGAGGCTAGCAATCGCAACAATTGCACAGCTGTAGCTGGTGGCCTCCTCCGCGACAATGATGGCAACTGGCTTGGAGGTTTCACTCAGAACGTAGGATGGTGTGCTCCGATGTCTGCTGAACTTTGGGGAGTTTTCACAGGCCTCTCTGTCGCCTGGCGCCTCGGCTTCTGCCACATCGAGTTGGAGGTAGACTCGCTTGCAGTGAATAATCTACTCACCTCCACCACTCATTGGACCCAGGTCGCGCCAACCCTATAATTATGAGCATCCATGAGCTACTTTCAAGGAATTGGTCTGTTGTTCATCGGCACGTCTATCGAGAAAGTAACAGATGCGTCGACTGGCTGGCCTCCCAGGCGGACCACTTCACTGTTGGGGTTACTTTTTTTGATATTGCACCTTCCGGGTGCCATCATTTTCTCTTCGAGGATCAGTCGGGGATCTGTTTCCCTCGAACTGCTTTGTATTTTGTTTTGACATTTCCTTTTAATAAAAAATAAAATAAAATAAAATAAAATGTTTCGTTTTGTAAACTATTAAAGGTCCACCATTCAAAGAGACAACTTACTTCTCAAGGTATCCAGAGATTTACTTTCCTTCTCCTTTTATTTCTGGTGTGGATAGGTACAGTATCTTATACGCAAAGCGGACAATAGCTCAATAGTAAGAAGTGTGCGTCTCAACGCAACAAAACCGTGAAGTTAGGGGATCGAACCTCGGCCAAAGCGGACAATACTAATTTGTGTGGTTGCGATTCAGCGTACAAGATACTGTACCCATCTACACTAATTTCTTTTATTTTCTAATTGATATATTACATGAGTGTTAAAAATATTTATTTTATCAATAGTAATAAAGGAAAAAAGGAAGTAAGCCACAAACTTAATAACCACATCATCTATTCTTATTATTTTATTCTATAAAAATCTATTTACTTAATAAATAGCAATCACAAAAATTGGTTTGTTAATATTATACCGAAAGAGAGACACACTAACTTTAAGAACAGACGATGTTATGTTTGAGATCAGATCTTTTATTTTGGTTAATATATTTTTATTATATTTTATTAAATCTTATTCATATATTTATAAAAAAACTTATATAAATTTAATAGAAGAGACTTTCTTCTTCATTTCAGAAAACCATGCACTCAAGCGTTGGACGGCGTGAGCTGAACCTGACGGTGCATGTATATCAAATACACTTTTTATTTTCTTAACCGTTAAGTTTAACGGCCACGTTAAGCAAAGATTCCATTGCCGTCACATTAAACGTCATCTGCTTGTTCAATTCTTCTTTTCGTGTGGAATAACCGAACCGAGTTGCCTTATCTGCTAAAGATTCGTACTTTGGAAGGTATCATGGGTTCGGTGGAAGAACATAACTCGCTTTTGGAAGATGGTCTGATCGAACAGGTTCCTCCATAATCTCTTTTTTTCTCTACATAATCTTTATTCCCTTTCCTTGTATCGTATTTGATTTAATCTGGATGCCATGATTTTCTGATTTTTTTTTTAATTCCTGTGGATGGGGTGGTGATGTCGACTATACTAATTTCCACCAATAACGGTTGGTTAGCTAAAAGTGTATTACTTGTTGGTTGGGTCTTTATTAAGTTTGAAGCTTTTGTCCTGTGTTTCCTTCTTTGGGTGATCGAGTGTCGTTCTGTCCTTGTTTGCTAATCATTGAGTTTGAATTCATACACAGTAAACTTTTCTAGGACCATAGCTTGGACTGCTGTTGTGATGCCATGGCGTTATGCGGTCAATATTAGATTATTTATATGTAAGTTAAGGTATTGTTGGGTCTGATTCAAACTTTGCAATAATCCACCTTTATTTCTTCGTGGACACTGACTTGTGTGAGGAAATGAATAGGAGAGTGTTTTTTGCTCATTTTTTACGGGCCCTCGCTCGTTTTAATGGTTTGGACAGTCTGGTGTTGTCAACATTTTGTTTCTTTATTTCATGGGAATATGTGATGCAATATTTTGGTTTCTTCCCAAAACACAGTGTAGATAGGGATTGAACGCTTTTTACGCATTTGGGGATTTATCAATTCAGCCACTTGAATAGTTTTTACTTATTTTTAAGTGGTTATAATGTTATCTGTTAACCTTAAACAAGAGAGCAACAACCTTCCGGTACAATGTGTAGACTGTATGAATATGCTTCAAGTAATTGCTTCTTACAACTTTTTGATCTTCTGTAAGCCATAGACTGTACTTGCAAGTCGTCTAGTTATATCTTAATGTTGTCTTATACAGGGTGGATTATGTGATCTTTTAATACGTGTGCAGCCATGCATGAAATGATACCTCCTTTAAGGTTCTTTTCAGAATCAACAATAACACTTGGAACTTTTTTTTCTTTTCGTTACTTAGAACATCACTGTATCATCTGATTGTCCTGGGTTGATGCATCCTGAACTCATCTTTACTTTTGTTCCTTTAAACATCTTTTTCTGTAATTTGGATTGTACTCTAATTGCTCATGTTTGATGCTGTACTAAATTACTTAGGAGGAAAGAAATGGACTATACACAGGAGATGGCTCTGTTGACATTAGTGGGAAGCCTGTGCTTAAGCAGAGAACTGGGAATTGGAGAGCATGCCCTTTTATTCTGGGTGCGTTATTTTGTTTTCCTGACATTAATCTCATGTATTGATCATCCTTCACCTTTCTAACATTCATTACTTAACTTACACAGGTACTGAGTGTTGTGAGCGTTTGGCTTATTATGGGATTGCCACTAATCTTGTTACCTATCTTACTAACAAGCTGCATGAAGGAAATGTGTCTGCTGCTAGAAATGTGTCTACCTGGGCAGGAACTTGCTACCTTACACCCCTCATTGGAGCTGTCTTAGCAGATGCTTATTGGGGAAGATATTGGACGATAGCTGCTTTCTCTACAATTTACTTCATAGTAATTATTACCGAATCCTCTAACATACTTATTTGCAGTTCAGTTCAATCACTTGACAATAAGTTCTCTTGGACTTGCTAAACTAAATATTCTAGTTTATTTTTCTTTTAAATTTTCTCTTGGTTATTCTCATACTGAATATGGCCTTGGTGCTCTTACTTTGATTTCTTATTGAGGTTGACTTGTACGTCATTTTTTTCACAATTCTGTGGCTGCTCTTGCATAAAAATGAGAAGAGTGGGTTTGACATATTGTTCGTACAGCTTTTATGAATACACTGATTTACGCCGAAGCATGCCTTCAGGTGATGTGGAATATTTAGGAGACCCTGGGTTACCTATGGTAGTTGTCGAGATACTGATCAGCTGTAAATAGATTAGATAGAATAAGTTTGAAATCCCTTAAATTAAGGGATTCCATTGGATAGCTTTAGATAACCTTTGAGATTTAATTTCCTATTTTCTCTCTTGTAATTTCCTATATAATGCTGTATACTTTCTAGTCAATATATTAGAATATATGAAAATTCTTTCCCACAGTAGTCATATTGGAGTAGAATGAAAAGACATGAAAAGTTCATTTAACATTGCTTCTTTTTGGGGTCGACTATATTATTGGTATAGTGGGATAAGAACAAACTGTTTTAATAAGTGGTCAAACTAGAGCACAAAAAGGCTTTAAGGAGCCTCTAGGATATTAAATGGTCTCAAGGGACACTATTTTCTAATTCCATAAACTTTCTTTGAGTTCTATATTCTTTGAAATTTTTTTCTGTGATTGTTAATTTGATCATGGGTAATTGCGACTGTAATTCCATCTAGAGTAGGAAAAAAAAAAACTGAATTCGTTATTGCTTTGTTTCAGCCATCTCTTTATAACTGCAAAGCAATACAATTTATGAGTAATGTTCTAATATAAGACATTCATGTAGGATGCCAAAAGTAAAATTCTTATATTAGGATAGAAACATAAAAATTCCAACTGTCTAAAAGCCTAGTTTTTTGGACAAATTTCAGAGTTCTGATTGACAAAGAAGTGCTTTTCTATTTCAGTTGATGGAAACATATAGTTGCTTTCATTGCATACAGTTATTGTATGTATATGTGTTTTATGTGTTTTTTTTTAGATAGATATCCTAAACCTGTAATTTTTGTGAAGGGAATGTGTACATTGACCCTCTCAGCATCAGTTCCAGCACTTAGGCCAGCTGAATGTATTGGTTCACTGTGTCCTCCAGCAGCTGCAGCTCAATATTTGGTATTCTTCCTGGGGCTCTATCTAATTGCCCTAGGGACTGGTGGCATCAAACCATGTGTATCATCTTTTGGGGCTGATCAGTTTGATGACACTGATCCAAGGGAAAGGCGAAAGAAGGGATCATTCTTCAATTGGTTCTACTTTTCTATCAACATTGGTGCTCTTGTATCAAGTAGTTTGTTGGTGTATATTCAAGACAATGCTGGGTGGGGTTTAGGATTTGGAATTCCTGCATTGTTTATGGGCCTTGCCATTATGAGCTTCTTCTCAGGAACACCTCTTTATAGGTTTCAAAGACCAGGAGGCAGCCCTGTTACAAGGATGTGCCAGGTTTTGGTTGCTTCCTTTCATAAGAGAAATCTGGAGGTCCCTCAAGATTGTAGTCTCTTACATGAAACACAAGATAAAAACTCTGCAATTGAAGGAAGCAGGAAACTGGAGCACAGCGATGAACTGAAGTAAGATTCAAATATAATCTCATTATCCAAACATTCTGGCTTAACATATGCTATGTACATTTTGTAGCAAAAGAAGTGTGTTGCCAAGTGCAATGCAGAGACATATGGGAGGTGTTCCCAATATCCAACAGTCCCATGCAAGGGTGTTTATCAGATTTAAAAGATGTTGAAAAGTGTCACATATGGCTTTCATGAAATAGGCCTTTTGTTGCATTTTTCTCTATTATCAATGATGCTATTCATTTTCTATGTTGTTCTATCATCTCCTTATTATAGGGTGCCCTGTTAACTTGAAGAGGCAGAGGCCATTTTTACTTTTTGTAAATTGGAGACCATAAGATAATTGTGATCTTCTGTTGTGTCCGATATATTCCAGTCAAATAACTGAGAGAAGTTCCTGGTTTTTGTCTCAAACCAAATTTTCCTCTCATGGAACCAAATAGTAGGAATTATGCAATGTGATGTAATTCAAATGTTTTGAACAAATGAAATTAAATCTTTTTCAGGTGCCTTGATAAAGCTGCTGTGCTTTCAGACTCTGAGATAAAAAATGGGGATTTGTCCAATTCATGGAGGCTTTGTACTGTGACACAGGTGGAAGAACTGAAGATTTTGATCCGTATGTTCCCAATCTGGGCTACAGGTATTGTGTTTTCTGCTGTGTACGCCCAAATGTCAACAATGTTTGTGGAACAAGGGATGATGATGGACACAACAATTGGTTCATTCACCATTCCTCCTGCCTCTCTTTCAATGTTCGATGTTATAGGTGTTATTTGCTGGGTGCCAATCTATGATAGGATAATTGTTCCAATTGCAAGAAAGATGACAGGAAAAGAAAGGGGATTTTCAGAGTTGCAACGGATGGGAATTGGTCTATTTATATCAATTTTAGCCATGGCAGCAGCTGCCATTGTAGAGATTAAGCGGCTGCAGCTTGCAAAAGAGCTTGGCTTGACTGATAAAGATGTTGCTGTGCCTCTTGGTATCTTATGGCAAATCCCCCAGTACATGTTAGTAGGTGCTGCAGAAGTTTTCACATTCATTGGGCAGCTTGAATTTTTCTACGAGCAGTCTCCAGATGCTATGAGAAGTTTATGCAGTGCGCTGTCGCTATTAACGACTTCTTTGGGTAATTATCTGAGCTCTCTTATCCTGACCGTGGTAACTTATTTTTCGACTGCGGGCGGCAAGGCGGGATGGATACCAAATAACTTGAATGAGGGACATCTGGACTATTATTTCTGGCTTTTAGCTGGACTTAGTTTTGCAAACCTGATGATCTACACTTTCTGTGCCAAAAGATACAAACAAAAGAAGGCCACCTAAGATCTTTCCAAGTATGTGACTCGGAATGTTTGTACATATACAATGTTGCTTCAAGGTTTCACTGAACATTATTTGTTGTGTAATAATGCGAGTGCCTATGATAACTATTAATTTTCCGTCCTCGCTGATTGATTTGGTGAAAGTTCTGTCGTTCCAACAATCAAAATGATAAATTATGGTGATTTTCAAAGTCTTTGATGTTTCCTTGCTTGTAGGCATACTTTATTCTCGCAAAGGATAGAAGTAAATGTGTTGGTTTTTTCTTTTTAAACACCGTTAAGCAAACCAAGCCCAGTGGATCATCCAACCAATAGAGGATTTGCTATTAGACAACTAAGTTTTAATAGCAAAATTATGCAAGCATTGATGAGTCTTGGCAAATGTTGAATGGTCAGAATGATGGAACAAGACAAAAGATTTGCAAGTAGGCGAAGAAAACGAATATTTTTGATAAGTTAGTATGCATTTGTGTATATTGGCGAAAATATTCAACGAGATATGAGATTCGAATGTGAAATTAAAAGATAGCTTGAGATGGACCTTGAGTTGAAGGTTAGTTGAATCACATGTATGATGGAGATGCGTGAGTTCTAAAAAATGTGTAGTGAGGTGTGATAACGTGAAACCAGAAGATAGCTTAAAATAAACCTTTAGTTGAAGGTTAGTTACATCATATGCATAAGGGAGACGTGTGAGAGTTCTAAGAATTTAGTGTGTCCATAAATAGACCATAACTAATGGACTTGACATGGGCAAGCATTGAACCAAACTAGTATGCTATGAAAGACTTTGGACTTGAATGACTCGTGACTAATGGATAAAGATCAAGGAGAGATTATGGATGATGTGATAGATAAGATTATAGTAGATATATATTAGCTCTAAAAGATAAAGATCATATGGGAGATTCATTTGAAAATAGTAGAGATCTTCATCGACATGGATATGTCTTTCCTCATTAAATATAATCTTTTATCTTATTAGTTGTGATGTAGCTAAATCATATCAAATAGAGCCCCATTTGGATGAGGGTGTCATCTAATTAGTTAGTGTGATATAATCCAGGGACGGAGCCAGACTCAACTCTAAAGGGGGGCTGGGAGCCAACATCTAAGGGGACACATATTTTTAAGGGGGGCCATTTATATTTGTAATTTTAAAAATTTTAATTATATAAGTAATTTTTTAAAAAAAATATTTGAAAGGGGGGGCCATAGCCCCCCTCCCCATAACATGGCTCCGTCACTGATATAATCTAATAAGGATAAATATATAGTTAGTTCAGTTCAATTAAGATTCTAAATTGTAAAGTCAGAGATGCCTATAAATAAGCTTATTTAAGTCTTGCCCCAAAATAGAAATAGAGGGAAAGGGAACACATTGAGAAAGAGAATTCATTTGTATACTTTTAGAGAAGTAAGAAAGGTTAGTTTTTACTGCAGTTTTTGTGTATTTATTGTTTCCTATGATTATCTTTCATAGTATTCTTACTTATGGATGAGAGTTAATTACTGCGAGGGTCATGAGGTATTCTAGAACAAGGTTTTGTTGGTCTGAGTTTGGCTTAAATGGACATAAGTGAGATTGTCGTGCATATGAGTAGGCGTGACTTTGATATAAGTTTGGTTTCTATAAAAACCTTCGTAACAACTAGTATCAGCCAAATATCAACATAATAGGAGGCAACAATTTGAGAGAGCGTATCAACAGATTTGAGGAACTCATAGGGTCAATTCCTTAAGCAGAGGAAGTGATCACTTCTTAATCATCTAGATTCGAGATTTTGGAAGTGCATATCCAACAGTTGCAATAGCAAATAGCGAACATGATGAAGGTGCAAGAGGATTCTAGGTTGGAGATCATAATCCTAAGGTGTGTCGATCATGACTATGTATATGGTGGAGGATGTTGTGGTGGAGAATGAGAATCTTCAGTAATATCAGTACAATTAGACCTCTCAATAACTTAAGATAAAAAAGGAGCTAATGAACCAATTCCTTCACAATAAAACTTTATGGCTTGCGAGGGAAGCTTTAAAGAGTTTAAAGCCAGATGGCTTAGTGTTGGATTATGTGAGAAAATTCACATATTTAATGTTTGACATGTAGAACATGTCTGATGAAGGCAAGTTATTTAACTTCATAAGTGACTTGCAAGTTTGGGCACAAATGGAGCTTCGGAGGGAGAATATGAAAGACCACCCAAGTGCGATAGTGATTATAGATGCCTTGATGGTTTAAATTAGCAATGAGGGCAAGAAGAATGGTGGGACATGGAATGATTAGAAAAAGACAAGGAGAAGGTAAGTGAATATTCTCAATGTAAGTCCAAGAAATAAATAAAATGGGATATTGCTTGTTTGATTTATGTAGGGTCTCACTTTGCTTGTGAATGTCCAAAACAGAAGGTGGCTGAGAAGCAAATGAATGCCATAGTCACGAAGGATCAGGCCAAAAGAGGTGAAGACTCAATAGAAGAAGTTTACCTTAATAATTATGCGAAGTTGGGTGTAATGGGCTTTATAAAGGAACATTCGAACAAAAGCAAAGACAAACCCGAAGGAGAGAGAAAATGGTACGTTAGAGATGTACCAATGACTAAGGGGTCTTTGAGGTAACTACATTCAGAGGATTGCCTACCGATTATTTTGATGAGGGCGTGAAGTTCTTTGTTGAGACCCGTTATAATCAATAGTATAGTAGGAAGAGAAGGTTTGGGCAGATTAGTAATTAGGAGAGTGTGTGTGGATTTTGAGGGGAATTTCCTCTCCATGCCGGAGGACTCTAAGTCCATGTTGCATTGCTTAACTGCTCAATATGCTTTATGCTCCAGCTCCACAGGCAAATGGCAAGCCTTTCCATAGATCAGGCGATAAGGGGATATGCCAATTGGAGATTTATAAGCAGTTCGATATGCCTATAGTGCTTCCTCGAGGCGAAGGCTCCAATCCTTTTTTGATGGCTTCACAATTTTCTCCAAAATGTGCTTCACCTCTCTGTTTGAAACTTCAGCTTGTCCATTGGTTTGTGGGTGGTATGCAGTGGAGACTTTGTGAGTGACCCCAAATTTAGAAAATAGGTGATCAATGACTCTATTACAAAAATGTGTTCCCCTATCACTCACCACAGCTTTTGGTATGCCAAATCGACAAAAAATGTTGGACTTAAGAAACTTAGACACGGCTTGGCCATCATCTTTTTTAGTGGGAATGGCCTCTATCCATTTGGACACATAATTAACAGCTAAAAGGATATACATAAAGCCAAAAGACGGAGGAAATGGGCCTATGAAATCAATTCCCTAAACATCAAAGATTTCGCAAAATAAAAGAGGTTGTTGTGGCATTTCATGTCGCTTCCCTAATCCTCCAAATCGTTGACATTTATCACATGACCGACAAAAGTTAAATGAATCCTTAAAAAGTGTAAGTCAATAAAAACCATAATCGAGAATTTTCCTAGATTTTCTCCTTGCACTGAAATGCCCACCACAAACCATTGAATGGCAAGCTGAAATTATATCATCACACTCTTCATGAGGCACACATTTTCGGATCACCTGGTCACTATACATTATCCACAGATGAGGGGCATCCCAAATGTAATGTCGAGCTTCACTTTTTAGCTTCTGAGCTTGTGCCTGAGACAAAAAACGAGGAGTGAGTCCAGACATTAGGTAATTAACAATATGTGCATACCAAGGTTCTTTAATAATTGAAGCACATAAAATCGAATCAGGAAATGAATCACAGGTAAGTTCGGAAAAATCCACTCCCTGTGTGTTGTTCGGTAGCCTACTCAAATGGTTGGCTACATGGTTTGCCGCTCCTGCTCGATCCTTTATCACGATATCAAATTCTTGGAGTAGCAATGCCTACCATATCAGCCTAGGCTTCGATTGTGGTTTCTTGAGGAGATACCGAACAGCTGCATGATTAGTAAAAATGGTAAAATGTCAGTTTAACAGATATTGTTTAAATTTTTCCAAAGAAAAAACTACTGCAAACAACTCTTTTTCAGTAGTTGTATAGTTGATTTGAGCTGGATCCAGTGCTTTCGAGGCATATGCAATAACTCTTGGTAGTCTCTCCTCCCGTTGACCCAACATAACCCCTACAGCACAATTAGATGCATCTCATGAATGCTCACAAGGTAAGTTCCATTTAGGAGCAACTAAAATAGGTAGAGAAATGAGTTTTGATTTCAGCATGTTGAAGGCATTCTTACAGGAATCATCAAATTCAAATTTTTCATCTTTTTGTAAAAGCTTGGAGAGAGGTAACGAAATTTTTCTGAAATCCTTTTTGAAGTGCCTGTAAAATCCTGCATGACCCAAAAATGATCTTATGTCACAAATACAAGCAGGGTAAGGAAAAGAAGATATAACCTCAATCTTAGCTTTATCTACTTCAATTCCCTTGCTAGAAATTAAATGACCGAGCACGATACCTTCACTGACCATGAAATGACATTTCTCAAAGTTCAAAATCAA
>JANZLF010000003.1:22473598-22487985 GCA_026546835.1 Erythroxylum foetidum
GGTGGCTTCTTTTGCGCAGGGGGAGGGGTGGGGGTTGGGGGAGGTATTGTTGAGACCCGTTATAATCAGCAGTATAGTAAGAATAGAAGGTTTTGGCATATTAGTAATTAGGAGAGTGTGTGGGGATTTTGAGGGAAATATGGGTGCTGAGTTGGACAATTAGTTAGAGAAGGGAATAAAAGTTGTTGGGGGGGGGGGGTGGTGAGCAGGACATCATGATGAATCTGTTATGAAAAACTTGTACTGTAGAGGTTGGCTAGCCCTCGAAGCCTAACGTATCAATACAATAGAGTTTTCCTCATCGTTTTCTTCTCTGTTTTTCTCTATTCCTTGTTGTTCAACTCTCTTGTTTTTGTGTTAGTGTGTGGATCAGAGCTTGTTAGGATTTTCGGGTCCTAACATTCTTCTAGTGGGGGTGGTTTGTTAAACTCCTAGATCCTAATAGCAGAATCCTATAGGCATTAGTAAGCCTTGACTAATGTTTGAAATTTGGGATAATGGAACAAGGCAAAAACTTATGAGTAGGTAAGGAAAATAGACATCATCAATGAGTTGGCATGCATTAATGCACATTGGCAAAAATATTCGACAAGATGTAAGAATAAGGTGTGAGACCAAAAAATAACTTAAGATGCACCTTAGATTGAAGGTTAGCTAGATGATCTGCATGAGGAAGACATGTGAGAGCTCTAAGAACTTAATATGTGTGATTAAACAGACGGACCATAACTATGAACTTGACATGGGTATTGAATAGAAACAATGTGCTATGAAAGCATTAGGCTTGAATGACTCATCATCAATAGATAGAGATCAAGGAGAGATCTAATTAGATGATGTAGCGAATAAGATCGTAGTATATAGAAAAGCTCTAAAAGATAAAAATAATGTGAGAGGATTCTCTAAAGATAGTGGAGATCCTTATAGATATAGATGTATGTTTCCTAATTAAATGTAATCTCTTATCTTTTTAGTTGTGATGTAGCTACTTCTTATTAGATAGTCCTATTTGGGTGAGGGTTTCATCTAATTAGTTAATGTGATCTAATCTAATAAGGATAGATGTGATATAGTTACTTCAGTTTAATTAGGATTTTAAACTATACAACCAAAGTTTCCTATAAATAACTTATTTAAGCCTTGCGCCAAAATAGAGATAGAAATGAAGGGAATACATTGAGAGAGAGCATTCTTTTATATATTTTTGGGGAAGTAGTAAGGTTAATTTTTACCGTAGCTCTTGTATGTTTATTGTTACCTATGATTATTTAATAGTTTCATAGTATTCTTACTCGAGTGTTAATTGACCTAAAGTGTGATAGTCAATATTGTAATAATCCATAAGTGTACGGTGTAGTTATAGCTAGTACCTGCAAGTACAGGTCGATCCTATGAAGATTATGAATACTAGTACTTACCCTTCTCTTATATCTAACCTAATGATTGATTTTAGATTTTTTATTGGAAGAAGCTTAAACCAAAACAAATAAAATAAAATAAAATAAGAAACAATAATGAACATAGAGATAGTGGAATTCACTTAGAAAAATATGGTTATCAGAAATTAATATCTAAGCTCGAATCCCCTTAAACCTTAATAGATTGATCTTTTATCATGCAATTGTTTGTTAATTAATTAGATTGTGCAGACTCTTATAGTATGTTAGTAGCTAACCTTGAGTTGCTAATAACTAATCCTAAGGTCTCTAACAAAATTACTTAGGTTAAATCTTATAGGATTGTATTGGTCTACTGCTATTGCTTCATTTCTTGGTTTTTTCATTATTCGTTGAATCACAAGGTATTCTCCTATTTTTGCTTCTGCCATGCCTCCACTTGAGGCTCCTCACCACCAACACCTCCTTGGTTTCGCCATGACTAATGACATCTCACGTCGCCGTTGGTGTGCATCACCGCCTCTTCTCGCTATTTACTTCCACGCATGGGTTTCATAAACCCTCTCCAGGCTTCACCATTCAATATTTTACCACCGTTTGTAATTTTCAAACAAACGTAGGTAAGGGATAGATATAAAAACCGTAACACAAAAACACCACCAGAAACGTAAAACTAGGACATGAACAAATTTTCAAAACGTATAATTATATTATAAGATTTTCTAATTTATATAATTTTATTATATTCAATTAATAGGTCAATTTCTTTAATTGTATAAATATACATATATTTTATTTCTAACTAATTTAAAAATAATATGTTATATTAAAAATAATTAACATAAGAGCATACTTAAAAATAAAAAAAATATATTTTTGTTTTTTGTTTTTTAATTACAAATCTGAATCAAACAAATTTTTATTTTCAGTTTTTATATTAAAAATTTTAACTAAACATGTTTTTTAATTTAAAAACAGAAAAAAATTAAAAATTAAAACTAAAAATCACAATTAAAAAACAGAAGTAGAATAGGTTTAGGTTTAATGGAACATTAGATTTTAAGTTTTAATTTTAATTTTTTAAAATTAATTTAATATATATTAATTAAGGGATTGAGCTATTAGTTGCTTATTTACAATCATAAGGTCATAAATTTAAGTCACCTCTTTGTAAAATTAAAAAAAGAAGGTTACATACATCATAACTCTTTTTAAACCTCATAAAGCGAGGACATTGACTTTTTTATTTAATATTTAATTACACATTAACCTTTGCATAGTAGTTTATTGTACTTGGCATGTTGGCCTAATTTAATAGGGGAACATTTTTTAGGTAAATTGTTCAAATTTGATATTCTTTGAGCTGTTTTTGTCAAAGGTTAAAGGGTCCTTAAGCTTTAACCTTTCACCTAATTTTAAAGGAGTTGGGTTTTTGGGCGGAATATTTTCTTTTCAAGTTTCTGCCCTTTTCCGAAGTCAGGGTTTAGTTTACCAGCTTCACAGTAGACTTCACTTGTTCATTGAAGTGAAGAGGCCATGAACGTTGTGTGTAAAGAAGCGCTTAAACGAATGTATCTATCACGATCAAGAATGAGAGGTGGTGCTGCCATATCTGTGCTGCTGCAGTCATCATCTTATGCCACTTCTTCTGCCAAAAATCCCGAGCCCAGAACAAACCCATCTTCTTCCTCGTCATTATTATCGTCGTCGTCGTCACCATGGCCCAGGCCGAAGGAGATACCGTTTCAGGCAAAGGTGGCTAATTCTGTGAACCTTATTGGTTATTTGAACACGCCTGTTCAGTTTCAAGCTTCATCCGACGGCAAGGACTGGGCTGCCACTGTCCTCACCCTAGACCAACCTTCTTCTGTTTCTCCCCATTTCCGGTACTATTCTCTGTTTACTTGTCACCCCTTTTACTATCTCTATGTGTGTCTTTGCGTTCGTTGCTTTAACCACTTACATTTTTTTGATGTAACAGGATATCAATAACATTTGAAGGTGACTTGGCTCATATTGCTGCTTGCCACTTAAAACAAGGTGACTGCGTGTACATTTCTGGGCAACTAACCGCAGATCCCCCTCCTATCAGTGTCATTCAGGGTCAGACCCACATCCAGGTAGTAATCCACCGTACATTTTTAGTGTCATAACCTTTTCCTTTTCTTTTAATGCTAAACTTAATTTTTGTATTTGAAGGCAAAGATGGCCTGTTTAGATGGTGGATGGTTCTGTTAATAAGAGAAATTTACAGCTTTGCATTCCCACCTAGTTGCAAGAAGCTTCTTACAAGCTGTTATGACAGGGCTTAGGTTTTCTATCTCTTGCAAGCAGTTATTTGCTACCTGTCAGTCAGATTTCGAAATGACTTTTAGATGATAGTATTCTGTCAATGCAAAAGTAATGTGGCGAGAATGTGTTTTAGGCTTGTAAAACCTGTAGTGAATAAATTTTTAAACAAAGTAAAGTAGTTAGCGAAAGAAGGAACAACTGACTATTCATAATTGCAGTGCTTGGTTGATTAATAGGAGTTTTAATCATGTACATTCACTGAGCAGGCACTGTTGCTCTTTGTTGCTTTAATTTGTGACAGTTATTACTAGTGGAGACTGCCTTATTATATAAAATGATTTTGAGTTGATTGTAAATGCCTTAAGACAAATTAGTTGAGGAAATTGACCAAAGAACGGATTGGATCCTTTAGAAGATCTGGAGTGCAGGAACTTGTCTAGATGTCCTTGAATATGCTTTTTACAATAAGAAAGAGAGAGAGTGAGAAAGAGAGAGCATAGTTAAATCAGTAGATCTCATAGGGGGAAGAGATGCACAGATTGATTCCGTAGATAGCTTGTTATCTTCTTCCTTGTATTGCAAAATTTTAGAAAAAGCAGTATGGTATGTTAGGGCAGTGTTGCGTGGGAGAGGGAATACTACCTGTCATTAAACTGAAAAATGTTGAAAGTGAAGTCATTTTCTTTTCTTTGTGACGCATCTGTGGGAAGTGACCCTTTTCCGTAACTATCACAAATTAGCAGTTGCCTGTGTAGAAAGAGAAACATCAGCTTCAAGCTTTTCCTCTTGTAAAATGTCCACATTTCTAGTATTTAGCTGACATTTCTCAAGTGTCTTTGATACTGTTCTCAGAAGTTCTATGCCAATTCCGTTTGTGTCTTAGATGTGAAAGCTGCAAAGAATACGAATATGTTAATGAAAGTAGTGGACATTGGGAATTAGACTAGAGTCACTCAAGTTTTTAGACGCATATCAAGGTGATTTTGATGATGAAATGCAATGAACTCCATGAAGTGCTATTCTAAAGCACCCTATATTTCTCTGATTTACAGTTGGATGATTAAAACTGGAGCAGCAGATGTTGTTTCCATGTGTGTGTGTGTGCGCATGCTAATATAAGTACTTGCTGTAAGATGCAGACAAGGGCTATTGCACATGTATATGGTTGTAGCATAAGAACTTCGAAAAAGTTAGACATTTCATAGTTGTCACACAACCAATCATTGAAAGGAGTAGTGCTAGTCACATTCAAACTTCTTCTGCAGGTTCTGGTGCATAGTTTCAACTTTGTTTTGGGGTCGTCTAGAATAGATATAACTTGCACGCCTCAACTGAAGGAAGAGAGTACCTTCAAGAATTATGGTAAATCAATATCTTTTAGAACTAAATCCATATTCTCTTTTCTGAATCTGCAATATCAACTTAAGATTTGTTTTGTTGTATATTCTCCCATTGTCTAGTTATATAAAAGTAGACATTTATTATCTTAATTTTTTTCTTGCCTTTTGTTCCCTTTTTTACCTTTTCCTTTTTCTTTCTTGGGGAAGTGTCTTAAAAAGCAGATCAAGCCTTAAGGATCAACATGATGATCAATTAGAGTCAATTTAATTTCGTAAAATAATTAAATACATAAAGATCAACTTATGAAAAAAAAATTGTCAATCTATTGATTTGAACATTTTCTTTTTATATAAATTCTTATTCATTATAGTTTTGTTCTAGAATAAACAATTTTCATATCAACTCTTCCCTAATTCTTTCTCTTATCACCTTTTCTTTATATTAATAGCACTTAATGGTTAAATATTCAGAAAATATATAGTTTTATGTTGTTAATTTAGTTATTTTGTCCTTTTATGATTTTGGATATTAACATACTAAAACTCTTAGTTATTTTAACCGTTTACCAGTTTGGCCTTGAAACTAGTTGTTGAATAAGTGAGGATTTAATTAATAGGCATGGAGAGGATGTTATAAACCATTCCCACCTCTGACAGCTAGCAGTTTTCCAACCCAAATCTAGACTAGCTAATAACTATTTTTCAAATCTTGAAACCACTTATCTGAAAAGAGGTAGGTAGGAGTTGATTGGTAGAATTAAAACTAGTATGAGTTGATTGGTAACTTTGAACCAAGGTGTTATGAACAATTATCATCTTTCATAGTAGCCATAAAGGCTAAATATGTTCAATTAAAAGAGCAGGTAGTGTTCATGAAATTCTGACAAACCATGGGCGGTGTCATGATTTTTACCTTTAATTCTAAAATATGTTGCATGTTATAAAATCTTTTATGATTTTAACTATTTTTAATCTTCCAGTAAAAGATCTTTCCTAATGATTTCATATTAGAAGTCTGAAGCGGTATCTTATGTTTATATTTGTACCAAAAGATACATTATAATAAGGTCATAGTTGTCTTGAGTGGTAAATGGTGTTAGGGTTTATTCCAAATAAAGACCAGTTGGAACAGTGTGGATTGACCTGTTCAACCACTCTTATAGCCTGTCAACCCAAGTCAGGCTGTTTCTAGACAACTGCATTGACCGCTCCCCAGTTTAATTGGTCTAACTGGCCAGTTCACTCAAGGTTTTGCAACCATGATTGCGGGTTTGTATGGTAAAGCTGTCATTATGATAAGTCCTTCCAGGATATTGAAGAGGAATATATGTTTCTCTCTAATCTCATTTCAGTTCTACTTTGTGCTATTTATTTACTCTAATATTGAAATGCAATTAATTACTATTGATTTTAATTGTAATCATTGAAGAAATGCCGTTTAAGTTGTTCATTCAAGGCAATTCGTAGTTCATTTTACAAGCAACTTTCTAATACTGCCTTGAATTTTCTTCATGTTTTTAAAAACTTTCGGTGTTGTCTTCTCTTACACTTGTATGATTTCAAGTTTTTAATATCATGAATTTCTTAATGAATAAATTGAAGAACTAATGTCAGCTCTTCAGAAGTTTGTGATTGTTCTTCCGTTCTAATTTAAATAAATATTATCTGTTTGAATATTGTTATCAAACATAACATTGTCCTCTTGTTGTTGTTACTTCTTTACATGAAAATTTTGTGTTTTTTATGCTGTGAGATAATTCAGTCATCAATCTCTTGCTCTATGTACATGTCTGTGCATTTACATGTATCATATATACATTGTCAGATATGTGTGATAGTTATTTGGTGTTCAGTTGTGGCTGACTTATTTTTCAGCTAGCACGAAGAAAGAAGGTAATTCTGGTTTGAATTCCTGGATGGACCTTCTTCACAATTCTAAAGAGTGGTGGGACTACCGCTTTTTTAAGATCAATGGATTGGTGATGATTTCATCTCATCAATGTTTTCTATAACTTTTGACATTAGCTGCAAATACTCATGCGCCCTACGATTGTTTGCTATTGTTCTACAGTTGAATGCCAAACATCCTGATTTGAAGCGCAAGGATGGTAACTTGGCTCTTTGGCTTGATAAGGCACCAAGCTGGATTTTGTCAGAGCTCAAGAAAGTTGAGCTTGATGCCCCGACACTCAATTTACACAAAGGGAAGCAACAAAAAGGTTTAAAATTTTCCTTATTTGCTTGATTTACTTCAACCTACTAGTCAAGCATAATGTTCACACAGATAGACGGACGATGTTCAGTAAATAGTGTGATTTAGTTCATATTGGTTTTGTCAGGATGTATACCTATTATAGTTGTTAAAGAGAATTTGGGTATTTTTTGTATAGATGATGGAACAGTGAATAAACAATATCATTAACAGCAAGTAAAGTAGATAAACAGATGCTAGCTGCATGTTTGAAATAAGGAGTATTATTTTTCTTCTATATGGTATGCATAGTTTACGGCTTATATATGGACCTGTCTGCCATGAGAGAAGGATATTTGCAAGATGTTTCGACCATTCAGATTATTTTGACCAAAACTTGATTCAATAAGTGAGCTAGATATGGGAAGAAATTATTCTTATAAAGACGCTTCACTGTGAAAACAGAGATGAGGAACTACCTTTTATGTGTGGTAAAATATTGCCTCTGTCCATGGCTTAGATTTTGACAGTCTCTTATTTGTTTTGTCAAGAACTTGGTTAATCGATGCAGTACCTTTAGTCTGCTTCCATATGATTTTTAATGTAGCAACACTACTTTCACCTGATTGTCTGCTTGTGTCATGCAGGACTAATGAGTTTTTCCGAGTTTTTTGTTTCACCGGTTGAGAATCAAAGGACTGATATTGATGTAGGACAAATAGGAGAATTATTAACTGGTAGTGAAGAATCACAAAATTAAGAAATATGACTGATATTAGGATGCTAGAATATCAAGTTTTAAGGTTGGATTTGGCTAAGAATACTGAAATTTAGATTTTGTATAGCTGGGGTTTGATTGTTGAAAATTTAGGCGTAAGATTTCTGGATTTAATATGATGAAAGTTAGGATTTTGGTTGCTGGAATTTCGCGGTGAACACAAAGAATAGAAGGTAAGAAACTAGGAATTCCTCCTAGTGTCTAAGAATCACTCTTAGAAGAAAACATCTCATCTTCTAGTTGAAAACTCAACTTTGTAGAAAAATTGTAGATTGCTTATTATTATTGAAGGGCTGAGTACATATATATATAGAGTTCTTAGAACCTTATTCTAATAGAAAAAGATTCCTAACAAATTTAAATTCTATTCTAATAAAAAAATTTTATAAGTCCTAAACAACTAGGATAACATATTTAAAATAGAATAACATATTTAAAATAGAATAACATATTTTTCCTACTACTTCCTATCTAATAAGGAATCTTAGCATAATCTAAATTTTATCCCTTATCTTTTGTTGTCAACTAAATTCCAAATCTTCATCCCACCAAAATAAGGCTTGTGGTTGACTAATTTTTCTTCTTTTATTTCTTCTATATACTTTAAGTTCTTTTGCATCAGATATGCTATTGAGTTGGAAGTGATAAAAACTCTGCTCGTGCTTATTATCCTATACTTCCACTTTTCTGTATGCATGTGCGTAGGACTAGAAGAGACTGATGTATTTTACAGTAGCATGGTAACTCACTTTTCAACTGATGCTGCAAAGGCTGAATGTATTGAATCCTTAGTCATATCTTTGATCTGCTCACTTTGAGAAGATTAGTTCCTTCTGTGTCTTGAGCACTTCTGCATTTTCCGTTTAAAGACACCGTAGATGTAAAGAAAGATGTAAATTCAATCCTGTTCTTGGCAAAATATGCAAAAATATTTATAGATGATCCATAGTCATTACGATTCCATGTTATAAATTTACTTCTAGAATCTCCCTGATAACAAAGCACCATCAGACTTTCAACTTGTGCCACTGTTTCTTTGCTAGGTTGATGGCAATGGACTCTATGATACGCCCAGTTTGTCAATCTTAGTGGCTGGCTTAAGTTATTTACAATAGAAGTCTTTTGGCTTCCAACAAACATTCATGATCACATTCTGTTGTGAATAATTTGTTCATTACCTGCCTATTACCCTTGTTGACTCATTTCTTTGGTTATCGAATAGTTATTCAAATATTAACTACCATAAATTCTATATTTTTTGTCTTATGTGAAGCCCCAAACTTAATATAGCGGACATTGCTTGGTTCAGAAAAGGTAGGCTAACGTGTATAACAATTGAGCGTTTAGTTACTGATAGAACTCTAGTCTTAGAATACTAGAGATTTACAGTATTATTTCGATATAACCGTCATGTATATATCATTACAGTATAGAAGTATGATATTTCTCACTAACCAGAGCGGAATTGGTCCTCAGAAGGTATGAGTATCCTTCTGTCACAAAGTATTCTCACTTTTTTCTCCTCTCCTCCTCGCTTCTCTCTCTCTCTTTATAAACCCCCCTCCTCAGGTACATTCTGTTATGCTATGCCTGACTAATTTGCCATATCAGCTGGTAACTAACTTCCCCCTGGCCCCACTGTTCTTCCTTCTGGAATACACTTTCCACACTAGCGGTTTAGTCCCTTTTTTATTGTTGCTCCCATTGTCTAAATCACTCTCTCCCCCGTAGATCCTATCAGTTACTGCCTCTATACTCACTGAAATGGATGTACTAAGCAGATATTACTTGAGTTATTCATATGTTGATGTACCCTTGGTCTTCCTCTTAGGTAGTTCTCATCTATGCATCTTCTTACCATAATTAACTGGGAAAGGAATACTCTGCTTTGTTTGCTTTAGCTTCTCATTTTCAATTTGCATTCGGATTATATTATTTCTCTAGATATTCTTATGTATCTTTTAGTCTTTTCCATAACATCTATCTAGTGGGTACAATCAGGGGATGCTTATTGGATGGACTTGGTGGAAAACCCTGCTAAATGGTGGGATAACAGAGTAAATAAGGTAACATCATGGATCGTTGGTTATCTAGCACATTTGTTTATGACCTTCATGGTTGTCACACACTTTGTTTAGAAAAATGTAAGAGGTCCTGACTTCAAGCACAAAGAAACTGGCAAGGGACTGTGGCTTAGTGACTCACCGGATTGGGTTCTCTCAAGATTGCCTCCCTTGAAACAAGAACAAAATGACTCTGTTGATAGGAGGGATAGGACCCTTTCTTGATGTTGATTATGCATCAGTTAAATCAGGTTTGACGAGTTTACATTCTTGAATTCTAATATGCTTGCAAAGACAAACGTAAAATCTTGGCTTTGCTTACAGGTTACAATTCTATTATTTTTTAGGAATATGGTTTTTCATGAGGCCATAAAAAGTGAGCATTTCAGTGGAGAAGAAGCCTTCATTTTATCTATAATCTCATGTTTAGAGCACTCTGTAAGTAAATGATTCAGTTAGCCATCTGAGATGATGCCATATGTTTCTATTTCGATATAATTTTGTTTACTTTCTGAAGTTCCAAGCTCGTTGGCAATTAGTAAGAGGTTGGGTCCATGATTACGGTTTTGTAATGCTCACGCGAGTTAACATGTGTTACACACAGACAGTTCGAAGTAATGCTAAGGTATGCTCATCTGCGGTGGGATAAGCTTTTGGGACAATTCTTCATTTCCCTTTTTATTTCATAGGGTCATTGAATTACTTATTGGTTAGTACATTCCACTCTCTCGCATGTAGCAGGTCCATTTTTCATTTTTATAGGAGTGGGATTTAAATTATAATAAGATAATTAAAGTCCAACGACTTCGATTATAAATTTTTTTGTATACTTTAGACCCGCATTTGTCACCGAGTGTCGGAGTGTATACGTAACACCGAGTGTCGGAGTGTATACTCAACACTTTAATGTTTTCATAGGCTTGTAGACTTGAGACCACTCCTGCTACATTCTACAACATTTGGTGCCGTTTATGAAAAACATGTTTGAGATATTACTAAATGATGGATACCTATAAAAGCGATTTGTCTGCAAACCTTATTGAAACAATCGACCCCTTTAAAGTTCTTTGGCCCATGAGTAGCCCGAGGATTAAAACGTTGAAATTATGATGTGAGAACAAGTTGGACAATTGTTGCAAAAGGGGCATCAAATGCATGAAAGGAAATAGACTTAGCACACAAATAACTACTGTCAAAAGGATCCTCCAATGGCACGTGGGAAGTAAGCTTGATAGCCAACATTTTGTTGATGTGCTAACGGAGCCATTGATGTCCATGCTTACGAGCCATTGATACTTTTATGTATGACCCTTTCACTTTGATTAGTGGGACATGATCATGATTCCAAACTTTGCCTTCGACTTTACTAGCCACCTTTAAGGTATTAACCACTATCTTTATGTTACACTTTGCGAGCAATAGGCGTAGACCCAGAGACTCCACCTACTTGATATCTATAATTCAAAGGATGGAAGAGAGTTTAAGAGACTGTCTACAACAGTATAATTTTAAGGCAACCTAGATCTTTAGTTTTCACATAGAGGTTGTAGCACCAGCCTTCACAAATAGACCAACTCTTGTCAAGCTGGAAAAAAAAAACTTCTTTGTTTAGAAAAATGTAGATCATGGCGCATACAAAAAGTAAATAGAATTAGAAGGTGCTAAACATAACTTAAGAGGTCCCAACAATAAACATAACAAAATTAGAAAGAGTAGTGGTGTGTGTGTATGCATGCTAGTACTAAAGTTTTTCCCGTTACAAATCTATTATTCGCTAACTAGGCAAGCACATTTATCATTAGCAATATAATAGCATGTAGTGGTAAAATCTCAAGCACATTTATCATTAGCAATATAATAGCATGTAGTGGTAAAATCTCACTAAGAAGTGATATGGGTTAGAAAACCTAACAATATTACCAAGTCTGAAGATAATTAATAAATTCAAAAATTTTGAATAATAAAATATATAAAAAATCTAAAAATTGGATAATAGCTAAGACAATCAATAATAAAATTATTTATGAATAGAGAATTCAATCAAAAAGTTATGTTTAGATTCGCACTTTTTCTGTTAACATTTTTGACTTCATGATTTAATTAACCTAGTATGGATATATTCTTTGCATATATATAGGATCTCCTAGATACTAAAATTGCACTCTACAACTATCTACTCTTTTATTAGTTAACCCATATCTCTACCAAGCTAACAAGCCCTTAAATGCATTAAGATTTATGACATCTTATGAAAGGTTTCACCCTAACACTAGAAAGATCACGTAAGTCCCTCTTGAGTACCCTATTTAACCCCTACTACCTAAGTCATGGTCAACTTGTAAGCAAACTCTTTAATATGCGCTTAATTGATTATACATTTATCCCATAATACTTAGTGATGGGAGCTATGAAATATTTAAGAAATTCATTTTAGTTCATATTTAGTTTTAGGTACAATTTGGAAGCATAATGGTTAAAATAAGTTAAAAGCACATTTTTTGAGCCATCCTCTTGATGGTCATGCTCAGTTGTCCTTGTGGAACAAAAAGGATACGGATTGGGGTAAAGATAGGACAAGAAAATATGAGGAAATGAAGCTATCAAGATGATTTGGAAGATACATGGTCGTGTATTCAATTGAAAGATAAATGTTGACTTCCGTATAACCAACCATGTATCTTCACGATTTTTAGATTTTTCAACTTATATGATTTGATACATGTCCTCCTTAGAATATTAATTTTTAATATAAAACGACATTTGAGCAGTTGGAAGAGATGAATCGTTTTAGGACAGAAATGAGGGGCAAAGCACACATATTTTGGAGATCCATGGAGGGCTAAACTTTCTCAACCTAGTTCGAAGGTGAAATCGACGTTGAAGAACACATTTGGGTGTATCTACATTGTGTTTGTGATTTTTTTCTTTTTTAGGGATTGTTTAGTTTATCCTTTGCTTAATAGATTTGAGTATTCATGTATGAATAATCGTTATTCCTATTATCGTTACATTGTTTATGTATGAATTCATTGCTAAAATCATCAATACAATATATAATCGTTGTGTTTAGATTCATTTGTGGCAACTAATGGCATTGAATCATTAGGATAATGTAACATAGGTTAAATGACTTGAGCTGTTGTGATTGTTACCTAAATTGGTCTATTTTCCTTATTCGTAATACAACTATCTGACTAAATCTAGAGGCTTTGTTCTAGGTTGGCGAAAAGCTAGGTTCATTAAAGAGCTTGTTTAATTAAACACGATTCAAGAGAAAATCGAGATTAATAGAGTTTGTTATTAATCGGCGATCAATATTTCCTCGGAGAGATATAAGAATAACAAAATAATGAAATATGTTTAATCGTGTGTAGGTCGAGATTGAACTGAAGACCGGATCCGTAATGTATTCATCATTTTTATCACTTTTTGATTGTCCACTTCGATTTTCTTTTGTTAGTTTAATTTCATTTTTTTTTGTTATTCAAAAATCAACAAACCCCAAATATCCTAAACACCAATTCGTTTTGTTACAAAAACTTTACACACACTCTCTATGGGATTGACCTAGACTTATCGCTAACTATAGTTTTAAGCATAGTTATTTTGTTTAGTGTAACAATGCGCTACCAATTTTGAAGTCATTATTGGGAAGTGCAGTGCTTTAGTTTTTTATTTTAATTGATACTTTGTATATATTTATTTATAATTACTTTTTTTCAATTATTTCTTGATCTTTTCACTTTTTGTTTAGTGTTTATTTGTATAAAGGACATATGGAAGGGAGTATGTCATTGTTGAATATTATCAATGCTCATGGTGGAAATTTTTCCTATAATCCATATTTCCAATCTTATAACCAAGCTTGAAGTGATCATACAAATTTTAGTTATGGATGAGATAGCCAACAAGACTACTTCCTAAATGAGCTATATGATGTACATCAATTCCCATATAGACCACAAGCCTCTCATTATAACTCAGGTACATCTCTAGAAGATTTAGTTGATGTTATTGCCACTAATACTCAACTTTTCCAGCAGCATGTAAGGCAATTTTTGCAGAATACAAGGTCTACCGTCTGAAATTTGGGCTAACAAAACTCAAGTTTATCTCTAGAAGAATCAGTTAATGTTGTTGCTCCTAATACTTTGCAATTTCATTATGATGTAAAATGATTTAAAAAAGATGCAATGTCTCGATTCTCAACCTCGGTAAGTCAGATTAATCAGATAGAAGGAACTATCAACTGTTGGACCAATGGTGGTTGACAAATAAAAATCCCTTTATGTTTTGATAATTATAAAATATATAGAAATTGTTAAG
>JANZLF010000003.1:22510237-22520922 GCA_026546835.1 Erythroxylum foetidum
CACTTAATAGTTAGTGAACCACTTCTATTATCATGATAGTATTTTATTAGAAATTTTGTACTATAAATAGAAGGGTTCACTTGATGTAAGATATACCAATTTATAAGAAGAATTCTCCTCTCCTAAATATTCTTAAATTTTAGTTTTGGTTTTATAACATGGACAACTTTTTTTTGAAACATTCCAAAAATAATTAATACAGTTTACAGGCTCGCCTTATAAAGGAAGTTCACACTAAGCTCAATATGGTAAGCAAAGAAATTAAACTAATAAGAGACTACTAAGATCACCTTTGGATATGAAATCCAGGATCGGTATTGAAGGTGCTTACGTCCTAAAATTCTCTGAGCTCGGCTTAGGTAGCTAGCAGTGAGTAGTTACTAAAATTTTTAATGTGTGCGGATTGTAGAATTCATTAATAAAAATTAGGATTGGATCTATCATTATCAAAATGATTATAATTAATCATTAAATAATTGGCACTTATCACTTTTAAATTTTTTAACATTTTCATATTTAATCAATATGAGATATTCTAACATTCTTTATTAAGTGCCTGTTTGGATGGGCTTATATCAGTAGAGCTTTTGTCAGTAAAATTTTTCTAAAAAATTAGTTGACTGTTTAACTGTCATTTTAAAAACACTTTTTTGAAAGAGCTTCATACAATAGACTGTTTGGCGAAACAAAAATAAAAAGTACTATTAATTTTAACTATATTTTATTTAATAATAAAAGTTATTTATGCATATAAATATTACTTAAAATATATTAAATAATATACAAAGCATAATATATTAATTATTATATAATTTTAAACCATATGAAACATAAATGAAAATATATCTAATCAAATCTTTTATATTAATTATAATATAAGTAAAACTAATATAAAATATATATATATATTAATATATATAAAAATGTCAAATAATATTATATGAATTTCAAAATAAACGTGAAGATGTCTTTGTAGATATTTTGAAAATTATATTAAAAAATATAAGGATAAAGGGGACAAAAAAATAGTCTCATTAATTGCTCAGAAAAATTTACGTGAAAAAGTGCTTTTTTCAAAAACTTCAAATTTGAGCTTCTAAAAAAGTTATATTTTAGTTTTTGAAAAAGTCATTTCTATAAAAAAAAATATTTTTTGATTTTACAGTCAAACACTCACTTAAAAAAAAACAGTTTTGGTAGTGAAAAAAGTGATTATTCATCCCCAAAATTTGAAAAAAAAAAACACGTACTTAGTGCCTTTTTGATTTTCTCATCCATTGTACCAAAAACAAGATACTACTGGCACAGGTTTACTTACATATGGTAGAAGCTGACTGACTCACATTTCACATGCAACCGAAACACTTGACCGACATCACTACAATCAAAGAAATTCGTTTCTGACACAATGATATCTATTGATCCCACTTGCAATTTATTCATAGATCTAGGTAAAGTGCCCGCATAAGAACTTGAAGTCGAACAGAAAAGGAAACTAAGGGGACTAAGGGGAGTCAAAAATTAGACTGTTACATCTCTGCAACTGCCTATATAATATAAGTGTTGATTCCCTATAAAAAGGAAAAGATGGTGGAAGCTTAGTTGTATTGTATCTCAGTTTAATTGTATTCTTTTTCCATGGGGCACACGTCTTTTTGTGCCTTCCAACAATGTTGTTGGAGTATACTATGATATCACAGCAATATTAGTCTTTTCGCTTATTTGATTAGAAGATTGCACGTGTAAAAGCCCCAGAAAAAGTAAACAGGCTTGTGTTCTTCTAACTCAATCACCGTTAACTAGCAGTTTCTTCAAAAGGCCAAGGTGAAAATGTTACTAATGATTACATACTGTTGCTGAGGTGGACATCTCTCAGTTTTGATCAAATCAAATCAAATCAGTAGTACCTAAAATGATTCTCTAATCACTTAGATTTTAGCCTTTTCAGGTTGTGCATTAGACAGGTTCCATGATCTGAATAAAAAGTGTAATTATGTTGCAATCAGATGTCGGTTTGGGAGTTGGGGCATGTGTAATCCTCTCTTCAAGCTTATTTTTTCTTAATTTTATTTTATTAAATCTTATTTATAAAAATTAACATAAACATGCAGATAAAATTTAATAGAATGTAATAAAAATATTATAACTGAAATAAGAAATCTGATTCTAAAGACTTGGGATAAATTTAACGAGTCTGCGGAATTAATCATTTTAACTCCGCAACTTAGGTATAAAGAAGAAGAAGAGAAACTTACATTTAAAGATAACATAATCAGTATATCCCCTGATAGAAAACAGATATACCCAAAGGAGCAACTTCAATTCCAAGCTATCTCTTTCAAGTTCCGAACATATGTTGTATCTATTAATAATCACGGCATCACGTCTATCTGTTAATTATTTATGACTTCTTTGTTTTCACTTCATCTTTGTAACTTTTACGTTTTCTGTTATCGATATATGCATATTAATTATAAGTTCCTCTTCACATAAAATTGTAATTGTACATATAAAGTAGCAAAAGAAGGAAGAAGTTAGACTAGTTTTACACCACGTAACCTTATGTAAAAATATACGTGTGCCAGTTCGCTACTCGGCAGAAGGTGATGTGAAGATGCACTTCATGTGACAAAATTGGTAGTATTTGAGTATGTAGAATGAAGTGTTCTTTCAATGAATTCTTTTTGAGTATTTGCGTGGCTCGAAGTAAATTACTTGTATCTAGGAAGGGGGTGGTGTCCTCATTTGACTTGGCATCTCTCACTCGCAATTAATGCCTTGATTCAATCGTCGTATCAAACTTCAAGTTAAATATTTTAATTTTTGTCCAGTCCAAAGTGCTTCTTCGCTTGTTTGCTAGGACCGACTCCAAGAAGAAAAGTTAAAACACATCTTTGGCTTTTGTCTTTGCTGATCCACATTATACTCTGCTCTGTATTTATCAAAGAAACGATTATATATGTTATTACGGTTTACTAGAGTCAGTGGGCTTCATTTCTCTTCGTCTCCCTAATCTCAAGATCATGTTTTTCCCTAATAATTATGATGTTTGTTGTAGTCATCTTCTGCTCCAAGCTGTGTTCAATGAACCAATCGCAATAGTTTATTGTCATTTAATTGGAGTTTTTTTAATTAGGAAATGAAGGCAAGATCTGATCATGTCTATGGTAAAATAAATACAAACTTTTTATTTAATTTCTCAAAAGCTAAATTCTCTTTAAATCTATTATATGATTAACACAAAACATAAATCGTAGTTCGTATCTTATCGTGAAAATTAATATTTTTTTTGGACATTTCCTTCATGTTATTTTTCAAATTAACTCATCGTAACTATCATAACTGCACATATTCTAACCTTTAACGATATCTACAGACTGACTTCAAATAACTCTACAACTGTTATAGAGAAGGTTAGAAAAAAACTATTGGCTCCCTTGGATCCTCAGCCTATTTATAATAACTTTGAATATTTTAGTAATTTAATTAAATAAAATTCTAATTTCAACTAAACTTTAATGAAATTATAATTAGTTCAAATTAAATTTCGATTGTACTAAATAGGATCTAATATCTTTGTAGTTCTAGATAGACCATTTCTTTCCTCCCATTGCTTCATTTGAATTTAGTATGCAGTTGAAATCTCCCACTATGGTCCAAGGGTAATTTATTCTACGATTGATCTTTCATCCCACAACTAGACTCTCTGAAAGACTCAATTAAAAGTATACACTACTAATATTTCCATTGGAGTTCTTGATTCAGTCATTAACATTTCACAATGAAGCATTTGGTCAATACAATACCAATTGATTAACTTTACCTTGTCAGGATTAAAGCTAACAACAATTCTACCATTGTATGTGGCTATTGTGGTTTGTCAAGATGCTCCAATTCTTATTTAAAACCCATAAGCATCTATCAATTTGTTCCTTTTTTATTTTTGGTTTCCGCTAAACCAACAAAACCAGGCCTCTCAAGGTTAATATGATCCTTAACAGCTAGTTGTTTATTTAGGGCATTAAGGCCTCTAATATTCTAATATTTGCATCTTTTTGTTACCTTTACAAGATTCTTCCTCTTATATCTTTTCCCAAATTCTATGGGTATGCTTCCTATAGCATCATACATATCATAAGAGGTTTCACCTTATTCCTTAACTGGGGTAACAACCTCTAAGCTGTCAAATATGGCTTCCCCTTCACCTTCCATCAATATTCCTCCCCCTTATTAGTAATTGTATCATATGTGTTCTTTTATTGCACTGGTGTTTTTTATCTGTTTTTGAGAGCCTCTGTCGTTCTTTCATTGCCTCCAACTAACTCAATCACCCCCTTTGGTAAGATTTCTTCCCTTCTTTTAGCTTCCAGACTTGTTTCTAGTCTTTAATCTTAGGCCTCCATAAATAAATAACCTTAATTGTATCTTCTTCAAGCGCCCCATCACTGTTCAACTTTATATTTTTCAGTACTTCATGTAGCCTTTTGTTCATTTTAATATCTATGCATACTCTAGCGTAACCTATTCTCTTCATCATTGCAGTGCTATCATCCAATTCAATAAGTCTATTAAGCTTCCTTGAAATATTATTCATACATTCAGCTGACCATACTCCAATAGAATTTTGTGAAATTCACCCGTAATGTGATGGTTTCTAGCATACTCTTGTCTAATTTAATACATAAAAGCCATCTCTTGGCAAAAATAAGGTGTGCTTATATATGGCAAGGACTTGCTTTGATTACTTTTTGAATTCCTTCCTCTAAGTTAAATTTGAAAACAAACATTTCATCCTCATTCACTAACAAACTTTCTAAGCCAAAATTTTTTCCAGGCAATATTAGCCCATTTTTATACAATTAGACAAACAAGTCTTTTCGCTAGAAAATAACATATCACATATATGCACCACTTCTTTGTTACCATCTGGGGTACTTCTAAAGGAGGAGAGATAAGCTCCTCCATATTGGATTGAACATACCTCAAGTTGCTAGATGTGTTTGTGTCACCAACAATGGAGAGCCAAAATGCCTTCCTTAAGGCTATATTAGGCATTGGTTGAGCTTGAGTTTGTTTGGTATCGAGTGGTTAAGGTTAATGTTGTTAGATGCATTTAAAGGGGGAAATTGTTCTATCGAAGGGTTTGGGGTTGCTTGTCTTGGTTTCCTAATTGCATAGTTATATTTAACATGGTTGGTGTAGTGAAGGCTTGGAAAAAGCCTTAATTGGCATTTTGATAAAAAAAAAAGGAAAGGTTTCTGTAAAGTTTAACAGATTATTAGACTTGGGAAATTATGGCAGTATATTCACCTGGAGTAATAAGTAGGTAGGGAAATGGTTCTTAATGAAAAAGCTTAATAGAAGTTTAGTGAATGCACAATGATTATAGAAGTTTCCCCTCGATTTAGTTATTTTTGGAGAACATATTACTTCAAATCAGAACCCAATATGGATTGGATGTGATACGGAAGAAGTGAAGGGGAAGGCCTCATTTAGATCCTTTAATTCATTGTTGAAATATCTAAAGTTTAGAGAAGCAGTTTAAGAAGGGATAAAATTTAGTATACAAGACTCCCAAGACTACTATTGTCTTCAAGAACAACCTCAAAGAATAATTGAAAGTTATAATGATCCAATGATGAGGGAAAAGTAGTTAACTTTTAAAGGAGTGCCATAAAAAGGTCATAGAAGATCTTAGGGATAAAACAATGAAAATTAAGGAAGTAGACTTGATTAAAAAGTACAATGAAGCACTATAATACATCAACTCACAGTTGAGGCAGAAATCTAGAATGGTTCAAGTTAAAGATGAGGAGAGATGCATAAAATATTATCTAAACTCTATCCAAGCTAGGCAGAAATCTAGAATGGTTCAAGTTAAAGATGAGGAGAGATGCATAAAATATTATCTAAACTCTATCCAAGCTAAGCAGAACAAGAGAAAATAAAGGTGGAATCTTTTTAATTTTTCAAGAAACAACTTAGTTCAACCCAAACTACACAAAATATATCATTAGACTTATCAAAACCATCCCAAATTAGGATAAACAAGAGCTGACTAAGCAGATTACAAGAGATGAAATTAAAACTACCTTGTTTCCCATCTACCTAGATAAAGCCCCAAGACTTGATGGATTTTGTAACGCCCACTCCCGCAAGACACGTGCCTGACATCCTTCGTGATATCCGAGTCCGTGCCTCGCGAGGATGGCGTGCTAGCACATTCAGTCAGTTAAACACTTGAAACTCAGTATAAAATCTTCAAAATTTACATACGCATATGCAGAATTCAATAATCGAAATGGCCCATTTTAATCAAAAACTTTTTAAGTCACACTAATACAATCATCATAATTTTTGGTAGCCATTTGGGTCCATTATTAATACAAAACATTTCTAATTTCAAAAGTTAGTACATTCCATACTATTCGAACACATAAGATACAAAAATTTGCGGAATATACAATTTAGTATGAAAATAAAGAAATACAATGCAGACGTCAACTGATCCCAACCTCTACCTTATACTTGAATGCAGTAGGTAAACTCCCGTTTGTCTAACGAGATACTCTTCTGAGCCTGAAAAATATTTACAAATTTTGGTGAATTTTACGAATTCATTGAGTGACCATCATCGATGGCTCACCCAGTCACATAACACATAGTTCACATTCACAACATTTCACATTTCATAATCAATGCACTTTAATCATTCATAGTATGCATATGCAGTACACGTGAGACCTACTTTCTATTTATTACTTTTTTGTGACCGAGTGCCTAAATTGTCCCATATAGGGCTCATAAACGTTAAGCCTGAGGCTCTGAATCACTTTCTGAGTTCGAGGCTCTTTTCACACTTTGAGTTTTAAGCTCAGATCGGTGACTATTCTGATCACAACTCTCATTATTTAATCACGCATTCATGTATGGATTGCATCTCACATTTTCTATCAATCATATCAATGAAGCACATAGTTCGTCACATTTACATTCAAACAACACTTCAATATCTCATTGGCATTTCACAATTATCAGACCTTCTGTCCGGAATTCAACACAATTAGCCACATTCATATGAGCATCCAGTAGTCAATCAATACAAAATCCAAACAAAACAAACAATGAAATGAGACCACCTAGGTCTATTTACAGTACGCTCCAGATTAGGACTAGCTTCAACGATTTGGAAACATTTGAATGCAGACGTTTATCCTGCACATCAAAATTATGCAATACACATAATGCACACACACATTAATATTTGCACAATTATAAGCATTCATTTATGCACACGTGTGTATGTGGAATATGTACAATGTATGTTCATGATAATCCCGGGTATCTATCCATTATTCTTATCATGTAAACATTTTTATTTCCAATTCACATACATACCATGTATACTTATGGTCTAGATCCCAATAAAACCATTAAAATCACAATTCATAACTCATTGATCAAAATTTCAGATTTTTCCCAAAAACTGACTTTCGAGTCTACTATTTTTGATCATTTATGCAATAAAAATGGGGGAATTTGGGAACACTTTCTTCTATAAAATTTTTCTACTATGTCTTATGTTTCTAATGACACCAAGATCATTCATTTTGATTCAGTATTGTGAAAGTTATACTCCAAATAGTTTTGGACTGCTTTTGTTCTGAGACAGTACCTTATACCCAACTTTCACCCAGAAATTAAAGTTCTTAGAGTCTGATTAAGAATTTGATTTCTTCATATCATTTGTATCCCTATGTCTCTAGTTTACTTCAAATTAAGAATCAATTCATTTGGATAACTACAGAAGAAGATATGCCTAAAATACTGAACCATATTAAGTGTAGAGAAAACTGAACTCCTCCACAGAGGAATTCTCACGACATTTTCACAAGTTCGCTATGGTGAAACCCAGAGTTTGCCGCGACAAACGTTACCCTAAAGAAATCCTGCTAGTCTTCAAATTAGCCGTGGAGAATTTTCAAAAGTTTTCCGTGGCAAAATTACACAGAAACAAAACCAATTTTTCAACAACTTCAGTTCAGATTGTTCCCAATCACATCTTATACTAAGATCATCCTTTCAACCTCATTTACTCATCATTCTCTACTCCAATTCAACTCAATAAGATTCACAAATCAATTCTTAATCCATTATTTAGCATTCATGTGAAACAAAACATCAAAATGCATACATTCATTTCTTCACCAACGTTCTAGCATATACTCAACTCCTTTGTCATGATCATTTACCATTGAACTATCATCATATATGCTTCATTTAACTAAACCCATAACATTTAACAAGCTAATTACTTGATTTAGCTTCCAAATCTTCAAATCACTGTGAAACCCTAGCTCCTCCAACATTCACGATCTTCACCTTTTTAAGGTGGCATATGTTGGGTCATTTAACAACAAGAAGAAGGAGACAATGAATCTTGAAGAAGCAAGGTGAGAGAGTTGAACAAACATCAACATGAGAGGGTAAGGGTAGGATGTCGAGAGTGAAGAAGAAAGTAAATGAAGAAGATGAAGAAATGAAGCTAACGAAAATAAGAGGCAACAACAAGTGAAGGATAAGAGTAAAGTTCAACTCTAATGCTTGGAAAAGGATAGTGGCATAGATGGAGAAGAAGAAAAGAGAAAGATGAAAAATGAAGAAGATGAAGAAATATGGCATATGTCGTGAATGGCTAAGTGAAAAACCCAAAATATGATCTTTCATTTAACAAATTTGTGACTTAAACATGTGGTGTGGCAAGTGACACTTGTCATTTGCCACATGTCACTCTCTCAAGGTATCTTCCTGGTCTTTTATTAACTAGTCCATTTATCTCCAATTTTTAACCCACTTTCTCCAAATTTTTCAATGACATAACTAATTAAATCTTGATATCACATATAAAAATTTTCATTATCATTTGACTCTTATTTCTACTACCATTTAACAATCGCCCTGCCACTTGGCAATTTTCCTAGTCCCAACATACCTTGAAATTTTAGAAATGTTCCCACAAATTATAATCAATAATTTTAATCTCTAAATCAATTTTTCAATACAATCAAACCACAATTTCCAATAAAATCACATTTACAATCAATTATACCCGAAAATGTCAATGAATGCATGTACAGTCATTTTTATAAGAAAAAATTACTATTCATGTGTGTGCGTACGCTACATTAAGGATGAGCATGAAATGAACTTTATTCTAATCTCTCATTGCTATTTTCTCCATTACCAAAATCCAGAGCTTCAACCCTTAGTATGGGAACAGGATGTTACATTTCTCCCCCTTAATAAATTTCGTCCTCGAAATTATTATCTGAATGATCAATAAGGTAGGGGTATTGTTTCCTCATATGCTCCACTATTTTTCATATAACCCCATTACTTGAATGCTTTCATCCAAATGACCACAGTCAATAGATTTACTAGGTCTTTCAATCACTTATTTTGTCACTCACTATCTTAAGTAGTTCTTTAGTATCTCAGATTATTCAAAATTTTCACTTTGTAAGTCGACAATACATATTTTTCAGATCATATCATTATTTCTTAGCATATTCACATATCACATATTACGAATCTAAGACATCCTTTTATTGATAACACTAACTCATAATATTTTTGTATAGATCAATTTATATCGGGCTTAGTTTATCCTTTTTCCTTATTTGAGCACACCTTACCAAGATGGTACTCTTAGAAACAATTCATCTTTCCTTTAATAATTCACATCACTTTAATGTTAATACACTCCATTCTTATATCTATTTCACTATATTCCATAACTTCGTTGTTGACCCATCAAATTCATTCATCTTTCATAAGTCACTTAATTTCTATTACATATTCATTTCACAAACTAATAGTATCTTGAATTTATTCTAGCTTTTTACCATTTTTAGGCCCTTTTCATTTCAATGTAAGGACGAACGTCTCTTTTTGTTGTATAACACCTCATACAATATTCTAACGATATCACTATGATAATGATTGATATGCTTAAATTCAATTAAAACAGTAAATTAACCTTATGATCCTATGAACTCTAAAATATAAGTTTTTAAGCATATCCCCAACAGTTAAGACTGTTTACAATTCAAACACGCGGTCACTTGTTTTTACATCCTTAGCAATTAAATACTATTTTAACGCATTCCTACTAGGATGTCTAGCTTAGGTTATCATTTGCTTTCTTTAGTAATCTCTTTGTTTAATCATCTTTATCGGGTACACATCGTTTTTGATTCAGTCACTAAATATCATTTTCCAATTCAAACTCAAATTTGGATTCATTTTTGATTCCTCAATAAGATCCACAATTTCTGAATTCTCAATTTGGTCTTTGTTAATCTTTTCATGTGAAATCGATCTTAAATTCAATAGCTAAGAGTACTTTGATTTGTCCAAAATTCATCTCACCATTCTATGCTCTTTATTACATTAGATTTGGTAACCTCGATATCTGAATTTATGTTACACCACTATTGAATTTTCTGTTCAATGCATCAAATTACAACACTAGCTTTACTTATAAATACTCATTTGCTTAATCAACATCTTTCAGTAACTCTATTCATTGTCTCAACCTTATATTAAGTTCTTTCAAACTCCATACTTACCTCAAACTTTAATGATCTGTATATTTATATATAGATCCAAAATGTTTCACTGTA
>JANZLF010000003.1:22575222-22589272 GCA_026546835.1 Erythroxylum foetidum
TATTGTTCCACCAATAACGATCGACCAGGGACAGTTTAGAATAGTATTATAATGCTTATGGTTTTACTATCAAGTCACATACTTGATGACATAAGCCTAATATTATTCATGGAACGTAAATCACATTACATAAATGATATACATGTATATATAGAAGAATATCTCATAATATATTATTAATAAGTCATAATGTTAATACAAAAGTCACATATGTCCATTGGCCTAGGGCACACTACTAGCAGTTGTGTGATTATGTTAGTTAATAAAGGAAGAAGGTAGTAGTTTTGAAACAAAATAAGGATGAATTTCAATAGTGTAGCAAGTGTTTGATGAAACTTTTGTAAGAGGTCTCTAAGATCATTTATAATCTAGAATGTTTTTTTTAATAGTTCATTAGTTTATAAAAAGGTTGTTTTATTAGTTGAATTATATACTCCCTGTTTTTCCTTATTTCGTGATTTGTTCTTTTTTTGTATATATTGGAATTAATGTATGGTTTATAAGGAAGGGAATTAATAATCATCTTTCATTTTATTATTTGAATTTGTTTTATTATACTTTGGACTTTTCTTCTATATGTTTCTTATAGAATCTCTACCCCTTTCGAAAATTGCCTTTGAAAGATTTATGAGTTATTATAAATTATTGAATTAAGATATGATGCGAGTATGAACAATTGATTTTTTTTTCTAAAATATGTCTCATTATCCTTATAGTTAAGTTAAAATGATAAGTGCGTAAGAATTGATACAAATTCAAGTTTTATATAAGTTGATGAGACCATAAGCAATTTATCATTTTTTACTTCATTAATATTTTATTGAGTGATTATCAAACATAACTTCATCATTTTTGGTACTTGCTTTATTATTCATATTGACATCATGGTATTGAGTTCATGAATTAAAATCACAAGGGAATTTAGGTTACAATTTTGAGCTTTTAAAACACCTACCTTTATTGTTATATATAAACTTGAATTATTCCAAAGACTTCCATGTCATACTAAGTGAAGGGGATAACATTATATAATGTAGTATAATCAACCATATACGACTGATGTAATATCTTAGTTCGATTATTGTACTATGTACTGTGCTGCTCATGCATTTTATAAAGTATGCTTTATTTATGTTATATTACGGTAGTTTAATCATTTAAATGTATTATTGAGGTTATAACAGAGATCAAAGATAAACTAAAGAGGATCTTGGACTCGACCAAAAATTTCTTAAATTTTTTTTGAAAACTATAAAAGCAATGGAATGAATTCAAACGAGCTTTAAAAGCCCCAAAATATGCTTTGAAAATTTAGGTGACACTTTTGAATGAAATATGGATGATTTCGGCGACATTTAGTGATTTCCATATTAAATCCAAAAATTCTTTTGGAAAATCGAAAATTTATCGAATAATTTCAAAATATGATGAAAAATTCTAAAATTAGGATTGGAGTTCATAGGAACTGAAAAGGGTCAAAATGGATGTTGTTTGAATAGAATCAGGTAACTGAAATTATTGGACTAAAATGCCCTTTTTGGAAAATATGGGTATTGATGATTTTACACCCATTCGAAATTTTTTTATAATTCCAATCAATAAATATTGACCTAATTAGATTATCTCATAGTCCATTTGATGATAAGATGACTATGGAATAATTTTGGGATTTAGCTCGGTTAGTTTGTGAATTAAATACATAAAAGGGCAATTTGATCTTTTTACATGTTATTAGTTGATTGATGAGCCATTAGAGATGACCGATGAGAAAATGACATGTATGTGATGAGTCATTAGTGATGACAAATAAGAAGGTGACACGTGTAATACATTAAATGGGTATAAAAACAACACCTAATTTTTTCAAAGTAAACATGAAAGTGATGAGAAAGTAATGTGAGAGAAAAAAGAAAGGGAAAAGAAGAGAAGCCATATTGGGCCATAAATTTTTTTTTTCTAATTGATGTATTAAATATGAATTGTCTTGATTGTATGAATTATTGCTTAGTTTGATTAAATTAGAAGTATTAAGGGAAAATTTAGATTAAGTTGGGTATACGGTGGTGTAAGTGGAAATGAATTTGAGGGAAAAATGGGAAGATCACTTAAGTTGGAGAGGTTAAGGCATTGCATGGAGGGGCAAATTGGTCTTTACTCTTTCCATTTAGGCTTAAGGAAAGAAATTAGAAGAGAAAGAGTGAGAAGAGAAGAGGGAGAGTGTCGTTGGAGCTAAGGGAGAAGAAGAGAAAGTAGGGTATTGAGATCCTTGAAGAATTGAAAGGATTGAAGCATCTTCTGGTAAGTATAAGCTTCTTTTCTTCTTGTTTGGGTTGGATGGAACCCTAGAATAACTGATAATGTGTAGGTTTTGGTTGATAAGAAGGTTATGGAAAAATGGTTAAATTTCTTTGGGTTGATGATCTTGTTGTGTTTGTGACTGATTTTAAGGTGGTAATGAGTTTCGACCTAAAGTATAAGACATGATTTAAGGTTTAGCTGTGTCGTATTTGCAAAATGGGAGGATTGTGGATGAATAATGTGGGAAAAATCAAGTTCGCCGCGGCGATCTCTAGCTTTCTGTACAGATGTATTTTGGTATTTTGGGAATAACTTTTGCTGTGGATCTCCAAATAAGGTAATTTTTGATTCGTTGTGAACTAGAGCCTTAGGGATACAAGTTTTATATAGAGTTTAGTGTTAGCACTTTTGATTTTCAAAGCTTTATGAATTTCCTTTGAATGTTGTTTGAATGACAACTTGGTTTGTTATAAGAAACCAAGCTTACCTAATCCAATCGCTAGAGGAAGGACAACATTAAGCTTGGATTATCAAGCGATATTAGGTGGGTAATATATTTATAGTTGTTGTGTGTATGGGCAAATTATCTTGCTTACTTGCATGTGTATGTGGCATTGAAATTATTGACAATGTATTGTGATTATGATTATGTATTGCCTTGAAAAACATTATGGAATTTTGTATGAATGAAAAGATGAAGAAGCATGATGATCATAAAAAGTATGAAAGCTTTTGATAAAATGATATGAGCATGAAATGAATGAATATGTGCTATGTGTGGGCGAGAGAGGAACGTTTCGTTAGTCACGTGCACGGCGACGTATAGCCTTCTCCCGGCTGCCCGTTTAAGACCACGAGATCCTGAGAAATCGGACTCGTTTTGTTCATGGTATAAACTTCGGTTTATCCATTTTGTTCCATGAAACTCTCGAGCCATTTGTTTTGCATTTCATTATTTTTTTGTTAGGTATGATGCATAATAAATTAGGAAACAGAAATTACATGACATATTCTGGTGATGGCTATAAGATTGTGAACAAATTGTTTAGTGTTGACTTGCTATATTCTTGTGTATATATATGCTTGAATGTGTGGCTCATTGCTAATGGCTATAAATGTATAAGATACTGAGCTTCGCAGCTCACCCTATTACCTCCCACTCCTTAGGTGTAGAATGAGAAGATCGTTGATCCTTGCAAGGCACCGGAAACTTAAAGATAGTCAGAAGCTTTTGTACTAAGTTAGTGCTTTTGGTTATTTTTTCAAGCATATCAACATTGAGCATCTTTATGTATTTGGATTTAAGCATTGTTATGTATTGTGCTATGTTATGAATGCTTGCTCAATTCCTTCGAATTGTAATGACAGGAAGTTCCCTTGTTTTTGGAGTGTGTTAAAATTTTAGTTGGTTTGATTGGGTATGTGTTTGTATGAAATTACAAAGATGTTGTGAACGGGTTCGATTTTTGGGGAGCTCGCCACGGCGTATTCCTTGGGTGTTCGTCGCGGCGAGATGTTGGCCGTTCGCCGCGGCGTGTACTCGCAAATTCGTCACGGCGAACCATTTCTGTGAGGTGCTCATCGCGACGAGCATTCTATTGCCGCGGGGAGTCCTCCTCTTCCCACTGTTATTCCCTTATATGTTGGATGTTTTCGATTCTTCTTTCGCGTGGCCCTTACTCACCAACCCCGAGCGGTCACCTCGAGATAGGAAATGGGACCTGGGCCTAACATGTTTGGTATCAGAGTTTAGGTTGTGTGTCCTCGACTTAGAATGCATAATAGGATGAGTTGTTTGATATATGATTATTTGATGCATTGTTAATTGATTGGTTGCATTAAGTGACATGCATATCATGCATACATGTAGGAATTAAGATGGACATATAGCTAATCCTTAGTGTTTATATTTGAAGGAGTAAGATGCCACCTCGTAGAAGGACACGAGGAGTTCTGCAGGGATCTGTTACACCTGACTCTCTGACAAGAGAGGAGAGTACTGATGAGTCGGCAGCCCCAAGAAATGCTGAGGCTTCTTTAGGCTAGGTAGTGAGCCCATTCCATTGCAAACACAGGAGTCGTCGGTTCTATAGGAGCAAGTACCTCCACTAGATCCGAGACTGTTCCAGGCATTTATTCAGGCATTTGTCCAAGATATGGGTCAGATGCCACAGCCTTCTGCTTCAGCCCCAGCTAAGAAGGGGAGATGGTTTGACAAGTTGAGGAAGTATGGAGCAGTGGACTTCTACTGGACCACTGATCCTGAGGAAGCCGAGACCTGGTTGAGAAAGACCGAGAGAGTATTGGATCAGATGGAGTGTGAGGATGATGAGATGGTTGTTTATGCTGTAAGTCTGCTTCAAGGGTATGCCTCGCATTGGTGGGAGTGTATACCGGGGAGTCAGTTGAAACCGATCGGGTTGGCATGGAAGGACTCCTTTGCTACTTATAGGAAGAAATATCTGTCTGAGGTATATATTCAGCAGAAGCAGAGGGAATTCCTCAGTCTCACTCAGAGGGAGATGACGGTTAGTGAATACGAGTGTCGGTTCACTCAGTTGTCGAGATATGCTTCAAAGATGATGTTGAATGAGGCTGCTAAATGTCACCGGTTTGAGTCAGGTCTACACCTAGCCATCAAAGAGAAAGTGGTAGTGCAGAACTTTGGTGACTTTCAACAGTAGGTTGAAGCAGCATTGAGGGTTGAGAACATCGAGAACATCAAGAGTGCAGTTAGTAGGAAAAGAAAGGGAAGAGAGTAGTCCAAGAGGGGAGGCAGTACTTCTATACCTGAGAGGAGTGCTAGAACCTTCCCTGTGCAATCTGAGGAGAGGAGCAGCGGTGCGAGCCGACCTAGATCTATAAAGACTTCTGCTGTTTCTCACCAAGCCTCAACGGTGGGAGGCAATAGAAGGGGAGATGGGGATAGGCCACCTATCCTTAAATGTGATCACTATGGGAGATTCCATAGAGGAGAATGCTATAGATTGATAGGAGCTTGCTTCAAATGTGGGGAAAAGGGGCATATGGCTAGAGAGTGCCCTCAGCCTGCAAGACAAGAGAGAAGCCAGATGCAAGCTTCCAAGAGATCTGAAACTGTGGGACACAAGACTAGAACAGAAGTGGGCAGTTTTGATGCAGCTAAGAGGGTGAGCATTCCAGGGAGACCAAGGGGGCAAGCACCAACTAGGGTGTTTGCAATGACACGGGAGGCCGCAGAGACCACCCCAGATGTTGTTACTGGTATAGTTAAATTATTTGTTAATGATGTGATTGCTTTGATTGATCCGGGTTCTACTCATTCGTTTGTTTCATTGAGTAGAACTGTGTGTGGTAGAAATTTGAGCCCATTGGATACTCCGTTGATGGTGAGTACTCCAACTGGCCAATATATTATTATCAGTCAAGTGTATAGAGAGTGTGAGATATGTATTGATGGGAAACTTCTAGTGGTGGATTTAATGTCATTTAAGATGGGAGGATTGGATGTGATTTTAGGTATGGACACGTTAGAGAAATACAATGCCCGTCTGGATTGTAAACAGAAGACAGTGGAATTTGAATTAGATAATGGCAGAAAGGTGGTATTTTCAGGGGACAGAAAAGTAAGCCCGCCCAGAATTGTTTCAGCTCTGACAGTAGAGAAGATGTTGAGGAAGGGATGTGAGGCATTTTTGGCCTATATGGCAGACACGAGGGCAGATAGAGGGAAGCTAGAGGATATTCCAGTAGTCAGGGAATTCTCGGATATCTTTCCCGAGGAATTACTGGGACTACCGCCACCTAGGAAAATTGAGTTTCTCATTGAGCTTCTTTCAGGTACTACACTGATTTCAATTTCGCCTTACCGAATGGCTTCGGCGGAATTGAAGGAGCTTAAGGAGTAGTTGAAGGAGTTGTTGGAAAAAGGGTACATAAGGCCGAGCTCTTCACCTTGGGGAGCTCTGGTCCTTTTTGTGAAAAAGAAAGATGGATCGTTGAGGATGTGTGTGGATTACAGGAAGCTTAATCAAGTCACTGTTAAGAACAGATATCCACTCCCACGCATAGATGATTTGTTTGATCAATTGCAAGGGGCAAAAGTCTTCTCCAAGATAGACTTGAGATCGGGTTACCATCATTTGAGGATAAAAGAGTCTGACGTGCCAAAGACTGCTTTCAGAACACGGTATGGACATTTTGAGTTTTTAGTAATGCCCTATGGATTGACAAATGCCCCTGCAGCCTTTATAGATTTGATGAATCGAGTCTTTAAGCCTTTCTTGGACCAATATATCATTGTCTTTATTGACGATATATTGGTTTATTCCAAGAGTGATAAGGAGCATGAAGAGCATTTGAGGATTGCTTTGGAGACACTAAGAAAAAACGAGTTATATGCCAAATTCGATAAATGCGAATTTTGGCTAAGGGAAGTTGCATTTCTGGGACATGTAATCTCAGAACAAGGAGTGCATGGGGATCCAAAGAAAATAGAAGCTGTGGTGAATTGGGAAGCACCGAAGAACATAGCAGAGGTGATGAGTTTTCTGGGTTTGGCAGGTTACTACAGGAGGTTTGTGGAAGGATTCTCCATGATAGCTGCTCCGATGACTAAGTTACTGAGGAAGAATCAGAAGTTTATCCGGTTCTGATTCTGCCTTCTGGAGATGAGGGCTATACCGTGTATAGTGATGCTTCGAGGAAGGGTCTTGGTTGTTTATTGATGCAGGGAGACAGGGTGATAGCTTATGCTTCAAGGCAACTGAAGCCCTATGAGTTGAATTATCCAACACATGATTTGGAATTGGCAGCAGTGATCTTTATCCTGAAAATTTAGAGGCATTATCTATATGGAGTTCAGACGAGGATCTTTACCGATCATAAGAGCCTTAAGTACTTGCTGAGCCAGAAAGAACTGAATTTGAGATAGAGAAGATGGATCGAGTTGCTTAAGGATTATGACTTGCTGATTGAGTATCATCCAGGTAAGGCAAATGTAGTGGCGGATGCTTTGAGTAGGAAGTCTTCAATTGCCCATGTTCAGATAGTTTATCTTCCTTTATTGGAAGAGATGGCCAAGCTTAAGATAAGCTTGAAGTAGGAGGAACCGAATTGCCTTCTAGCTAACTTCCGAGTGAGACCGATACTCAGGGAGAAGGTTAGGGAGTTGCAGGCACAAGATGCAGATTTGAGCAAGCTCCGAGAGGAAATTTGGAATGGTAAGATTTCTGAAGTAGTAGTGAGTGATGATGGATTTATGACAGTGGGGAATAAGCTTTGTATCCTACATATCAAGGAGGTAAAGGATGAGATTTTGGATGAGGCACACAATGCACCTTATGCCATGCAACTAGGTAGTATCAGGATGTACAGGAATTTGAGAGAGCATTTTTGGTGGAAGGGCATGAAGAGGGACGTAGCAGAGTATGTCAGTAAGTGTCTAGCGTGTCAGCAAGTCAAGGCTGAACACCAGGCACCTTCAGGCAAGTTAAGGCCATTGTCCATTCCTGAATGGAAGTGGCAAAGGGTGACCATGGATTTTCTGATGGGTTTGCCCAAGACTAGTAAGAGGCATGATGCCATTTGGGTTATTGCGGATCAGTTGACGAAGTCAGCTCACTTTCTAGCAATTAAACAGACTGATTCTTTAAATGTGCTAGCAAAGAAGTATATTGATGAGATAGTGAGATAGCATGGGATTCCGGATTCTATATTTTCTGACAGAGATCCTCGGTTTACTTCAAGATTTTGGGGAAGTTTGTAGGAAGCTTTAGGAACTAAGTTGAATTTTAGCACGACTTTTCACCCTCAGACGGATGGTTAGTCTGAGAGGACCATTCAGACAATTGAGGGAATGCTCAGGGCATGTGTGATGGATTTCAAAGGAGCTTGGGATGAGCATTTGTCATTGGTCGAATTTGCTTACAATAATTCATACTATTCGAGTATTCGGATGGCTCTATATAAGGCATTGTACTAAAGGAGATGTAGAACTCCGATTTGTTGGGATGAAAAAGGAGAGAGGAAACTGGTAGGACTAGAATTGATTCAGACGACAGTTGATAAAGTCAATTTGGTTAAGCAGCTTAAGGCAGCACAGGATAGGATGAAGAGCTACACTGATGCACACCCAAAGGAGATGGAGTATGAAGTCGGTAAGAAAGTATTTCTTAAGACATCTCCTTAGAAAGGAGTAATGAGGTTTGGCAAGAAGGGCAAGTTGAGTCCGACATATGTGGGTCCCTAAGAAATTCTTGAGAGGATTGGACCACTAGCTTACAGGTTGCCGTTACCCTCGGAATTGTCTCAGATCCATGAAGTCTTTCATGTTTCCATGCTGAGGAGGTATAGATCGGATCCTTCTCATATCATTCAGACTTTTGAGGTTCAGTTGAGAGATGATCTGAGTTGTAAGGAGATTCCAGTGGAGATTTTGGACACCAAGGAAAAAGTCCTCAGGAACAAGACGGTTCAGCTAGTCAAAGTCATGTGGAGGAATCGTTCGGTGGAAGAGGCCATATGGGAGCCTTTGGAAGCCATGAAGGAGAGGTATCCGCATCTCTTTTGATGACACAGGTAATAATTTCGAGGACAAAATTTCTTTTAAGAGGGGGAGAAATGTTGGGGCCCAAATTTTTTTTTCTAATTGATGTATTAAGTATGAATTATCCTGATTGTGTGACTTATTGCTTAGTTTGATTAAATTGGAAGTATTAATGGAAAATTTAGATTAAATTGAGTTTAGTGTGGTGTAAGTGGAAATGAAAGAGAAAAAAAATGTTTGAGGGCAAAATGGGAAGATCACTTAAGTTGGAGAGGTTAAGGCATTGCATGGAAGGGCAAATTAGTCTTTGCTCTTTCCATTTAGGCTTAAGGAAAGAAATTAGAAGAGAAAGAGTGAGAAGAGAATAGGGAGAGTTTCGTTGGAGCTAAGGGAGAAGAAGAGAAAGTAGGGTTTTGAGATCCTTGAAGAATTGAAGAGATTGAAGCACCTTCTGGTAAGTCTAAGCTTCTTTTCTTCTTGTTTGGGTTGGATGGAACCCTAGAATAGCTTAGAATGTGTACGTTTCGGTTGATAATAGGTTATGGAAAAATGGTTAAATTTCTTTGGGTTGATGATCTTGTTGTGTTTGTGACTGATTTTAAGGATGTAATGAGTTTAGAACTGAAGTATAAGACATGATTCAAGGTTTAGATGTGTTGTATTTGCAAAATGGGAGGATTGTGGATGAAGAATGTGGGAAAAATCAAGTTCGGGAGAGTTTTTGGGCTCGTACGTCGCGACGTGCTCATGTGCACGCCGCGGCGCGCGAGAGTGTGCGCGCCGTGGTGCACACAAGTGTGCACACCGCGGCAAGCGCAGTCTTCACCGCAGGGAGCTCTAGCTTTTTGTACAGAGGTATTTTGGTATTTTGGGCATAAATTTTGCTGTAGATGTCCAAATGAGGCAATTTTTGATTCGTTGTGAGATAGAGCCTTAGGGCTACAAGTTTCATGAAGAAAGGAAGCTAGGAATCAGTCTATGAAGATCTAAAAACTTGGAGGGAAGTCGAGTATAGATTGTAGTGTTAGCACTTTTAATTTTCAAATCTTTATGAATTTCCTTTGAATGTTGTTTGAATGAGAACTTGGTTTGTTATAGGAAACTAAGCTAACCAAATCCAATCAGAAGAGGAAGGACAACATTGAGCTTAGATTATCAAGCGATAATAGGTGGGTAATATATTTATAGTTATTGTGTGTATGGAGAAATTATCTTGCTTGCTTGCATGTGTGTGTGGCATTGAAATTATTGACAATGTATTGTGATTGTGATTTTGTATTGTCTTGAAAACCATTATGGCATTTTGTATGAATGGAAAGATGAAGAAGCATGATGATCATGAAAAGTATGAAAGCTTTTGATAAAATGATATGAGTATGAAATGAATGAATACGTGCTATGTTTGGGCGAGAGGGGAACGTTTCATTAGTCACGTTCACGTTGACGTATAGCCTTCTTCCGGCTACCCGCTTGAGGCCACGAGATCCTAAGAAATTAGACTCGTTTTGTTCACAGTATAAACTTCAGTTTATCCATTTTGTTCTACGGAACTCTCGAGCCATTTGTTGTGCATTACATTATTGATTTGTTAGGTATGATGCATAATAAATTGCTATGTTGTGAACAAAAAAATAGAATGACATATTCTTGTGATGGCTATAAGATTGTGAATAAATTGTTAAGTGTTGACTTACTATATGCTATATATATATATGCTTGAATGTGTGGCTTGTTGCTAATGGCTATAAATGTATAAGTCACTGAGCTTCGCAGCTCACCCTTTTACCTCCCACTCCTTAGGTGCAGAACGAGAAGATCGTTGATCGTTGCAAGGCATCGGAAACTCCAAGATAGTTAGAAGCTTTTATACTAAGTCAGTGCTTTAGTTAGCTTTCCAAGCATATCAACATTGAGCACCCTTATGTATTTGGATTTAAGCTTTGTTATGTATTGTGCTATGTTAGGAATGCTTGTTCAATTTCCTCGAATTGTAATGATATGAAGTTTCCCTTGCTTATGTGTGTGTTTAAATTTTAGTATGAATGAATGAGTATGTGATAGAATGTATGAGAATGTTTGTGTTTGTTTAAAATTGTAAAAATGTTGGGAACGGGTTTGGTTTTTGGGGAGCTCGCCGCGACGAGCCAGTCCTTCGCCGCGGCGAACCATTTCTGTGAGGCGTCGCCGCGGCAACAGAACTGTTCCTTTATATTTTTGAATAATTTTTGATTTTTTCCCTTCGCGCGTCCCTTACTTGATGACCCCGAGAGGTCATCTCGGGATAGGACACGGGACCCGGGCCCAACAAAAGGAGATCTGTAGTATATGTTATATCTTTTTTAGGTACCTATATTTTCTTGGATCCTTTGGGGTTAGCCTTACGATTTTTCATCGAATAATAAGAATATTGTTTCTTTTTCTTTCTATTAGGAACAAAACTTTTATTGTGATGAACATTACTATTATTAAAACCAAAACTACTCTTATCGTTTGTATGTTTATATCTTCCAATCATATCATTCATCCTTTTTGTACTTTCTGCAAATGTTGATAAATCTGCTGAGAGACTGTTAATCCTTTGTTTTAGTTGATTAATTTCCTCATATCTATCTACAGTTACTTTCTTTTTCATATTGTCTACTTATTTCTTAAGGCATACACTTTCTTTTTCTAAAAGTTCTGTGTTCTTCAAATTTTTAACAAATTTCTTTTTCAATATCCTATATTGTTTTATGATAGCATATGAATCTTCTAACAATTCTAAATAAGCATCCTAAAGATCATCAAAGTTAGAAATTACCTCATCATCGCATTCACTTTTAGCTACCAAGCATATATTTGCTTACTCTGATGTTTCTGAATCAGATTTAGATTCAGACGAATCCAAATCTTCCCATTTTGCTATCATGCTCTTTTTTATTTTCTTTATTTTTTCTATTTTCTTTTGAGCAACAGGCATTTAAACTTGTAATGTCCTGGTTTATTGCGCTCATAGCAAACGATAGAACTTTTCTCATTATTTGAATTGTCTTTGTTATTCTTTTTAAAAGAGAAGTCTTTATTTCCTCTTGATTTCTTTTTCCATATTCTCCTAATCTTTCTTAAAATGAATGATAGTTCATCATTATCTTCACTTGAATCTTGATCAGATTCACTAGCATCATCATTCTTGATTTCTTCAATCTTTAATGCTTTTGAAGATGTGCTTCTATTTTTTTATATATTTTTATTCCTTTGACCAGCCTTTAATGTAATAGATTTATCTCTTCTAGGTTTATCTTCTGCATCAAGCTCTACTTCATGAATTTTCAGTGAACCAAGCAATTCATCTAGCTTCAGTTAACTTAAATCCTTGGCCTCTTGTATTGTCGTTACTTTGGGTCTCCATCTTTTTGGAAGACTTCTGAGAATCTTTTTGACATGATCTTGACTATCGTAGATTCTCCCCAGAGCTTTAAGTCCATTAATAATTGTTTGGAATTATCCAAACATCTGATCAATAGTCTCATCATCTTTCATCTTGAATAGCTCATACTGATGAACAAGAATAATAATCTTGGATTCTTTCACCTGATTTGTGCCTTCATGTGCAATGACTAATTTTTCATACATTTCCTTTGCAGATTCACATCCATGAACCTTATCATATTCACTTCTACTTAGGGCATAACTTAAAAAGAACTTGGCCTTTGAGTTTAACTGAAAGCGAGCTTTCTGATCAGCTGACCATTTGTCACGAGAGATGCTATTACCTTCATCACCTGTTGGTGTATATAGACCATTTTCAATGATATCACAAAGATTAATATGTGTGGATTCTATAAAGACCTGTATCCTGTCCTTCTAATAATCATAATCTTCACCATTGAATGCAGGAGATCTTGTGACCAAGGTACCTTCTGCTATAAAAAAAAATGCGATTCAGCTAGAGATCTTTATCCTTACTTTGTAACAGTGTTTCTTGGAAGCCTTGCTTTGATACTAACTGAAGTAAATCATTTGTTAATATAGAAATCACTTATAATATGTAGAATACACAAAAAAAGGGGTTTGAATTATGTTAAATCATATAAGATATTAATCTTTAAAAAAAATCTTGAATTTCTTTGCAAATTTAGATGATTTCACAACAATTCACTTAAAGCGATGAGTAATGCAATTGCAAAAATTATTATCTACTCTTCTAACAATAAGAAAATTAAAGAGATAAGGGTTAGATAATATGACGTCGCGATTTTATATTGGTTCACCCTTAACTTTAGGCTACGTCCAGTCCTTAGAATTTGTCTGAGATTTCAATATACTCTTCAACGTTTCAAATATTATTTCTACACTTGAAAGCCTCTTTAAGTCTCTGTCACAAAGTATGCTTTATCTTCTTCCTTAGCCTCTCCAGACTCTAGCCTTTCTTTCGCTTAGAAAGATATTGTTTGACCTTCATGTTACAGATGTATTTGCTCTCTTTCTTTTGAGTACAGAGTTTCTCTAAGTAAATTTTGTACCATCAGATTTTCTCTCTTGCATTGTGTATATTTTTAGTTTACGACTATAACTAGTATTTATAGCCTAAATCTTCAACTGTCTTCTTGAGAAATCTACTTTTTGAATCTTCTAGAAATCGTTATTAGTTGAGTCTGGTAACTAACTCCAACTAACTAACTGACTGACGTTCTAGAATATTTTTCATTTGCATCATCTGGTACTATGCTTCGTCTGGTGTTATACTTCGTCTGGTTTTGTGCTTCATCCGGTGTCACGCTTTGTCTGGTGTTGCGCTTTCGTCTGGTCTATCTAAAACACTTTGTCGTATTCAACTTTTAAATATCGTCTTGAGTTGACCTTCTATCTTTGTAGCACCCCCTTACCATAGAGTACCCACCGGAACGCTCGTAGGTCATTCCGGTACATATCCTACGATAAGAGACCACTACTGACAACCGCCACTAAACTCCCCATGGCATCACAATAATAAAACAGAAATTTGGTAACTTTTTAAAACCAAACTGTATTTCATTTCATTTACTCAAACTCAGTAATTTACAAACTGTCAGTATTTTCAGTCTAGACAATCCTTCAAATCACTTTACATTAAGTACTATACAATAAGGCACAAAGAACAGTTCTAACTATAAGTCTCCAAAAGAAATCTCAGCTGACCGACCTTTGAGCCATAACCTCTCTCGCCAATCCGATGTCCAAGGCTCTACAGTCCTGAGGGAGCTAACA
>JANZLF010000003.1:22610994-22623446 GCA_026546835.1 Erythroxylum foetidum
CACACTTTTTCTTTTTAATTCTTGCTATTTAACTTCATTTCAATCAACTCATCCACTTTCCTCTCATAATCCATATACATTCATTCAAATATCAAATACCTCTAACCTAAACAATTCTTTTCTCATATATTTTTCTTACATTCTATTATCCTCAAAAGTTCGGGGTCCAATAAGTGGACAAGTTGAAGTCTCTAACCGGGAATTAAATAAAATACTAGAGAAAACTGTTAATGCTTCTAGGCGGGATTGGTCTTTAAAGCTAGATGATGCACTTTGGTCATATAGGACTGCATTTAAGACACCCATAGGCCTGTCACCATTCAAGATAGTGTATGGAACGTCTTGTCATCTTCCAGTTGAGTTAGAGCATCGAGCATACTGGGCTACCAAATTTCTTAACTTTGATTTATCTATTGCAGGTGCTAAGAGACTTATGCAGCTTCATGAGCTTGAAGAGTTTCGTTTGGATGCTTATAACAATTGGAAGTTATATAAGAAACGTGTGAAGAAGTGGCATGACAAGAAGATCCTCCACCAAGACTTTAAGGTAGGCGACCAACTATTGATCTACAACTCCCGTCTTTGTCTTTTTCCAGGAAAGCTTAAGTCGAGATGGTATTATCTATTCACGGTAATCCAAGTCTTTCCTTTTGGGGTCCTTGAAGTAAAACAAGAAAATGAAAACTCGTTTAAGGTAAATGGGCAACGAGCTAAATTGTATATGCCCAAGTTTGTGGATAATTCTAAGGAGAGATTGTCTCTTCATGATACTTCGCCTCCTTGATCGCAATACATGCCTTCTAGTAAGACAGTAATTTTCTTTCTGTTCTTTTCTTGTTGTTTCCTTTGCCTTTCTTTATAGTTTAATGCATTTTTTTTAGTTGTTTTGATTTTTATTTAGGTTTGCGTGGTTGGTGACAAAGAGTTCTTGGCCGATTCTTTTTCAGGGAAGTTTCTTATTCCTCTTTCCCCCTCTTTATGTTTGATTGTTACCTATTTAAACATTAGGGACAATGTTCATATTAAGTGTGGGGGGATCGAGTTTATGTGCATGTTGATGATATTGATGTTGATGTTGAGAGATACATACTTGAATGGTTACGACTCTTTTAGTAGCTAGGTTGGGTCCCATTTGTGATGAATTTGACCGTACGATTCTGTCAAAGTAGTTTGAAGGAGAATTGAGTTGTATGCGTGAGCTTGGATTAGGCAACTTGAGAGGATAGTGAACCATATGGATTAATTAAAGTAGTTTATTACATAAACTTAGTCAATAACTGATGCTGAGTGATAAAGCAATGTATAGAGTTTTGATGGATTTTCATTTAAACATATGTGAGGTCTTAAGCTATGTGACTGCATCTCATAGTCATTTATTTTCTTTCTTGTATGTGATGCTTTCCTATGTGGATTACCTTGAAAACTTGTTCTGAACCTATTTGATACTACTAGTTACATGCTTTATGGACATGATAAAGGCCTTCTTTGTTTTAACCTTTAGCTTAAATGACCCACCAAGTCATTTTTACCTTGTTACCCCTTTTGAGCCTTTGACCTTGTTGTTTTCGTATTAATTACATTGCATTAAAACTTGAAATCTTTTAGCCTGACCCTTTCATAAGTTGAATGAAGTACTAAGTATTCGATGTCCCTGACTTAGGGACTTTCGTTTTATATGCTGTTCTGAGATGTTTTAGAGGTATATCTACTTAGTTGTTGTTGATTTGTGCTACTACGATCTTCTTTTATGTTTATTGTTACAAAAAAAAAGAAAAAAAGAAATGAAAGTAATAAAAAAAGAAGATCAAACAACAACATTGGATAGTGATGTACTCTATGTAATAAAACCCTTTTGATGCATGATGTACTCTATGTAATAAAAAATAGGTGAATTTCCAAGCTTATAGTAGTGTAATCTCTTAGAGGAAACTTTGAGGGAAACATAACCCTTATACACTTGAACGACATGAGTGAATATCGTGAGGAAAATTCATTTTAATTTTGTGCTTGCTTTTAATCAAACATATCTACCTTTGATTTTGTTTATGTGTATTGATGAAAATATTATGATACATGTAGTAGCTTGATACTTGACTTTGCCGAAGTTTAAGGGATTGCAAGCCCTTGGTTTTCGTTGAAAATCAAATGACATAATATGTTGATTATGATCTAAGTAAGTTGCTTGAGGACAAGCAACAATTCAAGTGTGGGGGTGTGATGCACTCATATTTTAATATATGTTTACGACTTAATTCAAAGTCATTTATATTCATTTTATGTTCATCTATAGCTAGTTTATCATGTTTTAGCATTATTCGAGGTTCGTTGACATAAAATGCATAAATGAAACAAATAGACTCGAATTGCATTGTTTTTGGGTTTCTGGCAGACTTGACCTTTAGTCATTGTGGGATTTTTATCTCAAGATTGGTTTAGCTAAAAATTCTGAAATTTCATAATTAAATTCTTGACTCATTGACAGATATTTTAGGACTAATTGCAAGCTAGAATTCAAGAGAAATAAATTCCTTAAATTTGCGTCAGATTTTGGATCGCCAGAATGATCTTTCGACAATGTTTTGATCATAACTTTTGACTCAAATGATGAAATTTGATGATTCAAGTCTCATATTGAAGCTAACTCAAATATGAAGATATTGATAAAATTTGAACTCCTAAATCATCACTGATTAGTTTTTATACACTGTCGAAACTGACCTTGAAAAATCCATTCCAACCAGCCAAGGATCAACACCAGCCCCACACTCCATTCCTTCACAACGTCCCTCCAGCCTCATCAACCCCACATTTAATTATTCCATCCCAGCATCCCACTTCTCCACTCACTTGCAAAAGCAACTAACAGACTCCACACTCCACACTTCAACAACACACGCAGCTGGAATCTTCAAAGTGGTTGCATATATAATTAGAGGATGGAGGGTTGCTTAGACATCAACGTACAAACCCATTCTCCAGCCCCACACTTCATTTCACTCTCCATACCTCCACTCACGCCTCCACTACAAGACACACAGGCAGCTCTCTCATCCACCAACGAAAGCCATACATCCATGTAAGCCTTGATATATTCCTCTCTAACCATCAAAATCATTGGCACAACTCACCAATGCATCAGCCTTCATCCCTTTATTCTTTCACACACGCAAATCTAAAAAGACACATCAGCCTTCAACCATCCTCTCCATCAACACAACAACTCCACCATCCCATACATACAACAACGTAGCCTCCATACAGAAATTGTCTTCACGCCACCAAGCTACACCCATCCACTAGAACACTGGAGATAAAAGAGTGTAGCTGCTGGTGGAGAGAGGGGGTTGCACCATCACTTAACACTCACTACCCACACGTCAACAGCTAGAAAAAACACTGAATAGGGAGACACAAAAACAAAGCAGGAGGTGGCAAGCAAGGAAGGAAGAAGCTGGTGGTGAAGACATATATTAGCTGTTGGAGAAGAGTTGAAGTAATCAATCCCTCACTAACACACAAGCCCACTCAAAACACTCTCCACTCATGTTGATGAAGCAGCTAGTGGACGCAAGGTGACAGAAGCATCAACGTTGCAGCTGCTAGGAGAACATTTAGAGCTGGTGGTGGCATATAAAAAAACACGTGGAGCTGGTTGTATAAAGGAGAGAAATCATTACATGTGGAGACATTAGTAGCAGGCAAAGAAAAGCAATTTGGAGGCTGGTGGAGAGGAGACGCAAGCAACTATTCACGCAAGCTTGTAGCATTGGCTAAAACATTTTTTTCAATCCTAGCAACCACAATTTTGTTAGTATTTACTTTATTTGGAGTCCTTGTTTATTTTAATTGTGTAAATTTAATCAATGCAAACATATGTTATAACCATAGTTTATGTTACATTGATGAATATGTATGAGTAAATTTTTCTTTTCGGTTAAGGTTAAGATTGATATTGGATTAGGATAATTTTTGTGCTTGATTGAATGCATATTTAGTCCTAATTTAGCTTGATCACCTAGAATAAGGCCTTAGATGATTGAATGCCATAACCAATAGGATTTAATTTTTCAGAAAATTAATCAAGCGACATACTTAAGATTAGGTGCAGACCAACCTTAGGATCTTATGTGAAGACACCTAGGATTAATGAACTTCGTTTTAGGTTTTTTGCATTTAACATCTTTTATTTCGAATTATCTATGAACCAAGTGGGTAATTTGGATTTAGAAGAGAAAGGAATTCCCTTGAACATTGGGTTCGACTTGCTTAAGTGAAGTAATTTCTAGATCAATCCACCATTATAATTTTAGTGTCTAATCCAATTGAAATCGGATACCTTAACCAATTTCTGTCATTTGATTAAATCTAGTCGTTTTAATTCATACCTTGTATTTTTCATATTAACTTGATTTGCTTACTTTATTTTTTTATTTTCAAATCAATCAATTCTTAATCGTCTGAGTAATTTTTCATCGTTTAATGTAATTATTTTGCATGTTGGATTTTCCTTAGGTATGATATCCAGTTCTTACCATTTCATATTACTTTTCGACGGGGTGTACTTGCCTCTAATTGGTCTAGATAGAATTTAATTGTTTTGTTTAGATCGCAACAACAATCTAGGTTCATTTCAAGCCTGAATCAAGTCCAAATACACCAATGTAGAGTGACTTATCCTCATTTGGTTCAACAAATTGACAAAACTAAAATTATCATTTCAAATCTTTGGCCACGATCGTGGGGGATCTTCTCACTATCATGGGATGAGTGTTCCGTTGTGTACTATCCAATTTTCCTCAATTCTCCACAAATTTCATCTACTTAGGATCATCACTAACACTTTAAATTTTCCAAATTTTCTACTCTCAAAAGCTACTTCAATTCATGTTAATATAACTTCCATCTTGGTTACATAAATCTCACAAAACTCTACTCAATTGATTCATTATCATTCACTTAATCCCATCATAAATGTAATCCTAACTTTTCCAAATTCAAGAACACTTCAATAGCACCTATCTTTAGCATAAATTCACCTTCATTTATACTTCAAACCTCAATCTAATTCATCCATATAACAACCTATAACCTACTATTTTCTTGCATCAAAAACAAAACAGAAAAGTAACCAATTCATCCATCAAATTCCAGCACAACTTCATTATCAATCCTACATACAGTTCATCCCAATTCAATCATCATAAAATTTCTATTACAATATGCCACAAAGATCAGAATTTCTCTGACCTGTTTAGCTCAAATTCCACCTCAATTATCAAGCTATCCTAGCCCTTCAAGCTTACAAGCACAATTCCAAAAACAAAGTGAGAGTTGAATGGTTTCAGTAACAAGAAGACAACAAAATATTGGAATGGAAAAGTATAGAATTTAGGCAAAAACTCAAGGTTGTGAGGTTGTGTATGTATATCGGTAATGAGAGAAGGAAGCAGCATATAGCATGTAGCAAAAGCAAGAGAGAAGATAACCATCCATGTGTGTGGTTCGAGGGGTGTAGGTGTGTGGTTAGGGTTGAGGGTTGAGACACTTGTCAAGACACTTTTCAAATAAAGGGCCATGTTCTATGTGCTCTTCTTAAACTACCAAATGTCACTATCCACTTATCACTCAGTTTCTTAAACACTTTGTCACCTAATTATGTAAGCCATGTGTCACTCAATTATACTATCACATGTCACTATTTCATAGGCCTAGTCAACGCAATTTCTCACATGTCAACTTGTTTTGCATTAACATTTTTCCTAGACTAAATGTACATTTTAATTCACCACCCTTCCAATTGTAACAATTAATTCCAAATTATTGATTATAATCCATCAAACCAAAATTTAAGACACAAACAATACATAATCATATCATAACCATTTTAAACCTTTCATACTCTTGGAATATGTCAATTGAGCGCACATACAATCTTTGCAATGTTTTCCAAATCAACATTTATGTGTGTATATGTGCTCATGTTATGCATGTGAATGAAATGCACCTCATTAATTCTAAAACGATATGACTCAAAAATCTAACATTCTAACATTTAGTAAGTTTTAGAAATTGGCTATTACATTGCATATAAAATGGTAAAGAAAAATTTTATTTACTTAAAATTAAAATTATATTTTCTTTTAAAAATCAACGTTATCAGTTGCACTAATATAAAATCAACATTATCATTTGCACCAAAGTTATTTCAAGAGCAAAGATTGCCCAAAGGATATGGAGGAAGGTGATTGGCAATGAATGATTTAGAATAAATGGGAGACTCTAAATTTTTACATAATTTTAAAATTTAAGAACTTTAACTTATTTTGTTAGTTTTTTCTTTTATTAAAAATAAATTGTTTATCGATGTATAGGAGCAAAGAGGAAGAAACGCAAGAAATAGAGGAAATCAAAAGATGAAATCAGTTTTTGATACAAAATCAATTGTGTAGATTGCATATGAGATGGTAAAATAAAATTTTACTTAAAATTAGAATTATATTTTTCTTTTAAAAAATGAGTTCCAATTAATCATTAATTTTCTATCTTTTCTTTTTAAAAAGATAAAAATTCCAACGAGTAGCTCAACGTTGTTAAAGTTTGGAATGTACCCTGACAAAAGCCAATGAAACTTGGTCTGTTCCAAATGGAGAAGAAATAATGGTATGGAAGTTATAATCAAATTAGATTTTTTTAAAAAAAATTTAAAATTACTTTACTAAATTTTCAAATGCTATCTAAATATGTAGAAGAATGAGAGAAAAACAGAGAAAAGATTTCATTTGTACCTCTACCACTCGTTGAGCATTTCGGTCTTATCCTAAAAATAAACTCAAGCTATTCACATGATTTAGGTGTTAAAAGGATAACATCTAAGTCCCGAGAAAAAAGTCAAATTCTAGTTGAAGTTGAGGCTGCAAAGAAATGTGCAAGTGATTTAGATGATAAAGTTGCAAGACTTACTGAAATCACAAAAATACAAAATGAAAATATTTCAGCTCAAAATGCAACTATTGAGAGGCAGGTTACCAAAATGAAACAAATTTTAACTGTTTTTGCTCATTTGGCAAATAATTGGGTAATTCTTAGTTTGTTACTCGTTATTGTTGCCTCAATTAGAAATCCATCACGGGTCACAATCAATGTTATGAATACCGTACCGGGTTTGGTACCGGATTGAGCTCTGGAACGGAACTGTACCGGTACCGATCGGTACCGGGTACCGTTTCGGGATATTTTTTAAATTTATAAAATAGTCCCCTGAAATTTTTAAAAATTATAAAATAGTCCAAATTCACATTTCCAAATCCAATTCAAACTCAAAGTCTCCAACAGTCCAAATCATCCAATCCAACAATACCGTGTATCCTCCATGATCCAATCAAAATTCCAAGTCTCCACCGATCCACCAAAATTCCAAAACCCATCAGAAATTCACAATCCAACCATCCAAGATCCAACTATCCATTCCAAACACAACAATAAATTGAATTAAGCAAGAAATTTTCAAAATCAGAAACAAAATTCATAAACCAACTTCGGTCTGGGCGGGTCTTCGGGTTTTGTCACGGGTCAGAGCGTCGACCAGTCTCCGGTGGCTTCAGTTGCGTCTTCGGTAGCTTCCCTGCGGTGTCGTGGTGCTATGGTGCGACGGCGAGGAGCAGAGAAGGTGGTGGCATTGGCGACGGTGTGGAGGAATGACAATCCGAAGGGAGAACGACCAAGGGAGGTGAGTCGAGTGTCGAGGATGACTGGAGGAGGCGAGAGTCGAGGAGGAGGCGACCTTCGGCGGTGAGGAGCAGGCGGCGCGGCGCGACACAGATGAGAGAAGAAGGAGAGAAGACGACGTGAGGAGAGAAGCGAGATGAAAGAGTCGGGGCTCGGGTTGGGGGGAGGCCGGGTAGGTAAAAATTTTATGTTTAAAATTTTTTAAATTCGCAATTAGGTCCTTAGGATTTTTAATTTTTACGGTACTTGCCGGTATTTTCCGGCACTGTCGGTATCGGCCGGTACCGACCGGTATTTTTGGGCGGTGCCGATGTGGCTCGTTCCGTTCTGTACCGGCAGGAACGGAACGAAACTCATGTCTTTGCCCACTGGGCAGCAAAACGGTGCCGTGGGGTTTTATATTTTTATAAACCCAACCGAAGAGAAAGACTGTAGAATCCACGTCTTGTCAGGTTGCACTTTAGCAGAAAAATGTGAATATATTTTGGAAATGTTTGATAGCTTCTCGCCCCAAATTTCTTACATTCCATGCACCAGCAAGCAACAACAAGAAGAAAAACAATACAAGAAGTGGAATACGAGAAACGTCAGAGGTAACATAATCTATCAAACGATTCTTAAGGTTTGCATTTGCTTGTTATCATAGATATATCTGGGCAATATGTGTTTTGATTTTCACCGCTGTTATATGTTTGATACAGGATTCGGTGTGAGGATCTTTGTGGGAGGAAATGGGGAGGCTGTTTGTGGTGAATCTGGAAGGGAATATCTATAGTTGCAAGCACTGTAAAACCCATCTTGCTCTTTCTGAGGATATTGTCTCCAAGGTCCTTTTGATTGCCCTATGATTAATGGATTCTGCAGTTTTTTATGATAATCCGGTGGAATTCTCATCTGGGTGTTGTTTGTTTGGTTGGTCTTTGGTGATTGCTGTTCTGATGAGACTCTTGATGAGTTGAATGGAATTTGATATGTTCATGCATAAACTTTACCTTTGGGTGACTGGATGGAGAATTTTGTCAAGTGTTGTTTCATTGAGGATGTTTTTGGTCATTGTTTGTAATTACCCAACACTTCTTCTCGTCAATTGAAAAGTATGCTTTAGGTCAAATGGTAGTTCTCAGTTGTCTAATGTATGAATAATTCTACCTCGAGCATATTACATCCATTGGGCAGATATGGAATTAATAGACATAACATGAATGCTTATTAGAATATCACTTATTTCAATTGCTAGATTATTTTTGTTATTTTTATCTATTATTGGTATTATAGCTCACTGTGGTTGGTGAATGCTCATCTTTCTGATTGCTGCCTTTTGGGGCTTTTTTTTTATTTTTTTAGAGGTTAGACTACAATGATTGGGCTGAAATATTGACTTATTTCTAGACGCTTTGATGAGTCAAGTTATAATGGTTACCGGGATGATGGTTGTTTATTCTTTATCTGTAAGTGTCATCACATTTTTTTCTTATAAACAGAGTTTATCATGTATTAGTTCATGTGTAATACAGATACTACCATCTCTTGGTTCTTCTACATGCATGAACCTTTGTTCATGCCAATGTGGTCACTTTTCTTGTAATGCATTTTGAACTTAATTTCTAATCTTCATTTTTTGTAATGCACTATAATCCCTACGTCATGCATGTTCATGTGTTGTTGTGAGGAATGTAATATGAAGATGTAAGCTTCGTGTGTTGTAACAGACTCTGTGATGCTTGGATTTCCATACTCATCATATTATGACTTCCTGTTTTTCGTGTGTACTTTGTTCAGTCTTTCCATTGTAGGCATGGACAAGCTTATCTCTTCAGTAAGGTGTAAGTGTTTCTTGGCTTGAGAAGTCCTTTCTATCATGTCAACAATATTGTCTAGACTCCATTGTATATACGACTAGCAACTCTATGACTGCTAAAGGTGCAGATACTCTAATACTACGATCATCTGATAGTTTCTTTACAAGCAATTTTTTCTATTCTTTAGTTAATTTTATCAGTTTACATTTGAAATTGACATGGCTTTCACGGGAATTTGTTACGGGACAAGGATTTTGTATAAAGAGACGTATTTAAGGTGAAATTGGAATGGTGCCTTTTGAGAAATTAAACTTTGGTCAACACCTTCAATTTTCTACAATTTCGTAGTGCTCCACATGTTCCAAGTTGATTACGTGACGCTCATGCTTTACTTGTTCATATTGGTAGTTCTTCTGCTCTAGCAAATTCCCATTTCATTTTGTTACAACATAAACATCTATCCATGAATTTATCCCAAAAAAAAAAAATCTATCCATGAAGCCAAGAAGGAATAACTGGCATCCAAACATTATTCTCTTTGTGGCATTATATCCCTTCATGTAATTGACGACCCAGTAGGAGAAAACTGATGACTGTGTATAACTGCACATATCATATTTTCCTTTGGTTACACGGTCTACTGATAGAAAGGAGAAATTGGTTCTCCGTTAGCCAAACATTTATACAGGTCAACTTGGATTTTCGGCCCCTTGTTACTTAAGTTTGCTGAACTATCTTCCCTTGTTTGACAGAGTGAACACCTCTATGGGGAAACTAGAAGAGAGAATGATGATGACTGGGATGCATACAGTTGCTGATATATTTTGTGTTAGGTGTGGATCAATTGTGGGGTGGAAATATGTAAGATAATTAGGTTATAAAATTCTTTTTTATGAAAGCTTTTGTTTTTACCTCTAGCTAATTAGATGGTTCTTGCAGGAAACTGCCCATGAAAAGGGCCAGAAGTACAAAGAAGGAAAATCTGTTCTTGAGCGGTCAGTAATGCTTTTGTTTTTTTCTGAGAAAATCATGATTGTGGATATTGGATAGGTATCATTCAGCACACACGAAATTCCTGTTCCCGAAATAGTCAATTAATTTTGTCCACATTTTTATATGAGTCTCGCATAAATAAATGTGTGGATAAGAGTAATTAGCACAAAATTGAACCTGGTTAACAGGAACAACAGATTTGTTCCATCAAGATAAATTGGTTTTTTACTCTGAGCAGGTATAAGGTGTCTGGTCCTGATGGACGCAATTATTGCATCAATTATGAACGTCATATTGGTGGAAGTGATGGAGATGATGTTTGATTAATTTTTATTCTCAACTGTATATTCGTTCTCCTCCAGTGCGCGACTCTTGTGAACGATAGAACTGAAGTCCTCATTCTGACAGCTCTACCAACTTGCTGTTACTATCTGATTCAATAACATTTATTGTTGATTCTAATTCAGTCCATCCTTACTTAAAGTTGTCGGCTTTTTGTTAATGCATCTACCAATCAGGGGGATCAGGGGTCTCTCTGTGGAAACCAAGCAACTTTTGCCGTTTGGTTAGGCCCAAGTTGTTTGCTTGCGACCTCAATGGTTAGGGAGAACAGAGGAAAGGTTTGTTTTTAATTCATGCTATTCAATCAACATAGCCAAATGCATTGAAGTTGATCAAATCAAACACAAACTAGGCGTTCTAATGTGTCGAAGCTGTTTAGCAGTTGTGGAGGCTATCTGATATTCACTTCCTGCATATTTTGCGGAGGGATTGTTAAAACTACTAGAGCCGAGAAATGGATAGCTACAAGACTATTAATATTAATAATAGTGCAATGGTTCGCACAGAAAGCGAACTTTGAAAGAAAAGGGAGATACGTTACTCTTCGTCATACGTAACACAATTACTTGGCACAGGGAAAGACGCAAAAGAACAAGTCTTCAGATTCTCACACGCTAGCTAACTAGAAAAGTTTTGTGTATTAATAACTATCTTAGCATTAACAAACACAAAAGACGAGAGAGTAGAAAAATCAAACCAGCTCAATTGGATTGGGTAAACACTAGCTTCTAGGCCTATTAGAGTCCATTTTGATTGGGCTAATGATTTAAATATGGCCTTATGCTCACCAGTTTCCCCCATACGCAGTAAGCTTCATTCCATAAACATAAAAAAGAGAATCATTATTATCCTCTCTATACAAATATCATTTGAAATTTGAGACTGGGAAGCCCCAACAAAGCGGACCAATGGATAGAGACAGAAGTAGACGCAAAGAAAGAGACTGCTTTGATAGTTATATCAAATGAAAAAGATAAGTAAACGCATTCGAAGAAGTTTCCCTTTATTTCACCGTAAATGATAAGAATGTGCAGTCGATAACTTATAAGATTGGGAAGATGGTGGAGACAAAAATGTCGTAAGTTCTAAATAGTCCACAAAATGAACAGATAATCGGGAAGACATCTTGGAATGTTTCTCTTCAACTGTATTATTCGCTCGGAGTAAATGCATTTTGTTAAGGACTGAAAAACCTCCCATGAAAAAGAATCACATCGTGAGCAATGTTACGAATATCATATTGGATTTGGTACCGAATTGGACGCTGGAACGGAACTGTACCAGTATCGATCGGTACCGGATATCGGGTACCGTTTCGAAATTTTTTTTAAAATTATAAAATAGTCCCTGAAATTTTTAAAAATTGCAAAATAATTTATATTAGTATATTATACAGTTGTATTGTATATTTTAATAGTTTACTGTTTACATTAACCATATTTTTAAAAATCATAATAATGGCAATTATTCATTTTATTTTATATATATCTTTATTATATTTTAATTATTTCTATATATAAAAATTATATATATATATATATATGTATAATAATTATCTAAATATAATAATTAACTATAAAATAATGAAAATAA
>JANZLF010000003.1:22623546-22654573 GCA_026546835.1 Erythroxylum foetidum
TAAATTATATTTGTTAATAATTATTAAAATTGAAATTATTTTATTTTTAGATTTAATGATAAAATTAAATTAAACTACTCATAATTCTTATTAAATAACTAAATATAATATTAAATTAAATTACTCATAATAATTATTAATACTTAATATTAAATAATATATATTTAGTTGATAGTAAATTAGATTAAAAACAAAAACTACATATAAAAACTGGAAAAAATCAAAATAAAAAACAGAAATTAAAGACTTAAAAAGCTTTTTTACTGAATTTAAAAATAAGAAAAAAGAAAAAAAAAACTAAAGTCGAAATAAACAAGTCCTTAATTTTTTTTATTCCTTTTTTGAAATATAAAAGGTGTATAATTAACTAGATAGTGACAGTTTATCCTTTTCTTTTTAAAAGATAGCTTTGATTACATAGTAGTAACCCTCACCATCCTTATTTAATTGAACTTCCAAACTTAACATATCTTAATCTTATAATAGTGCGCCAACTATAACTTGTTAATTAACTCTAGTCTGGATTTCACTTAGAGGCAGCCTTTAAAAAACTACTTTTAGTTTTCTTCTTATTTCAAGTTAACATGCTATTTTTCAAAATATAAAAAGCTTTTAGCTAACATTAGGATGATTAGGTGGATAAAGGATCATAAATAAATTAAGATTAAAAAAATAAGACATAAAATATTTTTAAGATTAAAAAGAAGACTTACAAACTAATTATAGCCCCTCATTTTAATATACTATAATTATCATACATTTTGATATTTATCTTTTATCCATAGACATTTAGTGAATAATTATCATACATTTTGATATTTATGTTACTTTTAGATTTGATTGAGAATCAATTAATATTCACATTACCTTGTCATTGACATGTTGCTTATATTTCTATCAAATTGCATAAAGATTGAAACAAAACAAACTTGTCCTTATTGACTACTTTTTTCATAAAATTTGCTATACTATGCTTAGCATGAACTTTTTATATGTTTATAATTTCTTCTTTCACTTTCTCGTGAACAAAGTAAAATTGAACTTGTATATACTTTGTGTTGACTTTGTTTTTTCAGTTAACTATTTATGATCAATGCTTGGTTATTATTATTATTATTATTATTATCATATAATTTGTAATTATTATTAATATGTATAATTATGATTATACATGTTGCCTTATTTATTAATTTAAATTAATTTTTTTGTTCTTATTATTATTATTATTATTATTATTATTATTATTACTACTATTGTTGTTGTTGTTGTTGTTATTATCAATAATAAATGTTATTATTATTAATATTATTATTATTATTCAATATTAATTTGAAATTGTTATTATTATTATTTGTTCACTTTTTTACTAAAGCTTCTCATTCGTAATAAATTTATCAATTCATAACACATTGTTAGTAGTATAAGGGGCATTTTGTCATTGACACAATTTTTACGTTCTGTCCATTGCAACCAAACACATTCTGTCACAGAGATGGAACAGTTTTTTCTGTTTTGTCTACCACAACTAAACATCCTACTGTCTTCAGTTTCTATTCCGTTCTGTTCTGTTCTGTTTTGTCTTTAGCTACCGAAGACAGCAACTATACGGATAGTTAGAGAAAGTTGTCCTGGTTTAAGGATCACCTACCTAAGGCTTCCTTCATTTTATAGATGACTATTAAGAGACTTATGACACTTGATAAGTTCTAAGTGGAGTTCCAAGTTCCAACCATAAAGGCATATTCTTTCTTTGCAAAACTTTCCCGGAAACTACTAATCAGTTATTCTTCTTATGCCCCAGACACACTTCCTCCAATGGTGTAACTTACGGCTGATTCAGGCCAGTGAGATCAAGTGATTACTTGGGCTTCAAGCATAAAAGCTCAAAATAAGCATGATCTAAAAATACCTAAATTGCTATATCTATAATGTTTGGAGGGAAAGAAATAATCCAGCTTTCAAGGACAAGAAAATGGATCCTTGTGTACTCCTAACTCACTTTATAACTAGTTACTGGAGCTCATTATTGTTACAAACTCACACCTCATATGCAGTGAAACAATTATTGCTACCAACTCTTGGGGTCCTCTAATACTTCCTCAAGGTAATCTTCTTCCAAGGTAAAACTGGAGCCCGTTTGTCTGGTATAGTTTAGAAACCAGCTATGACAAGGTTATCCAATGGTCCGCTTTGCACTATATAACGTACACTCAAACTGGGGTCCCAACATAGGTCGCACTTGGTGCATGTTCCTTTTAGATGAAAAGTTCTCCAAATGCTTGTTTTCGTATGTTGGGTTTTTTCTCTTTATTTAACTCTTAATTCAATTTCATTTTACTTCAAGAGAAATCATTCGAAGCCATGGTTAGATACTGTGTTTATGCTATTTGGAAAGAGGAATTCTAATATCATCAGATAAAGTCAGAATGATATACATAATCTGAAGCTCAAGACACTACCTGTATAGCCTAAGCTGAAATTAAATGATTACAGCTAGACCACTAGGGCTGGACTTTAAGATACAGTGTAGTAGAAAGCACACTACAATGAGTAGTACATGCATTAATAATTGTTTACATTAACAAATTGAAACCAACAAATGACGTGATGCTGCAAAGTAGCACTGATTTTGACAAAATGTCTAACGATGGCCTATTATTATTAACATCACCTTTGCGTTCACAACATTTATGTGCACCTATCTCCCTGATGAAATATTATTAATGTTCCACTATTTTTAAAAGGACAGCAATTTTAGTGGAAAAAAGGGAAAATAAACCAGCAATTTTAACATCAGGAATAGGTCTTCCTAAGCATAAAAACTATTAACACAAGTTCTCGATGAATACTACTTTAAACGGGACTTGGAGGTTCCAATTTTGGGCTTATCGTTAGCTATGTAATTCGCTTCCTTATTTTCGAGCACCCTGCATTTCGGGCCACGTGCTCTTTCTTTAGATTCTTCGTTCTAAGCAAATACTTCTTGTGTCGCAAGAATGTCTATTGCATTGCGACTAAAAGGCTGCAAGGTTAACGATAAAACTTTACGTCGATTATCCACCAGGCACCAACCCTTGTTTCATGCGCAAATAATAAATCCATTAAGAATATGTCGTTCTTTTTAGATTAAAGAAATAAAATAATTACAAGTTGATGTTCCAACCAAAATCAACCACTGCTTTCCTTTTTCAACCAGACCAAAGGGGGAGAACCATAATTACAGTGTTAAAAAAGGTTGAAAGCATTCACATAACAACATGCTACACATGTAATCAGCATCCAAGTGCATACCTTGAAAGATCATTCCCTACCCCGCTGCAAAAGGAAATTGGAAAATCTGGTAATAGAATACCCAAAGACTCCGTAAAATAATGCGATCAAGTTAATAGAATACCTCTGGACTAATACCCTTCAGGAAGCTTGGGTTGAATCTACTTTGAGACAACTGATTCTGATGCTGCAATGATATTTTAGTGTATTCAAAACTACCAAATATGAATCTGCTAAGTCTTCTAGGTAGGCACAACCCAACAAATTCTAGATTTCCAAATAACTCAAGCCTGAACAAACTGCGGTCGATGCCCGATATCATTTTCAAATTCTTTCTTGAGAAATTACATCATTAAAGAAAGTAGTCATTAATCTAATTGTTTGTAAGTTACTATTGTTGCAGTTACAGTCTAATGCCTCCTGTATTAGTCCAGAATTTTTATAATTTCTTCTTGAAGTCCAGCCATAGCTCATGAAGACCACACCTCGTACATGGTTGATCCACAAGAACAAAGGTGTAAAATAAGTATAGATGTGCTCATTATTATGGTGACGTCTAGAAATATCATTATTACTAGCTAGTATGCAAAATAAGTTGCAATGCATTACCTGAGCTGCATACGGTGAGCTTTGGGCCATGAACTTAAGAAACTCTTCCTTCTTTCCCTCAAAATTGGACTTTGTAACATTCAGTAGTGATTGTTCTCTGTTTATGTCCTCCAGTAGTTTTTCTTTATCCCAGCTCATCTTCTTGAGCTTTTCCTCCGTTTCAATGTAAGCATTTGGAAGACCTGAAGATATGAAAGCTTTTGGGAATCTCACGTCCATGTTGATTCTGATGATTAGGTAGCATCAATAATGAAAGTAAGCATGCAAAAAAAACTGTTAGAAAACAAGATCCATGAGCTGAAAAACAAATAAATAGATAATCAAAACTTTTGAGCATGCGTATATGGGTATAATGTAATAGGTTGTCTACTATGATTACAATTACATCTAAACTAAGTTCAATTTCTGTTCACCTTTCACAGTGAGAAATTGCATCTTTCATACAGTTATTTCATTTCCGAAAGGCGTGCATATATAGCGAGGATTGTTTAAATTAAAATTTACCGTGGAAACTCCAAATGAAACATGAATCTTACAAAAAGCAAATAAACCGTTGTCAATGAAAGTTCTGTTTGACTTTGTGATTGGAAAGCCAATTACCGATTGCCAAGAGAAAAAACACCTGTAGCCCTTATCATCCCTCCATCCAGCGAAATGGCTCCATCACTTATACAAGGACGGGCTTGTATCAAGTCTTCCCTTGTTTTATAGACTTGAAGGCATGAAAAAAGGTTATAAAATAGGGTCTCTCTCAGACCATATCCATCACGAGTGAGATAAAATAAGTTGGTACGTTCAAGTTTGATCATATTTACAGCAAAGCCAACAAATCCACGTGGAAACTCTCCGTTGGGCAATTTTGGCTTTATAAGGTCAAGTCTTCTTTGCGGGTCATCAGCTACAAATTCACCACAGTAAGGTCTACAAAAAAGGCAAGGATCTGGTTAGTTAAACAAACAACAATTCCAGATGGTAAAATGGATCATCTGAGATTCATACCTTAAATTTTCAAGACAAATGACAATAAATCGACCATCCAAAGCCCTCCCAATAGAAGCACCAAGACCATGAAGACCAGAGCCTTTATTGATGCATCCTTCTTTTTCATAAGTTTCAAGAGCTTTAACACCATCAAAAGTCTTACAGACAATTGCCAACATAGTGTCCAATCCTAAAAACTCTGAAAGAAGCCTGCAATATGTCCATCAAAAGGAAAAGAAGATCAAACATGGGTCAAATTGTTGTAATTAAAAATCACATTGCTCCTTGTTAATGTGGGCCACCAAAAAGGAATGCCATAGCATTTCAAATACCAGGTGTGGTTAAATCAACTAAATATAATGAGGGCAACTAGAGAATGAATTTTCATATGATTTAGAGTGATGCTAGCAACTTCTAAGCCAATATAAAAGGTACAAATGGCAATTTTAAATGAAGATTTGTATCATTAGCATCTATACTGATGTTGTAAAATACTGGAAATCCAGCATGTGGAAAAAAAATTAGTAATTTGTATTCCAAATATTGCAACTAACCTACTAAGGTTGTCATCTTCTACACTGGCAAGTGTAGCAACAATCCCAACAACATCCTTGACTAATGTAAGATGGGAAGCCTGTTTTCCATGCCGCACAGTGAGCTGGCACAAAATACCTGCAGCAGAATTTTCAAACTGTAGAATCTGCTTGGTTGTTTCCTCACTCCAATTAGAAGAATCATTATTGTTCCCAGTATTTGGAGGGGCTGAAGAATGATACTTCCCAAGAATAACTGATAAAATATTCAACAACCATTAGTAGAGTGAACATGGAAAAAGTATAATCGTATAGATTTAAGATAATTCATTTCAGCATTTAAGAAAGAGTTTACATAACAAAGTATGTATAAATTACAAATACCTTGCATATCAAGAATGGAATCTTCTAATTTGATTTTCTGGATTTTCAGAGCTTTTATATTCTCCTCATGCTGCTTGATTTTCATTCCCAACATTTGTAGATCATCTTGAAGTTTCTGCACAGTTGGGCTTTTTTAAGACTTCATATATAACTATCTGCTATCAAGTTCTGAGAAAAAATTTTAAAAGACACTTAAAATGTGCATCTCTTTATTTCAGTTACAATGAGCCTTGAAAAGAAGCACTCCGTATATCGGGAATGGATGGTCACTTCGAGACTAAGAACTTATGGACAATATAGGCATCTTTTTCATAGCATTAACATCTCGACAGGTAAATCGATACTAATAATGGATGGGACAACTGCATAAAAAAGCACTGGATTCCATTGCAGGACCTGAGAACTGTAAATAATGGACTGCGCTTGAGAAAATCCCCCATTTTGGCCTTCATCACGAGGAACTATACTGGTTTCCATTTTATCAACTTGCAGCAATGCTGATGAATCCAAGATGGATGGCTGCAATTCATCAAAACCCATTTATTTCTCACAAGCACTGCAGCAAAACATAGAACATGGGGAAGGAACCAGTTGGAAGCTTAAGTTCATCACTTTCTCCATAACGCTAAACTAGTAGGTAAGTTACTATAGAGTCATATACAAATGAATCACAATGCTAAACATGGCTGCAAGCATAACCGTCAAATAGTTTCTACACAAAATTCTACCATAACATTAGTTAAGAGAAGGAAAAGACAGAAAATCCTTTAAATTCAAAGCTTCCAGTCCTAAATATATAATGGCCCTCAAATTTTTCTCATCCATTAATAATTACTCAGCATCATTTTGTGAATTGCATCCACTGTCTTTCAAAATATGGAAAAACTTTCCAGGCTAGAAGTCACCTGACATTATTAATCTTTTAGACTAGATAAAGATATTCATAGTTCCATCGGAACGAAGATTTTTACAAGCTTATATTTTGTAGCATTCCTCTAATAGTTGGTAGTAAGGTGCATTCCTCTAATAGTTGGTGGTAAGGTGAAGGTTAAATTGGCATTTTGCGAGGTTTTCTAGCACTCACATCCAATTCATAGAATAACAAGAAGTTATCTAAAAGACAGAGAATTAGAACACCGTCCATGGATAATTCTCTCATTCTATGAAAATAAATGGTACTCTCACATCATGTCTGTAATTTGTTTTGGAATAAATTTGTAGTCCTGATTTCTGGTATGCATTCCCAGCATGAATAGTTCCGTCATTCTTAGAGAAGTGAAGAAAATGAACATAAATGGTACTCTCACATCCTTAACCCATGTTGGGAATGCATACCAGAAATCAGGTGTACAAATGTATTCCAAAACCAATTACCGACATACAACACGGAAAGGCTTCCAGAACACTGATTTGGAACCCGACCCATAAGAGCAAAGAAGAGGAAAAAAATCACAACTACCTGGAGACAGATCCCCACATACACAAGTCAAAAGTAAAAATAGTAAGAAAGATTGCCATTTTTATGCACTATCAACAGACTTCTAAAACCATATTGACTAGAAAAAAAGAAATCATGGATAGATTACAGAGAAAACCCTAGTTCAGATACAAACTTCACCAATCAACCTCAAAAAGAGGGGGGTGGGAGGTGGGGAAACTGAGGTAGAGAGATTAACGCAAAGTAAAGTAACATGCATACATCATAAAGGTGTCAATCAAAAAGTCGTAGCATAGATTTCAGAGTTTCCAATAGCCTACAAAAAACGGGAGGGCAGGCGAACGGTATGATAGGTCACACCAATTGGGATGTAGACGAAAGGGAAAGAAGGCTTTAGAATATCTAAAAATGTTCTTAATTTAGAAGTTAAACTTCGCAGCATTGTATCGGAAACCAAACACGAGGTTAGGAACAAAAAAACAAAAAGGGTGAACCTTATGATTGGAATGAAGCATAGCAGGAGCAGCTGCGTTGACTCCCCGCCTCACTTTCCTCAGATACGCTGGTTGAAGGATACAGACTTTTCCTCCCTCTTATCAAATTAAGTGTCTTTTTAGAGATGCACACAATGTTATGAATAATGTACCGGGTTTGGTACCGGATTGAGCTCTGGACGGAACTGTACCGGTACTGGTCAGTACCGAGTACCATTTCGGGATATTTTTTAAATTTATAAAATGGTCTCCTAAAATTTTTAAAAATTATAAAATAGTCCAAATTCACATTTTCAAATCCAATTCAAACTCAAAGTCTCCAATAGTCCAAATCATCCAATCCAACAATACCGTGTATCCTCCATGATCCAATTAAAATTCCAAGTCTCCACCGATCCACCAAAATTTCAAAATCTATCAGAAATTCACAATCCAACCATCCAAGATCTAACTATCCATTCCAAACACAACAATAAATTGAATTAAGCAAGAAATTTTCAAAATCAAAAACAAAATTCATAAACCAACTTCGGTCTGGGCGAGTCTTCGGGTTTTGTCACGGGTCAGAGCGTCGACCCGTCTCCGGTGGCTTCAGTTGCATCTCCGGTGGCTTCCCTACGGTGTCGTGGGGCTATGGTGCGATGGCGACGAGCAGAGAAGCTGGTGGCGACGGCAACGGCGTGGAGGAATGACGAACCGAAGGGAGAACGACGAAGGGAGAACGACCAAGGGAGGTGAGCCGAGCGTCGAGGAGAACTGGAGGAGGCGAGGGTCGAGGAGGAGGCGATCTCCGGCGGTGAGGAGCAAGCGGCGCGACGTAGCACAGATGAGAGAAGAAGACGGCATGAGGAGAGAAGAAGGAGAGAAGAAGACGGCGTGAGGAGAGAAAGAGAGAAGAGTCGGGTTGGGGTAAGGGTTAGGTTAAATTTTAGGTTTAAAATTTTTTAAATTTGCAGTTAGGTCCCTAGAATTTTTTATTTTTACGGTACCGGCCGGAATTTTCCGAAATTGCCGGTTCCGGCCGGTACCGACCGAAAACCACCGGTACCGACCGGTATTTTTGGCCGGTACCGATGTGGCTGGTTCCGTTCCGGATTCCGGCCGGTACGGTACGTTCCGGCCGGTACCGGCCGGAACGGAACGAAACTCAAATCATTGGTCACAATATCAAATATCCCAACTAATCATGTGAGTTTATAAATTTGTAAAATCTAGAATAGTTAGTATTACATCTTATTCTTATCATTATCATTATTATTATATTATTATAAATTGTTTGTACTAAATTTATAGCTTAATATTTTATAAACTAATTAATTGATTCTATTATTTTTTTATTTTGTAGGAAACAAATCAATAGTAAACTTCATCTAAAAGAATAACTAAAAAAATTTACCTTGGAGAGTTTGTAGCTTAAAATAGTATGTAATAGTTTGGGATAATTATAATAAATATAATTATCTTGGCTATTAAATTTTGTAATTTTATATATTAGAAATTAGAATTTTGTACATTTTGGTATTTTTATATACTTATATTTATATATATACTAATAATTTTTATTTGCTTGTGTGACAATATTTTGACACCAAAAATCCGTATCATTTGTGAAATTTTCTTCAAAATGTGGAAAATTTTATTGAGATATAATTTAATTTTGAAACGTGAATCTTGGTTATTATGTTAAAACTTAAAACTTGAACTTTTTAATAATTTTGCAGTTATGATTGTTATTCCTTCTTTGAGCACTATCAACTATTAGCATGAAAACGCAGTTGTAATTGTCAAAGAAAAGATTTTTTCTACAATCGATCTTTTTTCCCACTAAATATCAACCTTAAAAATGACAGCCATCCGCATAGTATGATTTGCGCAATGTCTATTTATTCATACACAAATAGGCGGCTGACGAGGAGGATCCTTAGTTTAATTAAGCCAGTCCAGTGTCTGGCGAAGCTAGAAAGTCAATCTTTTCCAGCATTCCGCTCAAACGAGAGTTGTTATTGTACGTATATATCAACTGGTGGCTTCAACTTCAACGGAGCCTAGGCTCTCTTACATGCTAGAGAGTAGAGGGAGATGCCATCCATCCATGACGTTGAACAAGAAGAGTACGATATATGCAAGTTGGAAAATTTCAAGAGAAAAGGGTTCGGTTTTCTATGGGCACTATTTCACCTTCCAGGTTTTAGGAAAGAGAGCTTAATCTTACGTCTTACCCCGTAATGCCCAGTTGCGTGCTTCAATCAATAAAAAGCAAAACACAATTATTCAAACTTCTCTACCTAATTCAATGCCTCGAGAGGTTTGAAAGTCAAGATGGTGGGAGCACTTTCTTGAATGTTCATTCATTCCCTATATCATCATCGGAATGAACTTTTTCATCATTTTATGTCCTAATTATGTACAGTACATGTATCCATATGGATCTCAATCTTACCCTTTTATTCCTCATTCCATTATCATTATCTTTAGCTTTCTTGTTCGTGCGTAAAACAATTATATATATACTACTCACGAGCACATGAAAAGTTGGCGGACTTGCTTATTTCGCATTCTTTCCAACAAAGTAAACATTTGGTAGCTCTCTATTCTTCCAATGCATGTACCCTCAGAAACTTGTCAACTACCCTAACTAGTAAGGATCATATTTCAAAGCTGCATCAACGTTGTCTTTTAGTCTAACATGCAAAGATGAGCCTAAGTAAACATTGGATGCTGAAGGTGTTAGGTTGAAATTAATAGGACTAGCAGCATATGGGTCAAAAGATAAAGATGTCATTTATAAGTCAAAATGTGCATATGTATGTTCCAAATTGGGGGCAAATGAATGGAAAATCCCATCGTTGTAATTGAATTCGTGCGTAACTAATCACCTAGAAAGCAGTAGAGGAAAATGTGGAAGAGCCAAAAAGAGGCATCTATCTATACATGGGGAAGTGTGCATTGGTATTGATTTCATCTGAAATCGTTCATTTTACTTTGATGTGTGACGTATAGACCTTGAGTCCAGGTAAAGATAATGTGGAAAATATTGATTGAGATGTTTTTAGTTTTTGGAAGACCTTCTTTTTGACAAAAATCTTTGCCTTTTGGCAAGTGATCATAAAATGTCAATCTTTGTTAGTGTAGCAGGTTTCTGTTTTTTATATATATACACTTCTGAAAACATGTCACGTGGGTATGTAGGACAAAAGGTTTGGTAACACATTATCTCTACGTATAAGATGATTAAGTGGACAGCCATTTCCAAATTCGTCATCGTCGTCTAGTTTGAAATTTCGCAATGAATTAAAATTTGAGGAGGTCTAATAATACGCAATTTTATCCTTACAAAATAAAAAAACTGTTTTCGATAGACTCACATACAAATGAAACAATAAAAAAATGATGTGATATACAGAAATAATAATAATAATAATAATAAAATAAACTATTTATTCCTCTAAATAGTTTGGATACAAAAAGGAATCCTCGAGTGGAACAAGAATACTTAATTTTGCATTAAATGCATTACCAACTGGTACAATTTATCAACTCTTTTAAAATTAAAAATTATAAAATAATTTATTTTTTAATTACACCAGCTATTTAACTTATAAAAACAACTCACACTCCTACGATTGTCATCCCCGTTACTATTTCTTTCTTTGCACCCAGGGATTAATCTCCTTTCTTGTCATTAAGAGATAAGCCTGCCCTCATATAATCTATTTTGTGAGAGCTCTTTAAATTTTAATCCTGAAGTAGATGAAGTGATTTTCTTAAAAGGTGTTTATGAATAAAAGTTGCAACACTCTTTTTTACCAATACCTATTTTTATTAAAATAAAAATAAATAACTCTTGAATATCTTCTTCTTTTGTTGTAGTAGTAAATAAAAATATTTGAATGAAGACAAAATACAAGACATAAAGAACTAAGTGTCTCTCACTTTTTAATTAATCAATAATGCTACATGCTGGGGAAATATTTAAAGAAAAAATTATGGTGCACCATCAGGTTTTAATTAAAGTGATTAGTAATGTACCGAAGGAATTCGACTGTAAGCTTGGAAGGGGAAAAATATCTTCTTCTTTTTTAAAAAAAATGTAAGAGTGTCTTAGAAGGTGACCTATACAAGTAAGATATATAACACGTAGAATAGACCTTATTACGTGTCCCGAAAAGTTCAAGAAATGATTAACAATGAAAAAAATGCGAAATACCTGATTTCGATTTCATCTTAACTTTCGAAGCAATTTTTGCAGCCAAAACAAACTCCAATTTTCAAGGACCTTTTTAGAAAACATTCACTGACATGTAGTTAACGCCTTTCTACAGTTTTCTCAATATGTAAACGCTCTTAACAGTTTAGAACGTCTATAAGCTTACAAATTATATCAGCAATTACAAAAGACCTTAACCTTTATATATATGCAACTTTCATATTGGGCTTTCTTATCACAAGCCTGATATGGGTCCGGTCCACATTAATCGAGATTTATTTTTCTCTTGGACTTCAACCCATTAATTTAGATTATTTATTGGGCTATTTATTACCCTTATCTGAATCAAATTATGTAACTTAACTAATAAGTTATTGAAAAGCTAAAAAATACAATTAATAGTTGCCCAACATAAAGAGAAAGGATATAATTGCCCAACATTCTCCTCCTTAGACAATCATTAATTGCGATTTTTACTCAAGTTTAAAAATAGTTTGAACAATTGGTTAAGTCACATTGTTGTATTGGTACCAGATTTAAAAATTAAAAATATTGATCTTGAGGTAATGAAAGTCTAACATTTCGTCCTGTAAAGTTTTCGATATCAAAAAATATCAAACACATATGTAATGTGTGACACAGGTCCATTAAAATCATGAATATCTAATATCTTACTAACATGCATGAGAACATAGAGTGTGGCAAATTAGGATGATACATGTATAATCTATTACATATCATATTCATTTGTAGGTCTCGATTTCTCCAACTTTATGCTAACGTGCATTTTCTAAACAACAGTTTGCCAAATGCTAAACAACATTAAAGAAAACCTTGTTTTCTCTTACTAGATGCTAAACAAAATTAAAGAAAACCTTTATGTTCTCCAGCTGAATGCTAAACTGCATTAAAGAACCTTTATAGAATTATAACTTATATCTCCCTATGTCATATCAAATTTATAGATATCCGTACTAAACTCTATGTGCTAAATGACATAGGTCAATATTTATATATTCTGAATGACCTTTAAAATGCTTAAGATCAACATAAATCTTAAAGCTTTCATATGTATTATGGCTATACATAAGAACAGTTGTTACTAAGGATAAAAAGATGATCATCTATATTAATAAATAGCCATAATGTCATAATACATTAAAATGTACAAACATTTAAGGAGCAAGTACAATTATCCCTAACTACTACTATCTAAGGACCTTAATGTGCCCATACCGGATACATGTTTATTAAACACTAGTGGGTGAAATCCTTTAGTCAATGAATCGGCTAACATCTCCTCAATCTTGATATGCTCCACTTCGACATCGCCTTTTTTAATCAATTCCTTTATGGTCAAGTATTTGAACTCTAAATGCTTAGACCCTGTGATATTTTTGTTGTTGTTACTGAACAACATTGCAGTAAGATTGTCACAATATAACCAAATGGGTCTAGCTATCGAATCTACCACAGACAACTCAGAAATCAAGTTTATGAGTCAAACCACTTGTATAACAGCTCCATAACATGCAACAAACTTTGCATGCATGGTCGAGGAAGTCACCAGTGTCTGCTTGACACTCTTCCATGATACTGTACCATCTGCCAACATAAAAATGTACCCTGAAGTGGATTTACGATTACCCGGACACATAGTAAAATTAGAGTTTGTATACCTTGTGAGATTTAAATCGTTGACTTTTCTATATGTTAACATATAATCCTTGGTACCCTTTAGGTATCATAATACTCCTTCAACTGCATTCTAATGGTTTACACCTGAGTTAGCTAGATATCGACCTAGAATTCCAACAACAAATGCAATGTCTAGTCTAGTGCACACCTGAGCATACATTAGGCTACCAATTGCACTAGAGTACGGGACATTCCTCATAGCCTCTCTCTCAACTTTATTCTTTGGACACTGTTCCAAAGATAATCTCTGGCCATGAGAGATAGGTATTACAACATGTTTACATTCAGCTATATTACACCTTTGTAGTACTCACTCAATGTATGCTCTTTGTGAAAGGCTTAATGAGTGTTAAGATTTGTCCTAGTAAATCTGTATACCAAGGAAAAAAGATGTTTTACCTAAATCCTTCATGTCAAAGTGTTTGGCCAAAAGTTGCTTTACCTCATGCAACATGGTCAAATCATTTGATGTGGGCAAGATATCGTTTACATACAATAATAGGAAGATAACTTTGCTCCCACTGACCTTATAGTATAAGAATTTTTCAACATTGTTTTCTACAAAGCTGAATGAGGTCAAAACCTCTTCAAACTATAGGTACCAATGCCTAGAAGCTTGTTTCAAATTGTATAATGATTTAGTCAACTTATAAACTTTGTTAATTGCATCCTAATCCTGAAATCCTTCAGGTTGCTCCATATAGATCTATTTATAAAGGTCACCATTCAGGAAAGAGGTTTTAACATCCATCTAATGTAGTTCCATGTCACAATGAGCTACTATTGTCATAATCACTCTAAACGCATCCTTAAAGGATATGGGAGAGAAGGTAACATTGAAGTCAGCTCCTTCTCTCTGAGTGAATCCCCTAGAAACCAAATGCGCCTTAAACTGCTCAACTTGACCCTATGTGTCCTTCTTGGTCTTAAATAGTTACTTGCAATTAATAGGCCTGTAATGTTGAGGTAAATCAACAAGCTTTCATACCTTATTATATCTTATAGGTTGCATCTTATCCTTCATTGTTTCCCACTACAATTCTGCATAAGGTCTAGAAACGACTTCTATAAAAGTAAATGGATCCACAACATTCTCACCCAAATAGATTATGTAATCTGATGAGATAGTCGGTTGCCTTTCTCTGGTGGATCTGCGTAATTGCATAGGTTCTTGTACCTCAAAAACCTCTTCTTGAATAGGTATAAGTCCCTATGCCTGCATAAGCATGGCAGACCTGACTGTAAGAGAGGCAAATACGTAATAATGGTATTATCCATCCTACTATCTTTTGGAGGATGTAAGGATCCTCCCTTATTATGGACATCGTATTTTCGAAACTTAACCATTTGTGATTTCACTATTATAGTTCCTCCTTCTTTACAGTAAAATCTGTAGCCCTTAAAGTAGTCAAGATAACCTATTAAATAGTAATGAGAAGAACGAGGTTACAATTTTCTCTCATAAGGATTGTATAACCTTATCTCAACAGGGTAGCCCCACACATGAATGTGTGTAAGGCTTGGCTTCCTTTTAACCCAAAGTTCAAGAGGTGTCTTTGGTACTGACTTACTTGAGACTCTATTCAAGATATACAATGTCGTCTTGATGTCTTCACCCCAAAGATATTCAGGTAGGTTAGTTCTATTCTGCATTGACCTCATCATCTCCTTTAGGATTCGATTGCATCTTTCGACCACACCATTTCGATTAGGATTACCTAACATAGTGAATTGAGTCACCATTCTAACTAATTTAAAATGCCTGGAAAACAAGTTGTCCTATAACCCCATATCTGCCATAGTATTCCCTTCTCCTATCAGATCTGAGTATCTTTATTGATTTTTCCATTGGTTCTCAACCTCAGTCTTAGAGATCTTGAACTTATTAAGAGCGTCATACTTTTCCTTAAGCAAGAACACATAGTCATAGTGGGAATAATCATCTATAAATGTCAGAAAATATCTAACATTGCATAACATGATTGTATAGGAACCACTAACGTTTGTATGTATGAGGTACAATAAACCAAAAGCACAAGTTGGCCCCCTTTTCTTTATCTTGGTCAACTTACCCCTACAATAATCGATACATGTTTCCAGATCATTGAAGTCCAGAGTTGGAAGAATGTTATCCTTTATCAATCTTTCAAACCTCTCCCTAGAAATGTTGCAAAGACGTTTATGTCACAGCATGTACGATATTTCCTTTATGAAGGCTCTCTTTTGAGTAACATATTCAACAATACAAGAAGAGACATATATTTTGTTAGGAGTAAGACACATTCTATATAGTCCGTAGGACAAGAAAGCAGTTCTGATATGTCTTATATTGATAGAAATATTTACAACCTAAGTATCAAATACAAAACGATAGCCCTCTTTATCTAAAACTGATAAAGAGATCAAGTTCCATCTAAAAGATGGTATATAAAATGTGTTTCGTAAAACTAATTCAAACCCTGCATTGAGGTTCAAGCCTATATTTCCTACAAACAAAACATCCACCTCTTCATTGTTACCGACCATCAACTTCTTCGCTCCTTTATTCAGCCTTCTCCTGGATGTGAACCCTTGCATTGTGGAGCCAAGGACTTGATGTGATTATAGCTACATTGGATTCATGAATCATATAGGTCGAGGAGTTACCTAAAAGTTCCTATTTAACCTTTCACAGCTTGTACTTCGAGCAATTAGCCTTCCTATGCCCCTTCTTCTTATAGAAGAATCACCTCATACCTTTTATTTCATGTGGGCCTTTTAGCAATTATGGATTGCTTAGTCCGATTCTGTAAAGAGTTTGGGTTTCTTACCTTTACCTTTAGGCTATTGGGGCTTAGCCTTCCCTTTACCTTTGGTAGCTACAAATAGGGCTATATGAGGAGAACCCTTGCTGCAGCATACTGAAAAATCAAAGCATTAATGTCCCCGGCATCATCCTAAGAGATGTAGGAGGTAGCCAACATCTCAAACTCTCGAGGGAGAGTATGAGATACCTGATGCATTATGAGCTTGTCAGGAATAGATACATCTAGTGCCTTCAGCCTACTCTGAAGGTGAACCATCCTGATGATGTATTCTCTAACTCCTCCTTCTCTTATATACCTCATGGAGAACAACTATTTAATCAAAGTGCTCTGCTCCGCATGAGAAGACACCTTATACCTCTAGGAAACGTTATCCATTAACTTCTTTGCTATGACCGTCTCTAGTAATCCACTGAGACTAGTTTTTAGCACATTTTGGCTTGTTTTTAACTTGTTTTTTCATAACTAGCCTTATGTATACTACTTTTATGTAATCGTATACACACAAAAAAACGAAAAATGAATCAAAAATTGATGAAAAGTATAACGGATAAAAATCGAAAAATCTTCATTTTCGACAACTCGATCACGTAACTATTCTGATACCATGTGTAACACATAACATAAACCTTGTTATGTGTCCCGAGTTATTCATAAAAGGGTTAAAAATAAAAAATATTGAATATTTGATTTTGGTTTCATCTTGAATTCTTGACTTCTAAAGCGATTTTCGTGGCTAAAACAAGCTTCAATCTCGTGGGACCTTCATGAAAAACTTTCAATAATACATGGTTCAATTTTCCTAATACGTAAGTGCTTTTAATAGATTAGAAAATTCGTACGTAATAATAATATGAATAACTACAAAAAAAAACCTTGAAGATTATGTATAACTTCTATGTTAGACTTTCCCTTTGTAAACTTAATATAGTTCCGTTTATACTAATCATGATCCATAGCGAATAATAGGACCCATTATAGAAGGGTAAAATAGTAGTTAAAAATAGCTACATTTTGAATGACGGGTATTTTTAGGGGGGAAATAAGAAGAGTATAAGCATGGAATTCTATGTGACGTAGCAGTAGCAGAAGAGGGTCAGTCTATTTTCACCCTACCACTGTTACTCCCTCCTCCTGAGTCCTGTGTTAGCCCGGCGATTTGACGAGACGCACCTTTTATTAATAACGAGAACATGGGTTGATCTCCATCTCGGAGACCTTTCAACTCTGAAAATTCCCTTCTGTCCAATATAATATATATATAATATAAATAAATAGATAGAGAGATGCACTAACTAGCTAGCTATAGCTATTACTTACACCACCGTCGTCATCATCATGAAGCAGCCAAGCCTAGCCCAAAATATATAAATTTAATTATTTGTACAGTCAAAATAATATTCACAAGGGCACATTATTCGAGATCCAGATCAAACAAAGTTTGCCTGCAAGCACACGCCAAAGGTACTCGGCGTCCTCGAAGGAGAAGCCTTCCCTTACCCCCACACTTCTATTCTTTCTGTCTCCTGTTTTGAATATCATTATTATTAAGAGTAGTAGTACTTTGTTTGTTTGCTAAAGAAAATTAATAAATGGGGGGGGATGTGTAATTTGGTGTGTGAGGGAACGCATTTTTTGCTGATCCGCAATAAATGTGATGACCTTTTTGGATTCACATGGGATGGGACGGTGAAATTGAAAAAAGTAATTAATAATACCCATTTATTTTTTAATTATATTATACTATTCTTTTAGAATCATTCCATTTGCACAGGAATTTTCATCATTCCTTATCTCTGCCATTTCCCATCATCCTCCTGTTGCATTTGCCAGAGTGAATACAAAACAAAAAGAACACGGGAAGAAATGGTTTAATCCCCAGAAACGGACGTACACATGTATGGGGAAGAAAGAAAGAGCTTGTCTAGTCTTTCTTTCTTCCGCTGCTGCCATTTCTGTATCCCCTGAAAATTTGTAATGTTTTTTCTAATCTTGTGTTCTTTTACGTGAATATTTGTTTTGAATGAAAAAGGAAAGTAGGGACAAGATAAAAATGACCAAGGGAAGGGAAGGGAAAGGGGGGGTTGAAAAGATTATCGTGATTCTAATACACCACCCCCCAATGTCGTCCCAAAATTCTACTTTTCTTTCAAAGACAGCTGAGTCATACTATACATATAAATATATATATATATATATTTCTATACAAAAATAGAAGGTAAGGTAAGGAAAGGAAAGCTAAGATTCTTAATATTGGGGCGCTTGACCTTGACTTTACGAGTATAGCATCTCCAAGTAGCGCATTGAATATTATATATTCAAATCTGATATATTCCATCTTTGACATGACATTCTCTGAGGAGACGCATTCCATTTTAATTCGGGTCGTTTCACGTCACAACCAAAAGTCAAGCGAACTTGTAGCAATATTTAGTGGTGCAGCGCAGGTGGACACTTATAAATTACGTATGTCAGTCAATTCGAGGATAATTACCGTAATATTAAAAGATAAAAATAAGAAGTAGTATTAAATAATGTTATATTAAAATTTTTATATAACATATAAATTTCTTTATTACCCAAAAATTTATAAATATTGAGTTGTTTTTGATTGTTTTATCTTTATTACCCAAAAAGAAGAAAAAAAAGAATCATATCACATCATATCAACTTAGGCATACGTACAGAGAAGAACAGAAGTTGGGAGCGAGAAGCAAAGCTGTAGCAAGCTATTGCCGGCCTACAGCAATCACATCCCATCAGCCGCCTACACATTACTCCTTCAGATCCACCAAAAGCGAAGAAAATCACTACCCCTCAAAGTAAACGCAGCAATGGAAGAGAAAAACAAAGAGCATAATTAAAGATTATTATTATATAATATAGGGACAGGAGGAAGGTACAAGTGCGCGTATACCAAGGGCAAGGTTAGATGACAGAATCATGATAATTCTCTCGGGCTTTTGTACGTAGGATCAGAGCAGACAATATTAAAAATAATTATAAATAATAAACATAAATGGTAAGAGTAAATCTAATTCTTTCTGTTTCTCTGTACTCTTTCAATGCTATTTGTCTTTTGCCAACCTCCGGACAGCATATATTCATTTCTCTTTTTTTTTTTAAATAAAAAAAATTAGTTAACATTTATACCAGGTGTTATGTTACTGTATAATTAACCTGTCTCTAAAGATGATTGACAACACAAATTAGATGATAAGTAATACCTTTTCTTAATACAATGTGAACCTTGGCGGCTATTACGGGAGTCAAACTGAATGCATGAAGCTTATTTAAACAAAAAAATTTATGTATCATTTTATTAAATTTAAATACAAACTAATGTAATTGAAAATTTTTCTTCTCTTTCAATAACATTAACTATTATTAGGCCGTCTAGTATTTGCCATTTTTAATATAATTATTTACAAAATATTATTTAATTTCATAATGAAAAAGACTAACTTGTTTAATCATTTTATTTTTATCACACGTAATATTTGAAGGAAAATGAACTTCTATAAAGACTAAGGATTGGATTAGAATTTTGATAGCAAATTGATGCCTTAGAATAAAAACGAAATTAAAGTCTGAAGCTCAATTAGTATTTGGTGGAAGAGCACACAGGTGAGGATATCGGAGGAATAATGCACGTGAAGTGAGTAATGATTGGAAGATTTATACAAGTAAAATAATACTAAGGTATTAGAATTTTCAATAGTCGGCACCGCCTTTTGGGTTTGCCGTTAGCATTCCAAGTCTTTATTGTAATGTAAGAAATTTCTCCAAAATGAAAATGAAACGTGATCTATTTGAACATTCCCAGGGAATAATACTTCCTTCCCAACACTGACCTACTTATCTCATACACCACCGCCTGGATCGAAATATTACTACAAAAAGAAAGCATTTTCTTTAATCAATTTAACTGGTTTGAGTTTGACTCCTTTTTTTTTCTGATTTCTTTTGATTCGTCATTATACATTTCTCATGTGTTTGCACGTGGCGTTTTGTCATGCGCGACGCGGTACAAATAATAACGTGGCGTTGCGAACGTTTTCATCTAAACTTGGAAAAGCTCGGCTAAGTTAGAATTGAACGTTTTCGGTATCAGTAATCCGATGAAGAAGCAACCATACATTTGTAGGAACTTAATCTTAGAATTTTTGTTTAGACATAATTGTCCATTAATTAGAGTTGATGATTCATTTTAAGTGAACGCATCCGATCTAAAAGCTGTTCACTTGTTATAATATATCGCCATGAGAAGAAATAGACGAGAAATTAGAGTCAAAATCAAGGTGTGTCCCAGAAGACGCAGTTTTGGAAACAAAATCGAAATATTATTATAGCCCTACTTTGCTTGCTTGCCTTGCATGGACATAAAAAGATCATCACGACTTTTGTTTCTTAATATGTCAGAGAGAGAGAGAGAGAGGGAGAGAACAAAGGTCAAAATGAAGCAGTTGGCTTTTGTTTTTTCTTGGTTTTGCATAATGGCATCGCTGCAAATGGTCATACTTATATCTAGACGTAATGATTTTCGAGTGTAAACAGATCAGAAGCTCGTGAGTTCTCAGATTTCCAACAATTATTAATACGCACACATCGAAGGCTCTCTTTCTTTTTTCCTCTTCGTCTTTGCACCAAAAACTAAAAGAAATAGAGACAGAGCGCAGGCAGGAGGCAGGAGGCACTAGCAGGGTATTACCAGTCTCCCAAGGAATTTACAGCTTCGTCTCTTCCTTTTCCTCGTGGTCTCTCTCTCTCTGTCACTCTTTCTTTACAGGCAAAGAAAAAGTTAAACGTTATTCTTTTTTCCCCCTCTCCCAATCTTCTCTTACTTGGATCTGTTTATTAGTATCACTTTCTCTTAAACCCCTTTGTGTCCCGTTCGTGCGTAAGTTCATACCCTACACACTTCCTCCAGGGTTGAAAAAACCATAAGGTATTCTTCTGTATAGGGCAACCCAGAGCGACTGAAGAACAGAAAAAATCATAACTGTTGTCAACTGGAGAATTAGTTTGGAGGGCAAGCCAGGTGGAGAACAGGTGGTTAGCGGTGTAAAGGTGGAATCTTTCGGCTACCCAATTAAATTTTCAGACGGATAGAGATAATTTAAGGGACATGGGCAGTTGTGGTAGGAGTGGGGCTGTGAGGCAGTATATAAGATCGAAAGTACCTCGTTTGAGATGGACTCCTGAGCTTCACCATTGCTTTGTTCATGCCATCGAGAGGCTTGGTGGTCAAGACAGTAAGTCTACTTTGTTATTTCTTCTTTAGCAATCTTTTCTAGGTTTTGATTTAACCATGTGAATTTTACCTTACTATAGAGCTGTGTTCCCTGTTACCTTAATCCTTTTTTTTTTCTTCTTTTTTGCAGAAGCTACACCTAAACTTGTTCTTCAGCTGATGGATGTGAAAGGGCTTACCATTTCACATGTGAAGAGTCATCTTCAGGTTTCTGTTTTTCTTTTCTTTTTTAATTACTGTCTTCATTTATTCTTATAGACTTTTCCTACATGTTTGGATTCAAAAGTATTCGGTTTGCAAAATCAGTTTACTTACACATACTTATTTGTATTTGACCAGATGTATAGGAGCATGAGGAGTTACCTGGGCAGGCAAGGTATATATCCAAGCATCAAAGATAGGATCGGATATAATAACTATAATGTGTTCCAAGTCGTCAACTATTTGAAAATTTCTTTTATCTCGTGTAGAATTTTTCATCTTAAATGGTTTACATAATATGTTCGAAAGCATTCTGTTAAGCTTTCCTCTAATGGTTCTTACTTTTAAACGAAGATTTTGGAAATGGAGTAACAGCTGCCTCATCACCTCATTTATCGTCTCTCATTTCTAGCTAATTGAATTTTTGCCAAAACAGTGGAGTGCAAAGAAATTCTAAAACCTTGCCCAACCTTCTACTATTAGCATTATTAATGAAACCCACGATCCAAATTAAATCACGCCGATTTTTTTTTTTCCATGTTTTGAAGGAAGCATTAATAACAATATCAAACTAATAAAAGTATTTCTAACTTTAGTAGCTCTTTGTAATGACGTTTAAACGCACTGATTTCTCGCTCTCTTTCTCTTTCTATAATATCTATATCTATATGTGTGTGTGGGACAGATAAGAGCTCGACACAACATAGAAGACATACTTCTGACGAGCATAATGAATGTTTTGACGAAGTAAAAGCAAATGAAGAATCAGATACTCGGTTCGTCTACAGCATTCCTCACCCTTCAAAAAGGTTAGCTTTATTTGCAGTTCCTCATTGTTTCGGATACTACAAGTGCTTAGAAAAGGTGGATATAGACCTAGAAGCAAACAAAAGAAGATCTGCTACAATGCATTATGCGTTCCTTTCAAGGATGGACTTTTTTTTTCTTCTATGTGAAGTTTCCTTTTGTTTGATTTCACTTTTGCTTCCATGAACAGGGCAAGAACCGAGGCCAGTTCAATCTCTGATAAGAACCTGCAATGCAGCGAAGGAATAAGTGAGACAGTGGTCTCAAATCCGTACACTTTTCATGATCGTGTGGGAATAAGCGAGAGGACTAAGTGTGGTGGGGTTTTCAGATGGGGGCAATCCTATTATAAACCGCAGGAACAATACAATATACCCATCTCTGTGCCACGTGATCTTTGTAATCTCAATTGCGCACTGCCAGATTCTGATTTTCTCAAGGTAAAAAAAAAAAAAAAACTCTTTTATTTCTCTGTTGTAGTCGCAACAACCAGCTGTTTTTGGTTGGGTTTGGGTCTAACCTTTTGAACACAAGGAACTTGGTAGCTGACAGGTATATAAATAGAAGATAATGCGTTTTTATGACCACTGATATGATGGAATATGCAGCACTCTTTGTTAGTCTCCACTTGCATTCATTTCCATGATGTTACACACTGTATATTTTCATCTCACTGATAATGCGTCTTGGGTTTCTGAAGAAACATGTTTTATTTGGACTCCTTCCTAGTTGATAACAGCTGGTAATATGTGTATATATAACATTTAACAATATTACAAGTTAAAAGTTGTATAGCTGAACTCTAACAAAAAGTATGGATTAGGTTAGGAGGAATGTAGAGCGGAGCAGTATGAATTGAATTGTCGAAAACCGTTCCATTGGTTAATGATTGTATGGGCGTCTGATTGATGAAACACATACATTCTGTGGTCCACCATCACTTTTTCCATAACAAATGGGAAGGAGGGGACCTCTCATTTCTCTCTAGACACACAGGATGCAAAATTCAACAGTTTCATTATTTAAGAACCTACTGTTGGGGCAGTAGCAGTACTTGTACCCCGTCCCGTCCTTTCTTGTTTCTTGATTTTCAGGACTGTCTACGTCTGTCTAACTTTATTAGGCCTACATACTACTTCTTTGCATTAAGCAGCTCTTGTATTGCGGCATTATTTGTGCACTGATTAGCTGAAACCCCTAGTAATGTTTGGTTTGATTCTCTAAAAATATATAAATAAAAAAAAATGCCCATTTCATGGTTTTGTTTTAATAGATTACCAAGCCAGAGGATCAAAAGCGCATACCAACCGGCAATGCTTATGAATCTACGGTAAGCGGAAGAGAAGAAGGTCAGAACCATGGTGGATGCGAGCTGTCATTGTCACTCTCAATAACCACCCATCCTCAGTCCCAGAAGAGTAATAACTCTTCCACTAGTGAGATAAGCGAGGCATTCTCTTCCCATCCTGGGTTTAACGTCAAGGACTTGTATGATTCATCGTCTGGAAAACACAGCATTAACTTGGATCTATCAATCGCTCTTTGTGGTGGCTAATGCCCAATGTAAAGAAACGACATTTGGTTTTGTTGACTATCAACTTTTAGTGCTTCTGAGTAAATTTTTGGTTTGTAGTTTTAGCTTATTATCCATTTCGGTAAAATTTCTCCGCCATAATCCGCCCATTCATTGTTTGACATTGGTGGGATAGCTTGAACCTGCTTACTCGATCATCTTAGCTGCTTTATGTTATTTAAGATTCAGTTGCGTTGGGCCTAAGCTGCTGAGGGTAAATCATTAAGTTTAAGTGTGTGGGTCTCTGAAGTTGCAATAAAACATGTGAGAGATCGGGTTGACGATAAGTCTGTTTGCCATGTCTAGAGCTCAGATCTGGGGATCCATTCAAAACCTGGCTAAAAATTCCAAACTCCCTTCCCAAAATGAAATTGAAGTCGCCTGGCAATTGAAAAGGTCCTGGGCTTAAGGGTAGACATCCTCTTTGGGGGTTGCTAGCTCGACCCAGGTTAACTCAATCCGACTCATTAGCTTGTCTAGACTATCATATCAGTAAAGAAATGAGATGCATATTTAGTATTGGACGTGTATAAGCAATAATGTAAAAACCTAGGCCAATTTGATCGAGTTAAGCGTAAATTAGATTGATTTTCAGTTTGATTTGTACTCTTGAATAAAAACTAGCCGGGGTACTCTTGAATAAAAATTAACCGATCAAATAATAAATTGTTCGGTTTCTTTTAAACGAGTTCTTCATGTATGCATCTTTGTCTTCTCATAACACACTCAAGCCAGAAATCTCTTGTTGGTTTATGATTTTTTGTTTATGGTGATGATGGCTGAGGTCAAGATGTGGAGGTCTATCTTGTTCAAGAGCCGAATTTCGTCAAGTTCATCGTCTGATACAGTTGAGAAAGCCATAGGAAAACATAGAAGAAGAATGAGTATTGTTGAAAAAATTGCCTTCCTTTTATTTCATTGGTAAATCCATATTTATCGTAGATTGCATTGGAAGATAAATATCAAATCCTAAGAAACAAAAGCCTTTTGAGTCATTAAACTAGGAAACTAACATTGGTTACAAACTAACTCTTATTTGACCTATTCCTAACAAAACTCTAACAAATAAGATATTCCTTGCTCTTCACAAGAGAGTTGGTCTTCAAGTCGAAACGACATATCAATCCTTCTCTCCTTTAAGTCCCTTGTTCCCAAGGGAGAAAGAAGGATAACTCCTCGTAAGTCGTTGCGTATCTTCCCAGGTTGCATCTTCTTCGGCCACCCCTTGCCATTTAACCAATACTTCGAATTTGGGTCTGTAACATCCTTTTTGGATTGTACATTGTTGTAGCAACCTTCTTTGGCTGGGGAAGCACAGTCTTGTCTTCAGAGGTTGGAGGAAGAGCAGACATCATTGGAGTTGCTCCCAAACACCTTTTAAGTTGACTAACATGAAAGGCGTTATATATGCGCGATCTTGAAGGTAACTCAAGTCGATAAGCTACAGCTCCGATTCTCTCAATCAACTTGTAAGGATCGAAATATCTTGGAGAAAGCTTAAGGGAGGCTCGAAATAAAATAGAGGTTTGCCTACAAGGTTGCAATTTGAGGTAAATGGGATCGCCCATTTCGAACTCCATATCAAGACGATGTTGATATGTCAAACTTTTCATGTGGTTTTGTGCCTGCAGGAGAGCGAAACACAGGTCCTTAAGAATTGTATCTCTATCTTGCAAGTAAGTGTCCACCGTAACAACCTTAGATATTTCAGGTACATAACACATTAGACTTAGAGGTGGTATGCCATAGACAGCTTCAAATGGTGTGGTGTAGGTGGAAGAATGGTATGATGTATTGTAACTATAATCGGCCCATGGTAGCCATTCCCTCCATCTCCTTGGTTGCTTAGAAGTAAAACATCGGAGGTACTATTCTAAAGTACAATTGACCACTTCAGTTTGACCATCCGTTTGGGGATGGTAACTTGAACTCATATTGAGTTAGGTACCCTGTAAAAGAAACAAACTTTCCAAAAATTGCTCATAAAAATTGGGTCACGATCACTTACAATGCTAGACAGAACGCCATACAACTTGATGATGTTGGCAACGATCATAGAAGTGAAAGGATGAGCCAAGGGAATGAAGTGAGTATATTTAGACAGCTGGTCCACTACCATGATGACTTAAGCTCCTCTTGAATTCGGGGGTCCCTCTATAAAATCCATAGTGACATCACTCGATATTCTATCAGGAATCGGTAGGGGTTGAAGAAACCCAGTAGGTGCCATGTTGTCAGTCTTATGACGTTGGCAGACATCACAACTCTGAATATAATCTTGTATAGTTTTCTACATACCCACCTAAGTAAAATCGGAACGAACTTGAGCGAGAGTTTTGAAGAACCCAAAATGTCCTCCAGTTGAGGTCTCATGTAGTTAAGAGAGAATAAGAGGAATTATTGAAGCAAGAGGATTTAAGATTTTCCTTTTCATCAAAAGACCATACCCCATCACGTTGGCAGGCTTGTGGATTGGTTCTCAAAATCTCATAAAATTTGTCTTGTTCACATTCACGATGCAATTGACACCACCAGTCGGCCTCGAGATGAGAGACGACAATGAACACGACCTCCATTTGTCGAGATAAAGAATTGAAAACCTGATTTTCTTCCCCCTTCTTATACTCAATGCAGTAATCATATCATCAATTTGGGCAGCCGACAAGCTTATGAGGGAGTGGTGATCCGTTGCTTCAGTAAATTTTTAAGGCTCATTTGATCGGTTCGAACAATGAAAGAACTCCCTTACAGATAAGGACGCCATTTACAGATGGACTTAACAATTGCCAACATCTTCTTCTCGTAAGTTGACAATTTGAGGGCGACACCTTTCAATCTTTCATTGAAATAAGGAATAGGCCTCTTGTCTTGCATCAAAACCACACCAATTCCGTTGCCACAAGCATCACTCTTTATGATGAAGGGATGAGGAAAATCAAGAAGCCGCAAGATCGAGGTGCTAGTTAACATCTCCTTTAGCTGGTCAAAAGAAGTAGCTCCTTCTTTTGTCCATTCAAATCCTTCCTTCCCTAACATCTTTTTAAGGGGAGCAACAATGGAGTCGAAATTTTTGACAAACTTGCGATAGTAACCCGCTAAGCCTAAGAACCCTTGGACCTAGCGAATGGTTATTGGAGTTGGCCATTCTTTAATCACTCTAATTTTCTCAGAGTCTGGTTCAACTCCATCCTTCGATATAACATGAAATAAATATTCAATTTTCTACACACCAAAAACACACTTTTCTCTTTTCACATACAATTTGTGTTAGTTTAACACTGCTAGAACCAATTGAATATGCTGTAAATGTTCTTCCCAAGTCTTTGAATAAATTAAAATGTCATAAAAAAAACCAAAACAAACTTGCGCAAATAAGGGCAGAAGATCTCGTTCATCAAACTTTAGAATGTCGAAAGGCATTTGACAGTCCAAATGGTATCATGGAGAACTCGTAATGTCCTTCATGAGTACGGAAAGCAGTTTTAGGGACGTCAGCCTCATATATACGGATTTGATGGTACACGTGCGTCAAATCTACCTTTGATTAACATTGGGCTCCAAACAACTCGTCTAAGAGTTCGTTAATCACTAGAATTGGAAATCGTTCTTTGATGGTGATGGAATTAAACGCTCGGTAGTCGATACAAAATCTTCAATCTCTGTTGGCCTTTTTAACTAATAACACCAGGTATGAGAATGGGCTAGTACTGGGATAGATCAAACTAGATGCAAGCAGTTCTCAAACTTGTCTCTCTATTTCAGTTTTTGGTAATGAGGATATCGATATGGTCATATGATGACAGGCTGCGAATTTGGGATGAGGGAGATTCAGTGGTCCTTCTCTCTTTTAGGAGGAAGTTAGGTGGGGGCTTGAAAAAGGTAGGAATGGTCTTTGAGGATTTATTGAGGACGGAAGGATGAGAGGTTGAAAATTTTATGGCATGAAATTATGAGGGAATGAGTTGAATAAAAAATCCGATTCCCACTAGGTTACTAGAACTCAGCTAGGCAATTTCCTTATCAGATAAAGACTCTATCTCTTTGTACTGCAAGCTATTAAAAAAATAATGGACCTCATTCAGAATAAAAGACATAGTCAACTTATGGTAGTCTATGGTAATAGGCCATAGGGTTTCCAACCATTGGACCCCTAGAACAATTGAACAAGTTGCTATGGGCAAGATATAAAAATTGGCTTCAATGAGGCAGCCTTGATATTGACGCGTAAACCACGACAAACTCCTGTGCACTCAATTCTTTCCTAGTTTGCAACTATCACGTGGAATCATGTATTGGTATCAACAGGGAGTCCAAACTAGATGACCAATTTTTGTTCGGTGAAGTTGTGGGTGTTGCCTTCATCGATCAATACTATGACCTCTTTAATTTTTAGATTTCCTTTAACTCAAAAAGTTTGGGGGTGCTGTGCACCAGTGATAGCGTAGATGGATACATCGGTGACCAGGTACGAACTTTTCGTCATAGTAAAAGCATAGTCCTTTCTCTCTTCTTTCTCATGTTTCTAGTGGGGAGAGTTTCCTGAAATTAGGAATTCTTGCTTTAGTTATTGGAGCTGGTCCTAACACGCCAGGATTGGATGATGGCAGGTTGGGTTTTGTGGTTCCAAGTGCCAAAGTACACGACGTAGTGAGAGGTCGTTTCTGTAGTCCATTCCTTTCCTCTACAAGGCATGTTATACTGATAGCTTCAGTATCTTGACGTCCAATCGAACTTGATCCTTGAGTCCGGCAACAAAACAACCCAGTAAGAATTTTTAGGCAACTCTTCAACTCAATGTGATAGCCACTCAAATTGGTTTTAATAGGCTCCAACAGTGGTTGTTTGTTTGAGGTGAGTAAGTGCCTCGAATTCGGTAGGTCCAAACCTCTCAAGGAGGGCCTTCATGAATTCATCCCAAGACATAGGGCCTCGCGTTTTGGAGTACCACCTATGCCATTGCAACGCTAGCCCTTCCATGGAAGAATGGGTTTTCAACATGGGGTCATGGCGATGAAATGGAAACTTTGATGAAATGCAGTTCAAACATCATGGTTTGCATCATCGAAATCATTCGGTTGATGCTGTGTTGGGTTCCGATTCCTCTTTCTTATTAAATAAGTTTAAATTTATTTTGAGGTTTAGTTTGCCTAATTCCTTTTAGTTAGAATAATTTGAGGTTTTAATCCTTAGGTGAATGAAATTTTTAATGGAGGAATTAAGAATTAATTAGAGTTTTGTATAGAGTTAGTAAAAAAGTAAAGAAATAAGATGAGTAAGGTCTTTTTAGGTAGATCACTTAGGTTCTTAAAGTATAAGACTAATAAGGAGGGGCATTTTAGTCTTTTAGTATCATTAAAAGAAGAAAGAAGGAAACAAAAGGGCATGAGGTCGTGGGTGTAGGAAGGCTACGAAATCTTTCAAGTAAAAAGGAGAGAGTGAGTTTTCGGTGGAAAAGGGAAGAAGAGAAGAAGAAGAAGAAAAATAGGATTTCACTTTCCTTGCTTTAGAAGAAGGTTTTTAAGGGTTTTTCAAGAAGGAAAAAGGAAGAGGAAGGTTTAATCTTCCATTAGAGGCAAAAATCAAATTTCATGGGTGGCTATTAAGGTAAGGTATTTTTGAAATCCTTTGGAAATTCTAATGGGTTTTGGTCTAATAGCTTAGGAAAAGTTTGTGTAAGGTTTTAATAGGATTAATTTCATACTTTTATTGCTTTAAATTGCCCAATTTCGATATCCCTTATAATGTTGGGATTCTTGTGTTTTGATGAAGGGCAAGAGAGGCAAGAGGAGTTAGAGGAAAGGCAAATTGATCAAGCTTAGAGCTAAAGGAATTAAGGTGGGTGATATTTTAATAATTGAGTTAATAAGCATATTAAATATTTTGTCATAAATGTCATTTATTGCTTTCCAATGAATTATCAACGTTGTATTTATCATTCTTTGGGATGTTTTAAACTTGTATTGTGTGTCTTTTGCAAGGAAATATTTGTAAAACTGTTTGTCAAGTGAAAAAGATTAGAACATGTGATTCCGGAAAAATGCCATTTTGAGCGATTATGTGTGAATTATGTGAAATGCATATTTATATGGGTTTGGGGTGGTCCCTTAAAAGTCAAGTGCACTTGTCTATTTCATAGGCTTCTCTCGCCTGCCCGCTAGTGACCTTGGAGCTCCTCACGAACTCCCATAAGTTCATAGCTACACATGACTGCTTCGTGGGAATGTGTAGTACGTTCCGTTTGGATCCACCCGAACCATCTCTATGTGTTTATGTGACATTGCTTTGTAATTGTTGATTTTGTAAATTTTTTAAATCAATTAAAATTGATGAGGAATTCCTTATGGAAAAAGTGATTTTAGTAAAATTGTTTTGAAAAGAATTGTTAAAGAATTTTTGCATGTTTATTCTTAGTTATTAAATTGTTACCCACTGAGCCGTCAAGCTCAAACCCCTTTTCCCCTCCACAGGCAACGAGCAAGAAACTGAGTAACTACACCGGGATCAAGGCATTACTCCTGTTTCATTTTGATTTTGGAAGTTAGATTTTATCACCAAAGCTTTAGATGCATTTTAGCACAAAAGTTATTGTTTATGTAACTTTCTTTGTATTTTGACTTTTGGATACTTTTAATGTATTAGGGATAAAATTCCCTCTAAAGCTTTGTATTAACCTATGTTTTTCATGTAAATGCAAGAAAATTGAGTTGTAAAGTATTCTTGTATATATTGCTTTAAAATGTGTTGTTTTATAGTTTGAAAATGACTAGATGAATA
>JANZLF010000003.1:22654673-22667336 GCA_026546835.1 Erythroxylum foetidum
ACTACACATCATTGAAAAGATTTATAAAAAACATGCATTTGTTATAATTAGTTTATAAGTCTGTAGATAGCAATGAAGAATTTGAAAATTTTAAGGATAATAAGACATAACCTCTTTCAAAAATACAAATTTGATTTTTATTGTTATTTTAAGTTTTATATTGAACTCAAATTTAATTTGAATTATTAGACATTAGTGTATTTTTTATTTCAAAAAAATATTTAATGTTTAATTACTTTTATAACATTTACTTCTTATTTATTATATACCGGTTTTATAGTAGTTTAATACCGGTTGAACTTTTAAACCTTAAACTTTTTCTTTGACCAATTTTATGTCTAATTTGGTTTTTAAAACATTGTGTATAATTTATTCTATAAGGACAAGTTACTTAGCTTCATCTCTTGCTTACAAGGTTGACATAAATAGAGCTAAGATGACAAAAAGTGCCAAAGAAGCAATCAAAGGATGTTGCTTCATTTGCGAGTGGCATCACTATACTAGTAAGTGTTCAAAATGGAAGGTGATACAAAATAATAAGCTGCTTTCATGGACATATTAACCTAAGACTAAAAAAGTCAAAAAAATAGACTTCCTTTATGTTAGAAGCCCACTTATGACAATATGAAAGGTAAACTTGCAGTGATAATCTCAAGTTTGTGTAGTCTTGGCTTTATAATGAAAATACGTAAGGAAAACTTTTGCTTTATCTAGAAGGATTTTTATTCCTCACAAGTACAGATAAGGATAAGGCTTATCCTCATTATATACAATTTATTAAAAAGTTATTTGTATCTATCTAAGTCTTATAGCGAAATATCTACATAGAAGGCAAAGGATGAAAGGGGTATCTTACTTTCATTATTTATATTATTTTTCAACCTTAGTAACTTGAGTGTCAGAATGTTCCTATAAGAGAAATGTCTCACACTTTGACATTAATTCTTTGTATGCTAGATGGATCCAAAACTTAGTAGGCCCACCATTTCTTTCATGAGCCTATTTTAGTTTGCATCATTTCAAGTCATTTGTACGTAATGTTTCTAATTGAGTAACCACCACTTAAATCAAATATCCTCAAAGGTGGATTTAGAAAGAAGTAACTTTTACAATAAATCAATATAAAAAATTTATTATACTAGCGAACCTTTAATAATGGAAACACTAGTCAATATGCCTTTGGTAATCCTTCAACGATACTTAATCAATAACCTTTATAAGGTAAAGAAACCCACCAAGGAAAAGAAACCCACCAAGGATTTGCTTCATTCATATTCTACCTTACCAATAAAAGAAACCCCACCTTAAATTTGACACAAATGCCTGAGAGATTGTGTTAGTAATTATTACTTAGGTTCAAGATACCAAATTTAAACATATAAGAGGAGATGAAGGATATCATAGATCATATTCACAGGTATAGGAATTAGTAGATCTACAAGGAGTAACAAGCACCATCAAACGTAAAACATTTCTCATACATGCTAATAGGGCCAACAAAGTTATGGTTTGGTCAGATTGTCGAAGCCTCCAAAATAATTCTGATCCTCCAAACTTTTATAGTAGTCGTGGAACCAGGTTGAATCCCTAGAGAACTAAACACTAGCTTCTTAATTTCAATTAATAAAAGTAAGTGAGGGTTTTTTTGATTGATTAACTGATTAACTAAAATTAATAAAAAACAAATTAAATCAATTGAATTTAAAAATAAGAAAATCAAGATTACCAAATTTTGATTCAAGGAAAAGATCTCATTTAATTGTAACATTGACCATTGATTTAAAAAGAATATTTTCATGATTCGAATAGTTAGTCTAAAACATATTATGATAGCCATAATAAGTCTCAAAATTTCCTAAATTAATTGGTTCAAACCTAACATCCAAACCAAAAGTTATCATCTATTGACTAGGTGTGATAACATTCTATATCAAATAAATGATAGCAATAAGTTCTGTAAAAAATACTAAACCCTAAATTAAATAATTAAGATTAGTTGCAACTATTGAATTTAGTTTTCTTGTTTATCATAAGTTAAATATAGAAATTTATAAATAACCTATTTGGCCTTTGTACCAATCCTTCATGACAATTCCAGATCACTGAATTCATGGATGTCGATAGAATAATTAATATTAAATTAAATTGTCAAATTAATCTAATATTATTTATTCATGAAATATGAGAACTCAAAACAAGAAATACTTGAATTAAAACTAGAATAAAAGGTTGGAACACAAAACCTTACAAAGTTACAACTAAAATATCGAATCTCCTTGAATAAAAAAGATTTAGTTTCGTCACACATGGCTTTCGCTCAAATAACAAAAATAGAAGAAAGATAAAGAATTATTAAAAATGTAAAAAGAAAGAACCTTTTTCTATTGTGAGGAACGTCCCTTTTATAATATTTTTAAATATAATCCTAATCTAACTCTAACTTGTACAGATGTCTATCCAAAACGAATTCAAATTTCTACATGATAAGGATAAGGCAAAGTCTTGCAATCAAACTCCAACTCTTTAAGTGATCAATTTTATCCAATGTAGCAATCTTTCCACTTCATCCTTAAATTTTGTAATTATCGCCAATAATGTCCCAATTTGATGCAATCTCTACTCTTTATCTCCTAAATCAAAACAAACATTATTTTCATAGTTAAGCACCAAAATAAATCTAAAACAAAGAAGATAATATCAAATAATATGTTAAGATGAGATCTTATCAAATTCTCCCACATCGGACTCATGCTTGTCCTCAAGCATACATCAATTTAATACATTAATCATCTTCACAACAACCTCTCATCTCCTTTCATGCTATCCAAAAATATCCAAAAGCTAATTCACATTTAAGGTTAAGATAAAAAAGCAATCGAGAGAACAAGTATTCATAGGACACATTGTTAAAACATAGCATTTCATCAATTCCATCAAAATCAAATGAACAAGAATTGACACCCTCATAAGGATTTCACTCTATACACTCAAAATGTTTAGGGTTCATTACAGTCTCAAATCAAAACATAATGAGTTAATTCCACAAGCTTGCTCAAGAATCATATCTCCACCATTAAACAATAATGAATCTAATGCATAAATCAAAGGGACTTTATAATGGTTGTAACGTGGCTTAGGTATGGTATGACAATAAGAAGCTTTTTGGCTAAATAAATTGAAGGAAATCATACAAACTTATCCACACATGACTAGTAATAGTTGTCTTTAGACAACAAATAGAAGTAAATAACCCCCAACTCTTCGCGAGCAAAAAAGAGCTTTAGCTGTTGACCCAATTATAGAAATGCAAGTTAAGATTGACAACTTGACTTAACAGCTAAATAACATGAAGATCTCTTCTTCGGATCTTGTCAAGCCATTTAACAAAGAAGCAAATTGTGTGGACAAGATAGTCACGATGGTATTGATTGTTTTGTAATGAAGCATAATGAAGTTGAACAGGTTAATTACATAGGAGCACAATTTGGTAAAGGAGGGAGGAACAACCTTTACTCAAACACATATAACCCTCGGTGGAAGAACCACTTGAACTTCTTTTGATTGAATAATGTAGGAGGTCAATTCCGACCTCAAAAGCCACCTAGTTTTGAATAGGGGAAACCAAACTTGATGGAATCTAAGTTGGATAAGTTTTTGGATAAGCTTAGAAGCCTAGATGATGCTCTAAAGAATTTGGAAGGTAGATTTGAGCAAGTAACAAAGAATTATGCCTCTTTGAATTGGTGAAGATTAAGTGGAATTTAATATGAACAAGGGTTTAAAGAATCTGAAGGAAATCAGCGTATGTATGAAAATTAATGTTTTAAAAATCAGATCAGACATCGAATCAATCAAAGGAAAGGTTTAAGGTTTAAAGGTTTAACTACTAGTGAACCGCTATAAAACTGGTATACAACAAATAAGAAGTAAAAGTTATAAGAATAAGTAAAAACAAAATATTTTATTGAAATAAAAAATACACCAATGTCTATTATTATATAATGAATTAATAATAAATAAATATGAATCTAATATAAAACTTAAAATAACAATAAAAATCAAATTTGTATTTGTGAAGGAGGTTGTGTTTCATCATCGTCAAAAGCTCTAAATTCTCTAACGCTATTTAAAGACTCGTAAACCACGCTTTCATCCAAAGTATTTGCATCAAATTCTTCTACTGTATTTAAATAAATTACAAATTAATAATGTATGAAATTATTCTCAATTGTAAACTTGTGATACATTATACTTTTAAGTTACCCTAAAAATGACTTCTCATCTGACTTAATAATCCTTAACAACCTTATAAGTAGAGCCACAATCTTCACAGTGATCAAGTAATCATCCCAATTTTTTCCTTTTTTCATCTTTGATAACTTATAACTTGAAAAGTGTTTACTTGTCACTAAATTTTGAAATTATTGCTTATGTTCATAAATACTTTTTAAAGCAATAAATGTAGTTGCAAACTTGTTAGCAATGAGACACACGATCTCAACTCAATCTTCTTGCTTTCTTAATCATAAAAAATGTGATATGATTATGCATAAAAATTATGATCTTAGATGCACGAGTAGCAAGACTAGAAAATATGATCCATACCACCAATACCTTTTAAAATAATATTTATACAATGAGCAACACATAGAGACTAATAAATATGTTCATACTTTGATTGTAATAAACACCAAGCTGATACATAATTAGCTGCATTATCTATAATAAAATGCATAATATTCTTTACTCCAACCCATTTGAAAATTTTAGAAAGTAATTTAGATAAGGCATTTGCATTTTTTACCATATCAGAAGCATCAACAGACTTGATAAAAGTTGTTCCAATATTACAATAAATCAAGAAATTAATCAAGTTTTTTCAGTCTTTGATCAGTCGACCCATCTGCCATAATAGTGCATCTTGTCGATTCCTAACTAGACTTATATATATCCACAATTAACTGACATTATTTTTTTAAATCTTGAAGAAAAGGCACACTCATCTCATAATAAGAAGGTACCTTAAATCCTGGACCTATTGTTGTTGTAGCATCTATTGCTTCTTGAAAATATGGTGAATTTAAAGCATTTAAAGGAATGCATGAGTGATAGAAACATCTAGCCTATGCTCTTTTACATCGTAAAACAACATTCGTATAAGTCAAAACACTTTGTAGACTAGGATGAGAACTAGGAGCAGTTCTTGAAGAAAAATAAGAATCTATCAACAATAGCTTTCCTTTTTTCCTTTATCTAGTACTTGTTGTGTTTCATCGTCTCCAAATGATATATCATGAACTTTTTTATTTTCCTTTTCCTTTTTTACTTGTTGCTGCAAATATTTTTCAATCATATCACGTAGATTAAGTGGTACTTTTTTTGCAAGAAGTAATATTAGCCTTAACTCCAGCAAAATGTTCTTTCATTCTATAAATTCCACCCCTTTAAATATTCTACTGCAAAATATACAATTATATTGGATATTCCCATCAAATGCTTGAGAAGAAGACAAACAATTCCATGCTGGATTGGACTTACCACAAATAGATGATGCGATATTCATCGAATCTTTTTCTATTGATTCTATATTCTCCATTATGATTTAACTTAAAAGTATAAAAAATAATTAGGTATACTATGGTCAGGGTAAAAGTCTCCTAAAAATAATTCTCGTCATCAACAGTCACAAACTTAAAATTGTTCTTTAGGATACCCTTTTTTAACAATTTATGAACCTTATTTCATTGAATAAGGTAAATTGTAAATATATAAAAGGATAGTCATAAGTATAAAATTTTTGTTTAGGATACACTTTAACATATAGAGGAATCCGTAAAAATATGTCATCACTTGAAATTCTAGATTTAATGAAATTCATGTATTATTTAATATATTGTTTAACTTTCAAGCAAATCTTTAAAATATTGACAATTCAATTCTAAATTGAATTAGATCTAAGGTTTGACAAATTTTCAATCTAAATCGCTTGTAGCTTTAGTTACAAGGTTTTTCTTTATTTGACTTTGACATAAAAAAATAACTACTAATTTAATATGTTAGATGATACATAATTCTCACTCCGATTTTTGTATTTATGTTAATTTTAAGATCCTTCTTCTTCTAAGTATCATCTTTTAGGTAATCAAATTCTTTTAATTGAAAACTTATGCAAACAAGTGAGATCATCATTTTACTAGGAAATTATTAAAAAGGCACATTTAAAGACCAATACAAATCAGTAATCACATACACGGTGAATGAAATCAAATCACATACATACACAGAAGACCAAATACACCCACTTATTAAACTTTGGTCTAGCAATTACTTACGCTAATTCAAATAATTGATTGTTATGTTGTTAAAATATTGTAAGTGTAGTTTTCATTCAAAATTGTATATATAACACAACTTTAAAGAAGATTAATTAATCAATAACTATGAATAAAGTAGAGATCTTTTGTAGTTGGTACTCTTTTAAACAAGCTCTAAAATCTGTATTTCACTCCAAAATAAATTCTTTATTTTGTTATCTTTTAACGTATCTGAAACTTAAATAACATAGTCTAAAATATGTATTTCACTCCAAAACAAATTCTATATTTCATTATCTCTTAACATATCTGAAATTTAAATAACACAGTCCATAATCTATATTTCACTTCAAAACAAATTATGTGTTTCACTCCAAATCAAACTCTCAGATTTAAGTTGAAGCCACAACGTCGAGGTGACTTTGTTTGCAATGTCTAATTAGCATCTCAGTGAGAGAGAGAGATAGTGAGGCACGGTATGAATTGTTAGAAACTTCTTCCCATCTCTACCTGAAGTATATTAACTCATCACAAAGACAATTATAGTGTTCAGAGAATAATCTCAATCATTGATCGTTCCAAATGGGACAAAGAATTGTTTCAATTGGGGAGTTGGATCTTAACGGAATTAATCATATGCTAGTTCTAGAACTCATTTCATAGATTTCAAGACTCATTTTGTTGAGTTCCAAAAGAAACCATAAGGATTGCAGAAGCCAAATTCATCAAATCCATTTTAGGAATGACTGATTTAGACTTCACTTACAGTGTCGAAAGGTGTGGAGCCTGTCTGATTCCTTCTCGCTCTCTTACAGTGTCCATAGATGTGGAGCTTGTCTAGTTTTTAAAACATTAATGAAAATTGACATTATGGATGAAGGTATGCAAGAACAAGTAGAGAGTTGCGTTGTAGAAATAAAATCAATAGAAATGGAGATAGATAATAAAGCTGAGAAAGGAAAGAAGGCTGAGTCTAAAAGAGAGGATGAGATGGAGGAGTCAGGTGTTCAAACTCATCAAGACATATTAGTTCGAATTGAAACACCCATACCACCCTTCACAAAGAAACCACCCACTTTAGAGCTTAAACTTTTGCCTACCCATCTCAGATATACATTCTTAGGTGAATGTCAAACTTTTCCCATTATCCTTTTCAATCAACTAGATGGGAAACAAAAGAGTAAGGTGGCAGCCATTGTTAGGAAGAGCATGAAGAAAATATGATGGCAAATATCCGACATTTGAGGTATATGTGTATGCATTGAATAAACCTCAAAGAAGGATGTAGAGCGATAAAGGGAATGTCAACGTAGGTTAAACCCTTACATGAAATAAGTGGTTAAGAAAGAAGTAGTAAAACTCTTAGATGATGAGATAATCTATCTCATATCTAATAGTGAATGGGTCAGCCTGGTACAGTGTGTACGAAAGAAAGGTGGAATGAATGTAATGGAGAGTGAAAGTAGAGAATTAATTTCAACAAGAACAATCACGAGATGGAGAGTGTGCATATAGATTATTGCAAACTCAACAAGGTGACTAAAAAAGACCGTTTCTCTCTCTCATTTATAGATCAAATGATAGAAAGAGTGGTTGGACATTCTTTCTGCTGCTTCTTGGATAGTTACTCGGGGTATAATCAAATATTCATTTGCCCCAAGGACAAAAAAAGGTCACTTTCACATGTCTCTATAGTACCTTTGTATATAGACGGATGACTTTTGGATTATGCAATGCCCCAACCACATTTCAAAGATGTATGATGTCCATCTTCACAGATATGATATAACACATAATGGAAGTTTTTATGGATGATTTCTCAATTTTTGGAGATTTTTTGAAATGCGTCTAACCAATTTGGATAGGGTACTCCAAGGATATGAAGAATCACATTTAGTGTTGAATTGAGATAAGTGTCACTTTATGGTGTAGGAGGGGAAAGTGCTCTAGCACAAAATTTTGCACCAAAGATTTGAAGTAGATAAAACAAAAACTGAAGTTATAGAGAAAATTCCACCTCTAATCAACGTCAAAGGTCTGCGTGGATTCTTAGGCAATGTTGGGTTCTACTGTCACTTCATTAGGGATTTCTCGTAAATTGCAAGACCCTTGACAAACTTGTTAGTTAAGGATGTGCCCTTCCTCTTTGATGAAAACTATTTATCTACATTTAATCAATTAAATGAGGCACTAACATTAGCCCTAATCTTAATGCCACCTGATTGGATACTCCCATTTGAGGTTATGTGTGATGCGAGTGACTAGGCAATAGGTTACGTATTGGGTCAAAGGAGAGAAAAAAGGTTACATGTGATATACTATGTAAACAAAACCTTTACAGGACCTCAACTTAATTACACCATTATAGAAAAGGAATTGCTCGTAGTGGTGTATGCACGTGACAAGTTTCGATCGTACCTATTGGGATCTAAAGTAATCGTATTCACCAACCACGTTGCTTTAAAATATCCTTTTGCCAATAAGGACATGAAATTGAAACTTATTTGATGGGTTTTCATTATTACAAAAGTTTTGATATAGAAGTACGTGATAAGAAAGGAGCAGAGAATGTGGTCGTAGACCATTTATCATGTTTGGAAGGAAGTGAATGTAAACAAAGTGATAATATTAATGAGAACTTCCCTAATGAAACCCTGATGTTACTTAACAAACTAGCAAAAACATGGTTTGCTGATATCACAAATTATGTTGCTAATGGTAAACTTCCCTATGATCTATCATATCAACAGCAAAAACAGTTCTTGAATAAATTCACTCGATATCTATGGAATGAACCAATCTTGTATAAAACATGTGTTGATGGTTTAGTAAGATGATGTGTTCCAAATGAAGAAATGTTGGATATATTAACATAGTGTCACGAAGCTCAATACGTTGGCCACTTTGGAGAAAACAAAAAAATTGCTCGAGTACTCAAGTGTGGATTTTATTGGCCACATTTGTTTAAGGATGCTCAAGCTTTCGTGGAATAGTGCGATCGCTGTCAACGAGCAGGCAACATCTCCAAAAGAGATGAGATGCCTTTATCTAACATTTTGGAAGTTGAAGTCTTTGATGCATGGGGCATCGACTTTATGGGGCCTTTCCCATCCTCTATGGGGAACACATACATTATAATGGGGTGGATTATGTATCTCATTGGATCGAAGCCATGGCATCTCCAACTAATGATAGAAAAGTTGTTTAGAAGTTTATTAAATGGTTATTTAACTGATTTGGAGTGCCAATAACTAATGGAGGAGCAAATTTCTGCAATAGATCTTTTGATGCTCTCTTAAAAAGATACGAGGTCCATCATCGAGTCACCGCCCCTTACCACCCACAGACCAGTAGACAAGTCAAGGTTGTAAATCAGTAACTCAAGAATATTTTAGAAAAAATAGTAAATAATTTGAGAAAGGACTGGGCATTGAAGCTGGATGATGCCCTATGGGCTTATCGAACCACATTCAAAACTTCGATCAAAACTATCCCTTTTAAACAGTCTATAGTAAGGCATGCCATTTGCCTGTAGAACTAGATCATCATTCATTTTGGGCAATGAAAGTTCTTAATTTTGATTGGAAGCAGTCAGGTGAAAAGCGTCTCTTGCAACTTAATGAACTCGAAGAGTTTCTCGATAATGCATATGCAAATGCCAAATTTTACAAAGAAAATGTGAAGAAGTGGCATGATTCTCATTTGAAGAAAAAGGAATTCAAGGTTAGGGATAAGGTTTTGGTATACAATTCGAGGTTAAGACTATTTTTAGGAAAACTTTAATCTCAATGAAGTGGACCTTTTATGGTCACCCAAGTGTTTTTTCATGGAGCCATTGAATTAAAGAACTCAAACAAGGAGACCTTTAAGGTCAATGAGCATCGCTGCAAACCATATTTTGGAGGAGTGATCTCCAGGGAAAAGGAAGTAATTTCCTTTCTTTCAAATAATTGAACACACTTCTAGGATGCATGGTCAAGCTAATGACTATAACTTAGCATGTTTAGCAGTTAGATTTAAATTGTTGTGCACTTGATATATTTAAGAAACCAAACCAAACCCACATAATGTGCATTTCATAACTTGTAAACATGCTGCCAAAGTGGCACATTTTGAAAACATTTTTTTCATAAACATGAAATATTTCATATGCACTTCTATCATCTTTACACAATTCATCAACCAAATTCAAATACCAGGTATATATCAATTTCTCAAATCATTCAAAAGCAACAAATGCCACAATTATAAAACAATGAGAAATCATTTTATTCTCTTGACTAAAAAGAAAACATAATGACTCATTATCTAATTATAAACATGAAACCCACCTTAATTTCCTTGCTTGAAAACTTGCTCAAGGATGCCTCTCCTCTTGCTACTTTTGCCTCTCTTGCCTCCCTTCAATATTGAAAAAAAAATCCCCATTCAATAGGAATTCAAATTGGAAAATTCAAAGAACCATATGTATGAAATTGATCCTAGAATACTTAAACCTATGCATGTCCTAAGCTCTTTAAACCAAAACCTTCCAAAAATCCAAAAGATTAAACATAAACTTACCTTGAATCTTCACCAAACAATGAGTTTCTTGGTTTTATGGAAGCTCTAACCTTCCTCTTTCTTTTTCCCTTCTTACATAGCTTCAAAATCACTCTCTAAAACTAAAAAAAATTGAAACCTAGCTCAACTCTCTTCTTTCACTCAACCCACGACACTCTCTCTCCCTTTCTTTTTTATTTTCATATTTGTGCTCTTCTTTTACTCTCCAATCACGTTTTTCTCTTCTCAAGTGCAAGACAACAATTCCTTCTTCCCATTTTTTGTTGGATCCCGTTTTCGAAGTCCAACATTCGGAATCGAAAGACATGGAGGACTCATCACTCAACTTAGAGATCAAAACAATTGGGAAAGTTCCAATTGGAAGTTCAGATCGGTTACTTTGATACATTTATTCCTCATGGTCTTAAGCTTCTAAAGCCTCTAAAATCATTCGTTCAGGCTTAGTGATTTAAAGACATACCTCAAATATTTTTGGACTGGTCTTGTCCATAACAGTCTATTGTGCACCACTTCCATATAAAATTTAAACATCTTAGAGACTGAATTTGATTCCGATTTCTTCCTACCATTTGTAGCTCCATGTCTCTAAATTACCACAAGCCAAAAATCATCTAATTTCAACCTCTACTGATCTAGAAAACATCAAAAGTACTGAAGTATGCTCAGTGAGATAACACCAGTTCATATAATTGAAGAACACACTCATTGTACCCGTCTCACTATTTTCACTTAATCTCTCTCCATACAATTCAGATAGCTTTAATTTCTAATGGAGAATGAAGGGCAAGGTATTCTAAATCCAATGGTTCAAGAATTAGATCATTTGAATGTCTAAAGAAGAAGTCATGGCCAAAAGACATTGACACGTTTCAGCCCTTACTTGGAATGTACATGCTTCAGTACGAATGCCATAACTCCTACTACAGATATCTGATTGACTTTGTTTTTCGACCATTGAAAAAATGACTTCGAGATACAGAACTTTCATGAAGACCTTAAAGGCCAAATCTATCTTCTGCTATCTTCCGTTTGCTTTTCTATCGTCTGCTTTCTTCCGTCTGCTTTTCTATCGTCTGCTTTCTTCCGTCTGGTTTTCTATCATCTGCTTTCTTCCGTCTGGTTTTCTATCGTCTGTTTTCTTCCGTCTGCTTTTCTATCGTCTGCTTTCTTCCATCTGCTTTTCTATTATCTACTTTCTTCTGTCTACTTTTCTATCCAAAACATCTCCACTTACAAGAATCATAACTTTTGACTCCGATATCGAAAAATTGCATACTTTATGGCGTTAGAAAGCTAGAAACAAAGACTACAACTTTCATTAAGACCACCTTGGCTAATTCTATCTAGATCAGTACAATTTTGCCATTGAATTTTCTAAACACCATTCCTATACTTAGGATGGCTTATCAACACATCAACTTCACATATTCATCCACAACTATATACTCCTCGATACTATTAAGCTCCACCTCCACCAATTCATCTCAAACGCAATTCTAAACTCCAACATGCTATTCCCAAGCAAATAACCAACAACAACCTCAATAAGGAAGAACATGCACATACACATTCCTTTTTTGCAAGTCAGACGAAATCTCACACACTGTCTATAAAACAACACAATCATACATAAAGGAGAATACTAGTATCTCCTTATCATTTCCAATCAAAATAAATGTTCATGCATAGCTTAAATTACATATCATCATGTCCATCATAACTAAGCATAATATACAAGATACATGAGATGCTCAATGTTTGATATGCTTGAAAAGCTATCCAAAAG
>JANZLF010000003.1:22667436-22708248 GCA_026546835.1 Erythroxylum foetidum
ACTCTCATGTCGATCCGAATGAATCATCCTTTCCACGGAGGTCAATCTTTGCCTGCTAGGCAAGAGGATAGCAAGTTACAAATTCTGTCTCGGTAGGATAGACATGTATTTTATTTCTATTATTATGAAATTCATAATTCATAAATGAAGTAGTTAATAAATGAATAGTTAATGGTGGGTTACCATTAGCCTTTTTTTTGTAGTGACAAATCTTGTATGTGTTCCTAAGAAAAGGAATTTGTCCATTTTTCGGGGTCTCAAAGGGGCGTGGAAACACATAAGAACTCTTGAATGGAAATGGAAAGGAGATATAAATCCAGTTCCTTCGGAAATGGTAAGATCTTTGGCGCAAGAAGAAGGGGTTGATCCGTATCATCTTGACTTGGTTCTGATTTCTCTATTTTCTTTTTTTAAGAATACTGAGTCGGGGTCTATATATATATATATATATCACATAAAATATATGTAGCATACAAAAATTTGCCAACTCATGCATCACATATAGGAACCAAAATCATGCAAAAGAAAATTGGTGTTGATACCAATTGTTGGATCGAAAACATAAGCATGCTATATTTGGATAAAATGGTAGATTTCAAAACTTTTTAGAAATAAAAAATGCAGCAGAAGCAGTATAACCAAAGCAACATGCCAAGCCATTCACGATATGGTATAAGGATAATAATTTACATTAAAAAACAAGATGGAAATTATTACTAACTCCTTTGCTACAGCTTTAACTCCTCTCTGTGCTATACTATCCTCGACAATTTATCTTCTCCTGGGTAATGTATCCTAAGTAGCTCTTCATTTTGTTTGAGTTCTTTAGTTTTTTTGGTAACCCATGTCAAGACTCTGTTCCATTCATATGATTGACAGTGCTTCATTAAAAGATGTAACACTCTATTCCAAATAACTTTAGAGTACCTACATTGAAAAAAAAAGATTATTCCTATCTTCCTCCTCTTCTTTGCATAAGAAACATATAGAATCATATGAACCAAACCACCTATCCTCATTTCTAATTCGATTTTTATAACCAACTAGTTGATCAAGGAAACTTTAAGATCCAAGGTTGGTTTCCATAGTATTTTATACCAAGGTACATTTTATAAGTTAGTTTTGTAAATTTTGTAGCAAGAGTCATTAGTGAAATATATATTGGTATTGGTTAATCAACTGATTATGTCTTCTCTATGCAAATGATGACACTAAGGTAGATAATTTTATAATGAAAAGGAGCCCCTAAAGTTGTAATGCTAAACTCCATCTTGTATAAGTGAAGAACCTCTAGCATCTAAAGGAATTTTATTATTTAAGTGTAGGAGATAATTTTTCATAATTAATAGACTAAGATCATTCCAGATGTCATGTCAAAACCAAAATTTTTCACCATTTTCCAATTTGTGCTTAATCCAAAGGTATAAGAGGTTTCTTAATTTCAACATATGTGAGAAGTACCAGAAGTGTTCCCTGTTTATTTTCAGTTGATACATATTCAGGTTTTTTAGTTAAAATTCATTAATTCATTTAATCCCTAATGCTTCTTTTATCAATGTATAATCACCAAATCCTTTTGCATAAAAGGGCATTTTGCATAAGAGAGAGGGACTATTCCCAAATCCCCCAACTTCTTTAGGATGGATATCCCCTCCCATTTATCCTTTTCCCCTTTTAAATTTTTTTGCCTTAGTAGACTATAGGAAAGCTTTGATACTTCTCTCAATATCCTTGATGACTCTCTGCGGAAGAATTAAGTGAGCACTCTATTTCACATATAGACTGTTTAAGACATAATTGACCAGAGTAAGCCTAGTGGCAAAGGATAAAAAGTTGCTTTTGCCAAGCACTGATTCTTGCTTCATATCATTCAATCAGTGGAATGCAATCTCTAAATTTTGGCATAGTTGTGGCTCATCTAATCCTTCCAAAAATAATAATCAAGGAGGTGGAGTTTATATATATATATATATATATATGGATAAAGGATATGAACAATACATAAAAGGCCAAGGTCAAGTGGTCTAAGGTATGTTGTCCAAAGCAAGAAGGGGTTTTAAGATCGATTTCTTGTAAGAGTTATGAATCAAATGCTATTGGCAAAAAGAATATGGAGACCTTTTAATGATAAGAAAGTTATATGGATTAAATGGATGCATATTTATTACCTATCTAACACTGAGTTTTGGTGTTTAAAGCATAATGAAGAACCCTCTCGGACCTTTATAGAGATGTTAATGTGAACTTGGTTTTGTGCATTCCTTGTTATCATAATCTCTCTAATATAGTTTAGAGTGTTTTCAACTAATTTATGTTTTCTAGTAGTTTCCCCTTTGTATAATATGCTATTTCTTTTTCTCCTTATTAAATAAATTTTTGAAATGAAAGTAGTTTTAAGTAGCTTTTCATTTTGTTTGAGTTTTTTAGCCTTCTTGGTAACCCATGTCAAGACTATTCCATTCATATGACTGACAACGCTTCATTAAAAGACGCAACACTCTATTCCAAATAACTTTAGAGTACCTGCATTGAAAAAAAAAAGATGATTTCTATCTTCCTCTTCTTCTTTTCATAATACACATATAGGATCATATGAGCCAAACCACCCATCCTTATTTCTAGTTTGATTTTTTATAACCAGACAGTTGATTAAGGAAACTTTGAGGTTCAAGTTTTGTTTGCATAGTATCTCATACCGAGGTACATTCTCCAAGTTAGTTTTGTAAATTTTGTAGCAAGAGGCATTAGTGAAATATCCATTAGTATTGGTTAATCAAATGATTATTTCTTCTCTATGCAATTTATGAGGCTAAGGTAGCTAATTTTATAATGAAAAGGTGCCCCTAAAGTTGTAAAGCTAAACTCCATCTTGTATAAGTGAAGAAACTCTAACATCTAAAGGATTTTTATTCCTTTAGTGTAGGAGACAATTTCTTATAATTAATGGATTGAGATCATTCCAGATGTCATGCCAGAACCAAAATTTTTCACCATTTTCCAATTTGTGCTTAATCCAAAGGTATAAAAGGTTTCTTAATTTCAGCATATGTGGGAAGTACCAGAAGTGTTCCCTGTTTATTTTCAATTGATACATATTCAGGTTTTTTAGGTAAAATTCATTATTTCATTTAATCCATAATGCTTCTTTTATCAATGTATAATCTCTAATTCCTTTTGCTTAGAAGGACATTTTTCATAAGAGAGAGGGATTATTCCCAAACCCCCCAACTTCTTTGGGATGGATATCTCCTCCCATTTAACCTTTTCCTCTTTTAAATTTTTTGCGTTATTAGACTATAGGAAAGCTTTGATACTTCTCTCAATCTCCTTGATGACTCTCTTAGGAATAATTATGTGAGCACTATATTGCACATTTAAACTTTTTAAGATAGAATTGATCAAAGTAAGCCTAGCAGCAAAAGATAAAAACTTGCTTTTGCCAAGCACTAATTCTTGTTTTGTATCATTCAATTAGTGGAATAATATCTCTAAATTTTGGCTTAGTTGTGGTAATAGGGATGCCAAGATATCTAAATGGTGGAGTTTCAATTCTGTAGCCAGTCCTCCTACACAACTAGATTGATTTCTCACATTTAAAAAAATGAACATATTACTTTTGATAGCATTGGCCTTTAATCCAGAACAAGTTGAAAATAACTTCAAAATACCCAATATTATTTTAATAGATTGAAAGTCATTAGCACATTTCAACATAAGATCATCAACAAATATCAAATGTGTGATCTTTAGCTTTTTACATCTATGATAGTATTAGAACATGCCATTATAAAAGACAAGTTTGTTGAGTATCTTGGATAAGGCTTCCATAGTCAGTGTTAATAAGTAAAGGGAAAGAGGATGCCCTTGCCTCATTCCACTTGTATTTCTAAAGATTTGAGTAGCAGCTTCATTTATTAGAATGCGAAAGGAAGTTTTTGTGATGCATTTCATCATCCATTTGACAATTTGCTGTGGGAATCTAAAAGCTAGCAAGCAAGATTCAATAAACTCCCATTTGATTATGTCAAAGGGATTGAAGAAATCAATTTAAATCTAGAACTTTTGATGGCTCTTCTTGAGGTGTAGTATTTCATTTGTTTCTATATGAGCAATATGTTGTCTCCTATTGATCTCCTAATTATGAATGCACCTTGACCTGGATTAATGACATCCTTCAAAGCTAGTTTCAATATGTTTGCTAGAATCTTTGTGATTACTTTATAAGTAGTATTGCAACAAGATATAGGCTTGTAATCCATCATGGATTAGGGATTTTGCTACTTTAGAATAAGACATATAAAGGTTCATTTCCTTCAACATATTTCATGAAGCAAAAAAAATTCAGCACGGCTTCAGTGAATATTTTACTAGTGATATCCCAAGTCTCCTAGAAGAAACAAGTAGAATATCCATCAGGTCCAAGTACTTTGTAGGGTGCAAACCAAATATAATTTCTTTAATCTCTTATTGTGTGATGGATGATATCATCCTTCATCTTCTGACTAATTAATTTCTCAAAGAATCTGCTAGTGTTGAATTCCCTAGGGATATTGTTGTCTTCAGTTCCCATCAGATTAGTGAAGAAGTCTAGTGCTATTTCCTGCATCTTATTCTTATCAGTATGTAAAACCCCATAATTATATTACAGCTCAGTTATCTTATTTCTGTTTCTTCTGGCTAGGATGGAAGAGTGGAAGAATTTTGTCTTAGCATCTCCATCCTTTAACCAATTGATCCTTGACTTTTGTTTTAAAATTGAATTGTGCAAAGATAAAGCCTCTCAGAACTCCTTCATTCTCTGACTTTCTAATATTCTCATAACGTTGTTATTAAGATGTTTATAACAAGTATCTTGAGTATGTCACATATTGTTTTTATCTGTTGAGTCTCCTTTAGTCTGTTCTTTAGCAAACTCCTTGACTGTAGCCATAATAAGTGTAAGTTTCTTTATAAGCTTAAAAGCTTTATATCCTTTCACTTCTTCGCTCCATTTTGCAAGCACCAATTCATGGAAGCCTACTCTTAGTGTTAAGCCATTGAAAAACTTAAAAGGAACTATTGATGTTTTAGAGGGATAAAAACTCAAAATTTATCTCCAAGAATGATCAAAACATATGTTATCACCAAAATGAGCATATGAATGTGGGAATTGTTTAAACCAATATTGATTTACCATCACTCTATCTAACTTCTTTCTAATAAGCAATATCCTTGCTATTTAATTGTCTAAAAGAGAAAACAACATGTAAAGCTTAGATCCACCAAACTAACTTTCTGCACCAAATCTGTGGCTCCATATAAGTGCTTACATAATAATTTCTACCTCCTTCTACTTCCAGGGGAGATAAGATGCAGCTAAAGTCCCTAGTTATCACCTAAGGATCAGTTATTCCAACATGTATGATTTTAATATCTTTCCATAGTTTAGCTCTTTAAAATAAGAAGTTTGAGGAATAAATCACAATTAGTTCAAAAGTATTATGCACTCCTTGAAGCTGGCATTTTAGATCTAACTCATAGTTAGTTCAAACTTCATCTGGATTGTAAACACATATTATCCTTCCAATATAATAATAAACATGATTGGAGAGAATTTTCCGTTGAACACCTAAAATCCTAAAGCAATTCTGTACATATGGTTGCATATTTTATTTTCAAGAAGTCTTACAAAACAAGGCTTCTTTCCTCATATGACCTCTCTCACAGTTTGTCATTTTAGAGGGTCATTCATTCCTCTAACATTCCAAATTAGTACTCTCATGTTTGTAAGGGGATTGATCCCATTTTTATTTGTTTTCCCTTTCCTTCTAGTAGATTTTCTTTTGGAGTTAGTGGTAAATTCCTTTTCCTCTTCCTCTTCCTCTTCCTCTTCCTCTTCAATAAGGTTCTCCTTTTCTTTAATATACCCATCCTTACTTGCTCTGGAATCATTCATACCCTTCTGTCGAATTGTAGCCTGAGCACTTGAATCAAGGGTATTTTCTAGCTCTTCTGTCTTATGAAGTTCCCTTATCACCTTATGCGTATCAATCATAATCTCATCACATCCCTTTTATGAATTTTGTTCATTGTTGGTATAGTTTGTAATTTTTTAAGAATCCAGTCCCATAAGTTCATTATGTCTTGCAATTTTGAATGCTCTTCCGGTGACCTTCCATGTTTTGCTGAAATTGTTAGGCTTTTAAGGGTTAGTAATAGGGATATCCATTCTCACCAATTCCCTTACCTCTCCCAACTTCAAAATAAGAATTCTATTAGGAAATCAAACATTTTTCTTAATTTTAATGCATATTTTAGTAAAATAGATACTCTTCATACTTACAGTCTGTGTATCCATGAATATTCTTACCTAGGGAGCCAACTGGGAAGCTAAGTCATTCAATAGTCTAAAATTCCAAAGGAAAATTATGAAAATAAACCCAAATAGGAATGCTAGCAATATTTCCTCTATCCTATTCAATAGGTGGCTTCCATTTTTTAATAAAAATAGGTTGGCCTCCTACATACCAAGGCCCTTGATCAAGTATCTGATTTAGACAAATTTTAGAGTTGAATTTAAATAAAAGGGAACCATCCTCTATAAGCATAGTTTTCTACAGAGCCTTCTTGCTCCTCCTAGCTATAGACCAGGGTTCAACTATTGGAAATGTAGGTCTTTTGCTCCAAAAGAGCCCTACTAGAGTTGAGGACCCTACAAAAGCTCCAACTTTGAGTAATATAGGTGGTGTGAGAACTCCATCCACTATGACATCTTCAAAATGTTTTCTATTGGATGTCTATTATATTTTTCCAAGGTCCAACAGGTTGGTGAGTTGTAAATTTCCCATATTTGACATTTCTTGCAATTTGATTCAGTAGAGCAGAAACTCCACCATTTTTGACACCTTGTACTACACAAGATAGCATTGGGAACTCTTTTTGGGAAAGGTTTGCTCTAGTTACTTTGTCGCTAACATCCCTAAGAGATTATAAGGCCAGTTAAGACCCTGGGTTGCACCAAAAGATTGTACCAAGCTAGCAACAAAAACAGTCACAATTTTCCAAAAGTAGAATGTTTCAGGGGCAATTTAGTAATGTAATTATAGAGAAGGTAGATGGTGGTTCGATATGAAGTTGCACCTATCAAGTTCTAAGTTGTTTTAGTTTGATAATTAGTTTAACTTGAGTCCATTTTACTCAAGAAATAAGTTGAATGCGCTTAGGTTAAGGATCTCTTATAATGCAAAGGTTAAAGATGTAATTGATGTGGGGGATATGGCGATGTAACATACGGGGAATGTATATCGTTAAAGCTATTCTCCTAAGTTATAGTCCAAACCTAAAATGAAGCTAATTCTATAATTTGGCTAAAGGATAAATCCTTTGCATTCACGAATAACTCCTACTCGATGTGCTTATTATGTTAGAATTTTTTAGAGTCTATCGCCCATTTGTTCTTTTAGTGTGGGTACTCTTAAGTCTTATGGACTAGGATTCAACAACTACTTCATATCTACTATAATGTCACCAAATGACACATAATTGTTAGTTCGACTAGCAGTCTAGTTAGGGGGTTGGGCAAAGATCCTAATATTTATAGGACCTCCTTCATCTGTTGCATATATGCATTATAGAGATATAAATACCAAGTTGCATAATGGGATTAGCTTGGAAAAGTACATCATACTATATACAACCATTCATTGGACAAGAGAAGTGTTAGTTACCAAGAATGTTGATGTTGAAATAAGTGCAAATATCAAATAGAGCTAGGGTCTTATTTAGAGATATGCTGACCATTTGGATTTCATGATTGAGTCAAGGATAGGTCTACAAACATCTCCTAATGATGTTCCTCAACATTGATATTCCTTTTTGTATGAATTATCATTGTAAGCTCTTGTATCTGATTCAGCTCTATCTTTTGAGCTTCGTTATCAATATATTTATTTACTTTCCAAAACTTTTTTTCTTTTTGTTGATAATGTGCTTTGACATTTAGAAGCATCTTTGATGGAGAAAAAGTTTAACAAATAGAAAGATAAAGACAATGGATTCTCCATTTTACTTAATTAAAAAAGGAAAAAATCTGATTAATAAATCAAATACTAAAGTTAAGTTTTAGGATTTAATTATAAAATAAGAAGTTATTAGACATCTATTTCATTTGCTTATCTAGTTACTTATAAAAAAAAAGAGTTATTGGCATTCAACTAGCAAACACTCAACAACAATGCTTATAAATGTTTTTGGTTAGTTCTCTCGTTAATAGTTTCAGCAACGAAGGATGAAAGAAATTAAAGAATCTTTCAAGATAAATGCCTCCCTATAGAACAATTCAACAAACAACTAAATTAGTATATAAAACCAGAGATTTCAGGACAAGCATCACCATCTTTCCTTTTGGAATATCCAGTTTCCTTTCATTTCCTTTAAATTCCTATTTGTAATCCTTGATAGTCACTAAGCTTTAGAGACATTTAGCAGTGTATTTGAATGTACAACTGGATAGACTATTTGTTTTATGATAGACAAAAACTTAAAAAAATTGGAAAAATAACTAAATAAAAATGTAATGTAATTATAAAAAATGCATCAACAAAATGAAAAAAAATTGCACTATTTAGTTAATAAAGAAATTTAAAATAAAAGAACATGTATTAGTATTTTTTAAAATCTTAAAGATTTAATTTGTAAAGGAAATAATATTGAATAAATTTTGACTTCATTTTAAAACTAAAATATTGAATTTTTCCCTTATCTTTTGAGCTTGAATTTTAGTTAATATAAAAAGAAAAGGTTTTTTTAAGACTTTGGAACATGAATAGAAATTGAAATTAAAGAACATAGTTATTCATTATTCTTTTGATCTTTTCGCATTAATTTAAATTAGAAAGAAGACATTTCAATATTTTACTTAGGTATATAGCGAGTTTGGCCAAACATAGATTTCAGTGTTACTTAAAGTTATTAATGTTAGAATTGACACGAATTCATTTTGGATTTAAGGTCGAGATCAAAATTGACCAAAATTCAATAGGTAGTTGACTTAAGTTTGGATTTCATAGCTTGGGCTTTCACTTGGACTGAGTTGGATTTTGGTTTGACTTGTGTTGAATTATGGAAATTCTAATGTTTTTTTTATGATAATAAAATGTTATTGATATGATGCAAGATAAGTACATGTAACATTGCCTAATTAAGAACTTGAAAGAGTAACAAATATCGAAGATATTATGAAGGTTAAGAAGGCAAATGCAAACGGAAAAGAGGACATTCAAGTTAACGAAAAAGATTCAATAATTTGAAAAAAAATCTTTTATTTAGACTCATCATGTTTGATAATTTGTTAAGACTTTCTAAATCTGAATACATACAATTCACTTCTCTTTTAAATGCCTTTTGGGAAATAGTGCATCAGAGTGTACATCTCACTCTCACCAACCTCATTTTCAAGTATCAATAGATGTTTAAATAAATATCAGCACCCATTGAAGATCGTCGCCTAGTCAAGAGGGAACAGGGATAAAACATAAGCAGGTAGAATTTTTTAACGTCACGTCAGTTATGTTCGAACACCCGCATAAAAATTTTCCTGATGACCTCTGGCACATTATTAAAAGAAGCCTATCATCCTAACGATACTTTCATTGTGGATAGAGGGAGTCCTACAGATTCCAAGCTGTAAACCGAATGAGACCCCAAAAGCTAAGCTTGTGCACTATGACATTTAGAGTTTAACAGGGTATCCATCTGTGAGATAACAGGATATTTGACATATTAGAGATAACAAGCGAGGGTATTAAACAGTGAGAATAAAAAGAGCACCCTTGTACAATAATTTGAATTATTTTGCATGAAACATGACAAATTAATAGCCATCGTATACGTTCATTTTTATAGATACTATGAATGTCCTAAAAGGCCTTGAAAAGATATCGTCTCCGTTTAGTTGGTTAATAAAGGAATTGAGACTTCCTTCCATGATATGCCGCTGATAAGCATGAAGTAGGAGTCGCTAACAAGCACTACCTTATCCAGCAAAAAATGAAATGCTTCTTTTCGTATATTAGAAAAAGAGTGACAGTTCCATAAGGCGATGAATTTTCTGGTCGGCAAGCATTAGATAAAGAAAAAAAAAAAGTCTACCAACATCAAAATAGTAAAAGATTCTTAAATGACTTTCGAAGAATTGGGAATTAAAGGCGAAAGTGACCCGAGGAACAAAGAATCTTAACACAGTACCACATAAAAGTTGGTGAGTTTTCCCCTCGAGTGAGATGAGAAGAGGAAACTAAACGGAGGAAAACAAGTATCTTTTAAGGATGATAAAATGGCATTGGGGAATGGTAGGAGTTTAAAAGATAAACATCACTTTCAAAGCCCTAAAGGATTGATAGTGATGAGAAATTAACCACCTGAAGGGAAAGCGACAACTAGGTCTTATCTCTCGTCACAAAGAAGTTCAAAGAACTCCTAAATAAATAGAAAACTGAGAAGAAAAAAATATTTAGAAACATGTGATGTTCCATTGCCTGAATTCCGAAAAGAACATTAAACAACAACAAATAAGAATTCAAGGAGATTAAAGCTTTAATGGGATGACAAGCGAATTAGAAAACAATGAACTCAGGCATGTAGCAGCCAATATGTGCTTTATGGCTTAGTAACACGAGGTAACCCAAAACAATTTAGTGACGATGGATTTAAATATAATGAGATATTTGAGAATCTTGAGATGTTAGCGAAGAGAGGAAGTGACCCTAAAATGAACAGTAGTTGAAACTAAGAAAGTTGACGACTTACACGTGCAAGTAACTTATTTATAATTTTCCAAAAAAATTATTTATAAAGGAAATTAATGATTTAAAATCTTGAAGGAGATTACATTGGTCTCAAACTTGCTTTCACCTGCTGCATATATGCCATTTGGAGAGGAAGGAACATCAAATTTTTTCAAGACATTCACTCATTGAGCCAAGTTACCTTAAATTATCACAAAGGAATTAATAGTAGAGTGTGTATTGACATGCCTAGGTAGAATATTCAATAGCTTTGTTATCTTTTAAACTTCAATGCCATGTCATGGTTTAGTAGGTGCTGTTTTAACTCTTTGGTTGGGTTACCTTATTAGGGGCCTCTTTAATACATTTTCATTTTCCAAAAAAGAAAGAGAGAAAATTTTCCATTTTCAAGCTCAACAAAGGTAAGGAAAAATGTGCCTTGTGTGGAGAACAAAAGGCCTCAAATGACAAACATGGAATAGATTATACTCCTGAGAGAACCTCAACTAATTCTTAAATACTCGTCGTAAAAGGTAAGCACTTGTATGAACCGAGGATAGACTCTTAGTAAAGATAAGAAAGTCAAATGGTTCTTCCCCTAAGAACAAGCGTGATCGCTATAGCTATGCATATTTACCTAGAACTCAAAAGAATTCATAAAGGATACATGTATGTCCTCAATTCAAGGTTTGGAACACCGAGCAACAAGAACAAACAGCTGTAACTACTCCCTCACCTCAAGGAGGAAAATGCAATATAGCATATATCCCTCACACACCTACACTAGACCTTGACAATCATATTCATAGATCATATCCATACGATTATAACTCATTTAGAGCGTACCGTACTAAATGTTATTCTTATAATGATTATGTTATGTTGAGAACTTTTGTTATTTAAGGAGTTCATAAAATAGACATAAAAAGATGTTAGTTGCAAAAGGCTTCAATACTAACCTTGAAGGACTTAAGTGCACTTAGTTACCAAAAATTAGATAAACTATTTCTGTAGGTAATCAAACGTGGACGCTCAATGCATGTAAGGACACAACAAATTTCAGTAATCTTTTTGCGATATTGGAGAGTACAAATGATAAGATTACTGTCTTTGGATGTAGAAAATGTATCGTGGGTTAATTAATTGAAACACAACTTATTTAGTCTTAGTCAATTATGTTATGGTTACAAAATTAATTTTTAGGTCAAATCTTGCATTCTAAGTAGAGTAGAAAATAGTTCCATTGTACTTGTTGAAATTATAGAAGTAAATGAGAACACTATTGATGTACACAATCTATCTAACCATGATCTCAGATCTTGAATCCCAATTAGTGAAAACGCCTGAAAGTGATACGGAAGGCTTTGTCACCACGAAATTAGACAAATACAAACTTATTAATAATCTACTCAAATTTCAAGTCAAATTAGACAGGGTCTTGAACAATTCTAATTTTTTGCGGAAAGAGGGACATTTTTGGAGCTTCGTATATACTCAAGTAGGTTGTACATCTAATTGAATAGATAAAAGAAAATGAAAAAAGACATGCTAGGTAAACTAACAAGAACGAAAAATAACAATACGACCAGTAAATGTAGGTAGAATTCGTTAAAAATGAGGGTAAGGTAAAACATACAATTTTTATTCTAAGGCTTTATCAAATTTTAAATTTGACTACAACGCTTTGTAGTGTTCAAATGAGTTTTGTGCACTATGAAAATAATCATAATTGACCTTAACCAACCACTAACTACAATCATGCTTCCCTTAACTTAAGCTGACGTGACAGTTAATTTTGGATGAGAGGCCATCCATTACTAATATAGAAGTTATGGCCCTCCAATCTATCTAAAGACCTTTTTCTTTGTTTGAGCAATTAGTGGATTTATAGGCTAGTTTAATGGCCGTACAGACAGTGGATGGCCTCTAATTAAAAGAGTGTTACGTAGACTTAGATCTTATGATTAATTAAGGTAAATTTCATAATATAAATAACATACTTAAATATTACAAAACATTGGGATCAAGCTTAAATTTTAATAGAACTTTAAATTGTACCTTCTACCGGATAAGTATCTAATTGCTTACGGCTCAAGAGAATGCCCTTGTCCCATACCTCAATACACCTGTACACGTAGACATTGGTTAACATGATTAACAAGAGCTTTTAGCCAGATAAGAACATAATCAACAAAATGTTATCCTAAGCTTTTTCAGAAACTCTATAGAGCAAAAGCTACTCCTCGAAAAAGTAATAGTAACGTCATCACATTTAAATATTACTAATTTCAAGGCAAAGAGAATGAGTAAATAATGAAAATCACCCAATAAAAGTTGATTCCATAAGCAAGATCTCGTAATTACTCTCGCATTAAATATCATTCACGCATAAAATGGGGACAAAGAGAAAGGTACATTGGATACATGGGGTTGACGATTTTTAAACTACTTATTCTTTACCTCCGTGTACTTGCCATAAGCTTTTAACTCATTTAAAAAGTTCTGTCAAGCATTATGGCGTACTCTATACAGATCAATTAAAAAACATATAGTAGAAATTCCCACTACATAGAGTGAAGTTCAACTACATTGGCGGTTCATGCTTGTAAACTGAGTTCGAAGCAAGTGAAATGAAATGAAGGTATTAATCCAAAAATGAAATGAACAGAGATACAAAAGATGGACAAGTTGAAGTTACACACAAAATGTCCAAGGACATTATGCACTAATACATAAAAGATATACATGCAAATAATTCCGTGATAGCCCATGAAAGGTGGAATTGTGTGAGTCTTGGCCTATATTTGGCACTCGGGACGATGGAACAAATCAAATATTTGCGAATAGGTGAGGAAAATGGGCATTGTCGATGAGTTTATGTATATTAGTAGACATTGCCAGAAATCTTCAATGAGAAGCAAAGATTCAAATGTAAAACCAAAAGAGAGCTTGAGATAGAATTTAGAATGAAGATTAGTTAGATCAAATGTGTGAGGGAGACGTGGGAGGTCTAAGCACTTAATGTGTGCTCAAATAGACGAATCATGACTAACAAACTTGCCATGGATAAGAATTCGATCAGACTAGCGTGCTATAAAAGACATAGGACTTAGATGACTTATCATCAATGGATAGAGACAGAAAAATTTTACACGAAAAATTTATTATTTTAAATTTTGGTCCCATAAAAAAAATAAAATTCCGTTCCCATTAAAATTTTGCCCCCATTAAAAATAAAATTTTGCCTTCATTAAAATTTTGCCCCCACTCAAAAATTTGGATTCGAAAAGCAAGGGGAAATCTTATATGATGTAGTGGATAAGATCACAGTATATATACATCAATTCTAATAGATAAAGACCAAATGAGATAATCATCTAAAGATAGTGGAGTTGTTCACGGATATAGATGTATCTTTCTCAATTAAATGTGATCTCTTATTTTGTTAGTTGTGATGTAATGTAGTTAAATCCCATCAAATATAGTCTTATTTACATAGGGGTACCATCCAATTGATTAGTGTGATAGAATTTGATAAGGATAAAGGTGACCTAGTTAGTTCAATTTAATTAAAATTTTGAATTGCAAAGCTAGAGGTGCCTATAAATAACTTATTTGAGTCTTACTCCTAAGAATAAAAATAGAGAGGAAGGGAACACATTGAAAGAGAATATTCTTTTGTATACTTTTGAGGAAGTAATAAAGGTCTATTTTTATCGTAACTCTTGCATATTTATTATTACAACAATAACAACCTAGTAAAAATCCAGCAGATACTCGAAATCTGAAATGGTCTAGTAGTATGCAACCTTATCCTTAACTAGTAGAGAGGTTGTTTCTAAATCTTGTGTATTTATTATTGCCTATGAATATTTAATACTTTCATAGAACTCGAGTGTAATAGTTTAACACTTCAAGGGTTGCAAGGCATTCGAAAAGGTTTTGTTCGTCAATGATTACATGGGAAAGCTGAGTCTCCCTTAAACAGACCTAAGTGGGATTATTGTGCAACAGAGTAGGCGCAATTTCAGTACAAGTTTGGTGTCTAGGTAAACCTTTATAACAATTGGTATCAAAGTCAAAATATCAACATAGCAGGAGATAGCAATTTGACAGAGCGTGTCAACATAGTAAAGGCAATCATAAGGCCAATTTATCAAGGGGAGAAAGAGGCAACTTTCTAATCTCAATTAGAGATTTGGGTGGCACATATCCACAGTTTCAGCATCAAATAGTGGACTTTATGAAGGCAAAAGAGGATTCTAGATTGAAAATCACAATCTTAAGGTGTGCCATTGCAACATAGGATCATGGGCATGTCGAAAGTAATTTGAAGAAAGTACAAGAGCACCAGATTTTTAATGGCAAACAATGTGTCAAAGAGTTTGAAAATTTCTTGTGAAACATGGAACAATAATTTCTTGTGAAACATGGAACAATACTTTATAGTGACAAAGGTATCCAATTCGAAGAAGGTGTCGATCATGATTACGTATACGATGGAGGATGCAAAGCTATGGTGGAGAACGAGAACCTTCAATGATATAAGTGTTGGCAAACCTTCTATTGACACTTGTGGATGAAGAAAAAGCTAAAGGATCAGTTCATCCTAACAACATTTCATAGCTCACGAGGGAAGCTAGCTATGAAATGTTTGAAGCAAGACAACTTGGAGCAGGAGTATGTGAGAAAATTCACATCTTTGATGTTGGACATGCAGAACATGTCTAAGGAAGGCAAGACGTTCAACTTCATAAGCAACTTGTAAGACTGGACATAAATGGAGCTTCAAATGCATAACGTAAAAGACCTTCAAATGTGATAATGGCTGCAAATTCTTTAGTAGATCTCCAAATGCGACCACTAATTCGAACTAGCAACGAGGGCAAGAAGAATGGTAGGACACAAAATGACTTAAAGAAACGAAAAGAGAAATTATATGAATCTTCTCAATGCAAGTCCAAAAAAACAACAAAAACTAGATATTAGTTATTTCATTTGTGAAGGGCTGCATTTTGCTTGTAAATGCTCAAAACGGAATGTGGGTGAGGAGCAAATAAATTCCATGGTTGCGAAGGATCAAGGAGGAAAGGATGACTTCACAAAAGAAGTCTACCTCAACAATTATGTTATGTTAGGCGTAATGGGCCTTAAGAAGAAGCGTTCAAACAAAAGCAAGGGACAAACTCGATGGAGAGGAAAAATGGTACGTTGGAGATGTACCTACGACTAAGGAATCTTAGAGGAAATCAATTTGGATGAGTGCCTGCAGATTATTTCCATCACAGTGATGAGTTCTTCTGGAAGGGGTTGTTAGATAGACCCCTAATTCTAAATTGTGAAATAGTGCAAATGTCGGCAAACCTTGGCCAATATTTAGCAATCGAAACAACGGAACAAGGTAAAGACTTGCAAGTAGGCAAGGAGCAATGTCGATGAGCTGGTATGCATTGGTGCACATTAACCAAAATCTTCGACGAGATGCAAAGATTCAAATGTGAGACTAAAAAGATAGCGTAATATGGACCTTGAGTTGAAGGTTAATTGGATCACATGCATGAGAGACATGTAAAAGCTCTAAGGACTTAATGCGTACTCAAATAAACGAACCATAACTAATGGACTTGATATTGATAAACAATAGAATGAACAAGTATGCTATTGGGCCTGGATGACTCATCATCAATGGATAGAGATCAAGGAGAGATCTTAAATGATGTGACGGATAAGATCACAATAGATATATATTAGCTCTAAAAGATAAAGACTATGTGGTAGGATCATTTGAAGATAGTGGAGTTCATAGATATAGATGTATCTTTCCTAATTAAATATAATGTCTTACGTTAATAGTAATGTAGCTAAATCCTATCAGAAAGAATCCTATTTTAATAAAGGTATCATCCAATTGATATAACCTAATAAGAATAGAGATGATCTAGTTAGTTCAGCTCAATTAGAATTCTGAATTATAAAGCCATAGTTGCCTATAAATAGCTTATTTGAGTTTTACTCCTAAGAACAAAGAGCGGAAAAGAACACATTGAGAGAAAATATTCCTTTATATACTTTTAAAGTAATAAAAGTTGATTTTTACCATAACTTTTGTGAGTTTGTTGTTGCCTATGATTGTTTAATAGTTTTATAATATTCTTACTCGAGTGTGAAAGTTAAAGCACTTCAAAGGTCGTAAGGTGTTCTCGAATAAGATTTTGTTAGTCAACGATCATGTGGGAAGGCTAAGTCTCGCTTAAATGGACGTAAATAAAATTGTCGTACAACTGAGTAGGAGCAATTTTATTATAAGTTCAGTATCTAGATAAACCTTTGTAATAAAAGATATGGAAATTGTGCCTTTGCACCAACAGACATAAAAAAAAAAAAAAGATATGAAGTTCTAGGAAAATTTTTACTTCATAGGCTATTGAATTACTAAAAGATTATTTTTATGTCTTAGGAAAATGATAACACATGCTACTAATTGTTTGATAAAAGAAGCAAAATGTTGTAGAATAATGACACATGTCTAGTAATTGAATATTTAGGATAGAATATATACCTCATTCCATCAACATCAATACAAAGGAAGTGGCCATGTCGCCAACCATCCTCAAACTGGCCAAAGAAGACATCACCACACTTTGAATAGAAACGACTTTCACCATTTGCTTTTCCCTTCCAAAAGTTTGCAAACCACCGATCCCCTTTATGGAAATAAAACCAACCCTACATAGTCACAAATATTTAATAGGTTATAAATCAAAAATTAAAGAACAGGTTTGATTAAACTCATTCATACAAATAAAATAAGTAGCTTGATGTTACTCCAATTGAATGCATGATATAATGGGTAAAAACTTGGAATCAAGTACACTTGATTTAGGTTGCATTTGATATACTTTAACTAACAAGATAATAAGTACTTAATAAAGTAACTTTTGAAATTGGAAATGTGCCTACCGTAAAAATTTGTCAAAAGTATTCGCTGTCATAATTGATAGTTCATATACATTAATGTACCCTCGTTAAAAACTGATTTTGCATCTATCAAAGACTGATTTTTTAGCTCAACAAAGGCAAATTTTGTGCCTTTTGTACAGCTATAAGGATTTGAAAATCTTTCCTTAAATAGGATTTATCAGCTGTAGAAAGATATGTATACAATAGTTTATCTATTTCTAAGGGTCAAAATTCAGCTTGCACTTTGGAATTCCATATCGACAATGAAATAATATGTTATCAAAGCCTTTCATCTAATCTCATCCTTGTCTAGCCTTTTGTCCATCTCAACTTTAGTTCCACATTTATTTATCTCAAAACTACCCAGCTCCTATTCTTTTCATATTCAACTTCTCGTCTTTGATCATTCCTTTTTTTTATATCTCAACTCTAGTATCTTGGCATTATGTTTTTAGATAAGTACGAAGTATTCGTAATTCTATTTTAATAGAAAAGTTTAATCAGATTGGTCAATCCATTTCAACATATTTATCAAAAATAAGGATTTATGGGGGCATGTTGATGGCAGTAATCATGTTCATGATAAAAACAAGCATAAAGACAAACATGCCAAGTGGTAAGTGGAGGATGCTCAAATCATGACATAGATTTTAGGATCTGTTGGGCCTAATATCATCTTTAATCTTCAACTGTTTAAGACTGCAACCAAAATGTGGCTGTATTTAAAGAGGCTCTTCAGCCAACAGAACACTACTCGCCAATTTTAGCTTGAACATGAATTAGTCACTCTCCAATAGGAAAGTCTTTTTATTTTTGAATTTTACTCTACCTTCATGAATGTTTAGGCTGAATATACAAACATTTTTTTATGCTTGACTCAAAGGACTTAGCACCGTTCAATTTGTTCATGAAACCATTAAAAAGACCAATTTCTTAAGGAACTACGACCTAAAGTTGAAGATACCAGATCCAATCTTATGAATCGAGATGCATGTCTCCATGATTTGTTTCGTGACGAGTAACATCTTCACACCCAAACCACAATGGAGTAACAAAGATTGACCTCGATTCATGTCACTTATGTAACACAAGGTAACGCAAGAGAAAAGGACATGAGCACTATTTTATATTTTTCGTTGCAAAATGGTAATTGTGCATTTGAATGTTCTAAAAGATGTGCAATTACTACATAAAGGATGGTCACCACCCAAGAAACTACGATAGCATATATTCAATTTGTGAATTTGTGTGAATCTTGAAATAGATTACACAAATTGTTATTTCTTCACTTTCTACTTTAGGAAACTTAGCTAAACCTTTTTCTACACTGTCCACTTTGTACCTTGATTCTAGGGCTTCCAATCATATGAAAAACAATGCTCATATCCTTACCAATGTAAACAAATAACATGGAAATCTCAAGATTTCCCCTGCTGATGGAATCATTTACCCATCACAACCACCGGAGATAATTCTTCTTCTCTAATTGATATATTCATCATATTGATCTTACTATTACTATTGTTTCTATCGGTCAGTTGGTTGACAATAATTATATTCTAAATCTGGTTATGTTGTGCAATATCAACAATCAGGGGATGATTGCAAGAGGGCTTAAAGTAGGACGTCTTTTTCGTCTCCAACTTTATCTAGACATTCGCCTTTTGTCACTTGTCACTAGGCTTTTGTTGATTACCGATTATGGGATAAACTTTCCAGACATCCTATTTCGAATATACTTCATGATTTACTAAACTTTAGTTTTCTTGGGGATAAAGAGTCACTACCTCGTAATGCTTTTTAATTTGATTGCAATCGTCTTAGACTTGGAAAAAGTAAAACTATGCAATGTCCACTAACACACGAAATGTTGTCCAACCTTTTGATATGATACATAGTGACATGTTGGGTATAGCCTAGTAGCTCGTCATACTAATTATAAGTACTACATACATTTATTGACAATCATAGTCATTTTAAATGGATTTATTTTCAGTTTCTATTCTTAAGATTTTTCCTGCAAATGTTAAGACCCAATCTTTTACCAACATCAAAATCTTTTGTTTTGACTGTGGGGTGAGTGCATGTCTCATTTATTTCAGGAATTCCTAGAAGTTAATTGGATAATCTCTCAAAAACCATGTTTTTTCAACTTCACAACAAAATGGGATAGTTTGAAGTTGAAAGAAAGAATTGTCACCTTCTTGATGTTGTTCAAACCCTTTCATTAGAGTCTTCTGTACCCTCTTATTTTTGGTGAGAAGCCCTCTCCGGTGTTGTCCCTCTCATTAACCAATTGTCCTCTTCCAAATTGAACCATGTTTCTCCTTTTACTCGATTATTTGGTCATTCTCCAAACTATTCTAATCTCGATAACTTTGGTTGATGTATGTTAAGTTCATCTTCCTACATACGAATGCACTAAACTCACAGCTCAATCTATTAAATGTGCATTTTTTAGGATACACTATAAACCAAAAGATTTTCTTTGTTCATTCATATCCTAACTTCCATTATATTCGAGTTTCTCAAAATATATTTTTTTTCCATTTATTAGGATTCCTTTTCTCCCTTGATTTTCTATTCCTCCAATGACTGCTAACTTTTTTTGTATGTTCCTCATCATCTAAACCACTTGGTTTATCATTTATGTAATACTACCACATCAAATCAAACTTTGGCAACTCCCGAGCCCCCTCAAGATCTTTCCCTAACTGATGATCTTACTATGGCAATTAAGCCCGTTCCCTTCCAACATGTACCCGAATTCGTACAACCCCAAAAAAGTGTTACTTCACCCCTCAGCTTTCCTTGGGAGCTACTTTATCTAATATTTCTATTCCGTCATCTTACAAATAGGCAATGAAGCATTAGTAATAATGCTATTGAAATAGTTCTTGCACTTGAAGAAAACCAAACCTGGGTTGTTGTCCACTGTCCCTCATCTGTAAAACCACTTGGTAGTAAGCTTGTGTTTTCTATCAAGCTTCGTTCTGATGGATCCAAAAACCACAAGGGCCTGTTAGTTGTTCTTGGAAACAAACAAAAATATGCCCTAGACTATGGTGAGACTTTCACACCGATAGCCAAGATGACCATTGTGCGAACTATTATAACACTTGTTGCATCTTAATCATGGTCCTTACATTAAATGGATGTCCAACATGCATTCCTCCATAGTGATTTCAAGGAAGAAGTTTACATCAAACTTCCCTCCGGTATGCCTTCTCCTCACCTAATGATGTTTGCAAACTTATTTTTTGGGTTTAAAACCACATCATCAACCAAAAGGCATTTTCTTAATTTAGCATAAGTATATTCAAGATTTTGTTCAGTTGGCTAGAATCATAATATTACTCCTTTTGACATTCCTATAGAAAATAACGTGAAATATTGACGTGACAAAATAGAGCTTCTTGAGGACCCTATCTTTTATCAAAAGCTAGTGGACAGTCTATCTATCTAACTATTACTCACTCAAATATTTCTTATGCTGTCCACATTGTAAGCAAGTTTATGCAAATTCCTCGGCATCTCCATTTATCCACAATACGATGCATTATTCAATACATCTTTAGAAAGCTAGATCATTGATTATTTTTTCCCGTTAATTCCTTACTCCAGCCTAAGGCCTATGGTGATATTGATTGGACTGATTATCTAGACACCAGGTGTATTCCTAAATAGTACATGTTCCTGACGATACTCTTGTCTCTTAGAAATGTAAGAAGCAAGAATCTATTTCCAAATCTTCCTTGAAGCAAAGTATCGTGCCATATCTATTGCATGCTCAAAGATGGTCTCCTAATGGAGCTTGGTTTTTCTCAAGTTTAACCAACTCCATTACATTGGCAACGCCGATGTCATTCAAATTGTAGATAATCTTGTTTACCATGAATGCACAAAGCATATAGAAGTCAACTATCACTCCATCCAGAAGTTTCCTATGATTGCCAAGTCATCACTCTCCCACATATCTCCAGCACTAAAAATTGCAGATATTTTCACCAAATCCACAACACATCAACGACATTAGCTTCTTGGCAAATTGATGCTTGTATACCTACTGCATCAATTTGTGAGGGGATGTCAACAGTTTTAGCTGTCATAATTGACAAGTAATACATTAATAGGCACCCTTGTCAAATGCTGATTTTGCTAAGACCTTTCAAAGGCTGATTTAATGCCTCATTGAAGGCAGATTTTGTGCCTTTTGTACAGCTATAATGATTTTAAAATCTTTTCTTAAGTAGGATTTACTAGTTATAGAAAATTATGTACTTAATAGTTTAGCTACTTTTAAGGGCATGAAATTCAGCTTGCACTTTGTATATATATATTAGGAATTCCCCACTAAGAAAGACACAATTTTCACCCCAAAGTTCTCTAACTTGTCAAAAATATCTATTGGCCCCATGTATCACCACCATATATGTCAAGTTTCTTATGTAAACAATTCCCTTGAGCTCCATACACCCAAACAAATGACTGGTTCCTGTATCTCTACATGTCCAATATTGATAAAGGATGAACAAGAGCAAATTATAAAGCCACTCAATGCGTTAAGATTACAGTGACTGAAAGTATGGCTTCAGTGCAGTGCTTAAGCATCAATTTTATAGAATTGATAGTACAATATTTATCAAATAAAAAGAAAACTTGAAGACCATCACCAATTAAAAAGAAAATCAAAGAACAAACAGTACAAACCTTCCCATGCATTACATCGTCCCTCCATGAGCCTTGGAACACATCCCCATTATTGAAATAGAACGTACCTGCACCTGATCGCTTACCATAGTGCCACAAACCATCATAAATGCTCCCATCAGCAAGGATCAAACGGCCCTATACAAAGTCACTTATTAATGCGCACTTCAATCATTCTACATAACATGAAATAATTATACATACCTTTCCTTCAGGAAGACCTCCCTGGCAGCGTCCCTTGTAGATTCCACCTCTGTACTGCATCTCCATAAGAGGGCTCCACTTTTTTGGTGAATCTCGCTCACCTTCCTGCACGCCAGACAGACACTTTTGTAATTTTTGTACACAGTATAAGTAATGATGTTATTTAAGTCAGGAAACTAAAAGCCATGTTGTTCTTATATCCACTGCCACAGGAAAGCTTCTATGATCAGAAACCATGAAAGAAGGATTTGATCTTCTAGGATTATCCTTGATCTAATTACTTCAAATCATGGCATAGTTTTCAACATGTTCAACAGAAATTGAAGTGCTGCTGTTTTGCAGCTTAAAGACCACTATTCACAAATTTCCAAGACTCTTCAAAACGTGACATAACGGAAAAAGAAAAGTAATTAGGTCAAAAGGAGGTATGTACTATACTGGAATTTCAAATGGTGGCACTCACAAACAAATTCATTTATGTGCATCAACTATTCGAAATAATAAATTGGCTGACTAATATATTTAGAATTTGTTGCATTATCAACATATACAATAATATGCTGACAGCGTAGGCAATTAAAGTCTCATCGGTCATAACAATGAAATATAAAATCAATCAGTATCCCACTTTTTATAGCAGCCAAAACAATTTAGAGTAGTAAGTCCGCATCTTAAATAGCATTAATTTGCAATTCAAACTCACATTAGGCTAGAATTATTCTGCTTAAATCATGACAGAATAATAGACAAAAATAATAACTTTAGGGAACCAATAAAATAGCTTCAAACATAAAACTTTTAGCATGAAGATCAAATCTTTTTGTTAACAAAGTCCACTTCCATGTCATGCATATTACCAGCATGGATGCAGCACGAATAGAAAGAACTCCTTGCTTCTTAGGTACATCAGCTTTTCTGCTCTTTAGCTGGGTAGATGCATTACTATAAAAATCCTTCATTGCTAGAATGCTGGCTTCAGTCAATGCACCCCAAGAAGAGATGCTTGAATCAACAAGAGCTTGCTCTTTGACACTGTCATCAGTTTTTGGCGAGGTGAATTCTGTACTATATGATATATTCAAACTGTCCTTGGGCCCATCTGGAGGCCTTACACCAATTGGAAGAGTGAATATGCTCAAATTATCAAGCTTTGCATTAGCTTCAGCCATTTCTTTAGCCCATTTCTGTGCAATCTGATATCCTGGACCCAAGTTCCAACTATTAAGTGGCTCCCTCTGGATAGGAGGAGCTGCTACACGATAAGACATTTCTCCATTAACTAAAGGACAAAAATTGATTGGTTCAATGCAGACATTTATTATGATTTAATGCCACCTTCAGTAATTGGGTCATATGAACAGGAAGCATCATCCACAGTATCCAACATGCAACCATCACTTACTTCAGTGCTGCCAATGGTATTCCTAGAAAGTAAAATAATAAGGATCAAAAAGTGAAAATGAAAAAAAAACAATGAAAAACAAAAAATGATTGTGACACGAGAATTAGAAGAAGAATAACATAAAACAAAAGGGCAGCCAGGATATTGTAATTCACAGGTTCATTAATTTGAGTTTGGTCAAGACCTACAAAATCTCCTCTGTGCAAGAAACTGCTAAGGCTATATTTCTCATTCCTCTTACGTGATCCACTTTCCAGGCATAAAATAATTCCTCTCTCTTTTCTACTCACATATCATTCTAAAGCCTGTTTTGGGTGTTTAGTCTTGAACTACAAATGAAAGGATCTTAAATTTTGTATTCTTGGGTTAACTTGATGTTTGAGGCTTCTCTCTCTCTTGCTTTAAGATTTCTTTTGTTCCCCCTCTTTTTCCTTTTCTCTCTTTCTAACTTTCAACCATTCTTTTGCAACATTTTCTCATACACAGAGAAGCTTAAAACTCAAAAGAACAGATTAACTAAACCAGCAAGACCGATTAATGACAGTTTGGCTGCTCAAGCTTTGTCATGATCTGGAAAGATAGATTTCTATTTAGAGTCATGTTTTTGGTTTTCACATCCTAAATAAAAAAAGGTATATCTCAGTACGGACACAAGATAAAGGTATGTAGGAATCAAACCTCAAAATGCAGTGGTCACTGAAATCACTACTTGATATTACATCGGTTTCCGAAGTATGCTCAACAACAGTTTTTGTGGTATTTTCTACTGCAATTTTTTCCTCGGAACAAAAGTCTGTTGAACTGGCCATCTCAGAAGGCCTTGCATCTTTCTCGGTGTTGTTTCCATCATTCTTATAAGATTCACTAGAATGCTTCTGGTGTCTACTTAAAAGTTTATAAATGAAAGGGAAATGATGGGCTAGACTGGACAAAATGTTGCTGAATTGACGAGTCTCCTGCTCAGCAGAACTGGCAATCAAACAAAATAAACATCAGCAGATCAAAGGGAAAATTGTAAAGCAACTGATCACTTGATCAATAAACTGAAAGGGAAATTTGTTTAACATCAGCATTAAACAGTTAGAAAATAATGTTAAACACTTGATCATCATGGAACCTGACGCTCTGGTCTCCACATGGAGAAAGGTGCATGGGTTATACATTTCAAAAATATTTTGCAGCAATCAGATAAAAGTACCATACACCTACAAACATATATGACAGAACAAGAATGGCAGTACTAGAGATACTTTTTCCAGACTAAAGTTTTAATCATATCCGTCTTAGTGCACTTTTGCAGGAAAGGTTTCTTTTAGAGGCGACAATAAACAGAATCCATTTTGAAATGTCAAAGATGCAGAGAAAACTATAAATTCAAAAACAAATTCATGACCTCTATTAGGGAGTATGATTTGATGAAGCGGATTTTTGGGGATTAATATTGCTTATGATGATGATTTGATTAAGAGAATTTTCGAAGATTAAGATTGGTTATGATTATGATTTGATTGAGAGGATTTTTAGGGATTATGATTAATTATAATTGTAAGTTACCTTATATAAATAAAATAATCTAGTATATAAAGAGGGGGGAGTTGTTGATTTCTTCAACCTCTCACAATCCTTCTTCTCAATTTCTCTCAATTCCTCGTTCATAACATGGTATCAGAGCAAGTTCTCTAATCCCGCTTCTAATTTCTACCTTTGTTCTCACACCGGCAACCCACGCCCAAACTTTTTTGTTTTAAAAACCAAAACTAAAACCTTAACAATCTAACCCAAAAACACCTCAAGCAGCCACCAGTGACCAAGTCAGAGTAAGAGGCAACACCAAGTGCCTTACACGCTACCACGCACCGTCAGCAGCCCCTTATCAACCAGCACTTGTAATGGACGCACCACCTTTTGGTGATGTTTTGTCCACTCTATTACCATGGACTAAATTGCACCAACTCTAGGAGCCCATTGGTGATGTGTTTATCGCCTTTAATTGCTGGAAATTGGGTTTTTGTGTTTAAGCATAGAGGCCAGTTTGATCATAGTCATATCTCTAGGAGCTCGTTGGTGATGTGTTTTTCTACCTTTAATTGTTGGAAAGTAGGTCTGTGTGTTTAAGTATAATGGTCAATTCCCTCTTTCATTGTTGCACAACTGTTGATATTTGAGGTTTGCTTTTTTTGCACTATCGTCCTTCACTCAATTCTCATTAACATCTTTCTTACTATATCGGCTACGTCATGAGTGACTCCAAAACTAAAAGTGTTGAAGGAAAACCACCCATTAAGGTTCAACAAATCACAAATCAAAAATTGAATGGAACAATTTATGTTGCATGGGAGAAGACGGTCATTGTATATCCCAAGGACCTATAGAGGTATGGGCATCTCACGAATCCAGCTCCTAATATTAAGTCATCTGGGTAGAAGAAGTGGGAACAACATGACAACCAAATAATGACAAGCCTCTAAAATTCCATGGAGCCAAATACTACTAACATGTGTCAACATATGAATTCCAAAAGGAGGTAAGGGAGTATGTAAGACTTATTTGCCAGTAACATTGCTCGTATATATGATTTATCTATGGAATTGTTCAAGTGTGAGCAAGGAGAGAAGAACCACACCGAGTATTTTTCAAAAATTAAAAACCTATTTCTAGAACAGATAGCAGCCCAACCAATAATAACAAATAAGGACCAACTTCTTAAGAAAAGAGGAGTTATTCGTCATGAGATACTTGGCTAGCTTCAGAATAAAATATGAATCAATTCGAGCCCAGATACTCAGTGGCACTAGTTTCCCCTAGCCCACGACTGATTTCACCGCCAGAAAAGGTCACCAAAAATTGACAAGAAGCTACCCTCTTACCGGTTTCTCTCTCCAGCGAGCGAGACTCGTCACATCGGTGCCAACTACCTCAACAGTCACCAGTGAGCTGGTTCCCTTGAGTTTTCCTTCTATTCACCATTAGGTTATAGGCAAATTTGCCGGATAGCTACCGAAAAATTCTTTCAAATGTTTTTACATTCATGGCTCTTGCAGATTTCAAGTCTCAACCAGGTGCTTTTCCTTTTATTTCTCTTCCCTCAATTACTACAAAGAAACTTGTAGGTAGTTCTAATTATACCTCATGGACTGCCTCTGTTAAATTGTGGTGTATGGGTCAAGGCCTAGCCGATCACTTAACTACTAAGGTTGAAGATATTGAAACAAATAAATCTGCTAGGGCTCAAATTATATGGCAAATAATTGATCCTTAACTCCACCCTATTTATAAGGCATACAAAACTTGTGTTGAGATATGGAGTCAGGCAAAATTAATTTATACTAACGACATTCAAAGATTGTATTCTGTAGTATCAAACATGGTTAATCTCAAACAACAAATATGAACATGTCTGAATTTCTTGGTAGAATGGCCTCCTTGAAAATAGAATTCAACCTATTACTACCTAGTAGTAAGTCTGTAGTGGAAGATCTTGCACAGAGAAATTTTTTATGGTTTACTCTTACTACTATCAATCATGAACTTACTTCAGTACGAGATCAGATTTTGGCAAGTCCTACAGTACCTTCTCTGGATGAAGTATTTGCTCACTTATTGAGTGTTTTGTCACCTAACATTATGATAGGATCTCCCTCAATTAATTCTTCCACTTTGGCCCATCAGTCTTAAGAGTACTAATAGAGCAGAGTAGGGGGATCGTGGCGGTCGACCCAAATGTTGTTATTGTCGTCAATGGGGATATACTAAGGATAAATGTTATAAATTGCATGGTCACCCTAGAGCTACTAACGTTGTTCATACTGATCAATCTACCCTTTAGTCTGAGTCCTCTACTCAGCCACCAGTGACTCGTACTAGTACTGATTATGAAGAGTATCTCAAGTATCAGATAACTAAGTAGTCTTCCTCCTCCGTTGCTTCGGTAGCTCATTCGGTTAATTCCGTAGCATGCCTCACTAAGTCTTTTCCTTAGCTACTTGATTCTGGTGCTTCCAATCATAACTCTAGTAACCCACATTTGCCCTCTCACTTTACTAACACTACATCTTTTCCTCCTATTACTTTAGCTAATGGGACTCAAACAGTTGTTAAAGCTGTATGCTCTGCTCAACCACTTCCATCCTTGCATTTAGAATCTGTCCTATATATTCCTAACTGCCCCTTTAATCTTGTATCCATCAATAAACTTACACAATCTTTAAATTGTTCTATCACTTTTAATAAAAATTTTGTTGTTATATAGGATTGTAGTACAGAACAGATTTTGCCTTTGTATCCACCCTCTCTTATGTCTCTATTCCTTCTAATGTTCATGAGGCACTTAATGATCCCCGGTGGCATCAAGCAATGGTTGAAGAAATGACTACTCTACATGCCAATGATACTTGGAAATTAGTTTCGTTTCCCGTAAGCCATTCCACTGTTGGTTTTCGTTGGATATATAGCGTCAAAGTTGGTCCAAATGGTCAAGTTGATCGACTCAAGGCACGTTTGGTGGCTAAAGGGTATACACAAACTTATGGGTTGGATTATTATGAAACTCTCTCTCCTGTGGCCAAGATGTCTTATGTTCGCTTGTTTTTATCCATGGCTGCCATTCGCCAATGGCCTTTCTATCAATTGGACATTAAAAATGCCTTTCCACATGGTGAGCATCAGGAAGAGATTTATATGGAGCAACCACCTAGATTTGTTGTTTAGGGGGGAGTCTACCTTAGTGTGTAAGCTTTGTCTCTCTTTATATGGTTTGAAACAATCCCCTCGTGCCTAGTTTCGACGGTTTAGTCACGTTGTTCAAGAATTTGGTATGATTTGATGTGACTCTGATCACTTTGTCTTCTATAAATATATATCGTAAGAGTAGTGTATCTATCTGATTATCTATGTGGACGATATTGTCATTACTGGAAGTGATCAAGGTGAAATTGAACAATTGAAGACACATCTGTTCCGTCATTTTCAGACAAAAGATTTGGGTTTACTCTAATATCTTATGGGCATAGAACTTGCTTAGTCCAAATCTAGTATTGTACTCTTTTAGAGAAAGTGTGCATTGGATATTCTAGAAGAAATAGGGATGTCAAATTGTAGACCAATAGAATCTCCTACTGATCCTAATTCAAAGCTTTTACCTAATAAGGGGGAGCCACTTGCTGATCCTAGCCGATATCGGAGATTGGTAGGAAAACTTAATTATCTCACCATCACACAATCTGATATTTCTTTCTTAGTTAGTGTTGTTAGTCAATTCCTACAAGCTCCATGTGATAGTCATTGAGATGCAGTTATTCAAATTTTGAGGTACATTAAAGTTGCACCAGGAAAAGGATTATTATATGAAAACTAGGGTCATTCACAAATTATTGGATACTCTGATGATGATTGGGCAAGTTCTCCATCTGATAGGCATTCTACTTCGCGCTTTTGTGTTATTGTTGGAGGAAATCTTGTATCTTGGAAAAGTAAGAAACAAGATGTTGTTGCTAGGTCGAGTGCAGAAGCAAAATATCGTGCAATGGTAGCAACTTGTGAGCTTATTTGGTTGAAGCAATTAGTTCAAGAGTTAAAATTTGCAAAAGTATCATAGATGAAGTTATTGTGTCATAATCAAGTTGCTCTGCATATTGTTTCTAACCCAATATTTCATGAAATAACCAAACACATAGAAATTGATCGCCACTTTATTTGAGAGAAAGTTTTGTCTAAATGCATCACTACTAATCATATTAGTTCAACCAATTAACAAGAAAATATCTTGACCAAATCTCTCAAAGGTTCTCGTGATTTGTCAGAGTTGGCAATTACTGAGGCAGTAGCTAGAAATAGAAAAGTCTGACGTGAACGGATAAGGGTAAAGGACACCCTTTAAAATTCACCAATACAGTTGACTTAGTTATTAGCAGATGTTTACTTTAAGGCTCGCACTATGTAGTTACCGTGTAGGAAGTCCAATCCAATGTCCTTTCTATCTTTTCTAGTTGTAAGTCCTGGATAAGGCTTTCGATCCTACAACTTGACTTTTCAGGACAAGTGTACGCGGAAAGAGCCCGCGAGACTATCTAAAACTGTAAGATTTGTCATGCATTTAGCATTTCTGAGCGAGGACTCCTAGCTTAACTAGAGACAAGACGTACGGACTTTGCAGCTTATCAGGTACTAACAAATCCGGACACCAAATCAGGTATATCCTTTGCTTATATTTTATTTTATTTATTTATGTATTTATTGTAATTTATTTACTACTTTTTAAACTGTCTCACTCTTTTATTGTCTCATCTATATGTAGGTCTACCAAAAATAGCCTCTCTACTATGTAGGGGTAAAGCTGCGTACTATTAGACCTCCCCAGACCCCGTTTCATTGCGGGACTTCGGACTGGGTGTGATGACGAAACTTGATGCATATGATTTATATGCTCCAGCTTGAAGGGGAGTGTTGAGTTGTATATATCTATATAGTAATAAAATAGGAAAGTATTTACTGCTATTGATTGTATTTCCTATTCTAGGGTTAGACATCAACTATTTATACTTGTACTTTCATCAACATATATACGATAAGAATAAAGATCCCAACACCAAACTTAATGCAAACTAGGGAGAACACTTGAAAGATCCAAGAAATTATAGCAGACTAATTGGGAAATTAAACTATCTTAATAGTTACTAGGCTTGACATCTCATTCAGTACAAGTGTGGTGAGTCAATTTATCCAATATCCTCGGACCAGCCATTGGAATGCAGCTATTAGAATCTTGAAATACCTTAAGCGCAATCTTGACAAAGGACTCCTATGTAAAAACCATGGGCGCTATTCAATTCAAGTTTATAGTGATGTTGATTAGGCTGATTCTAGGACTAACAGACGATCTACTACAAGGTATTGCGTGAATGTTGGTGGCAATCTAATTTCATAGAAAAGAGAAAAGCAAACTATGGTTTCTTGTATACAACCCAAGAACTTGTATAGGTAAAACATATGTTGCAGGAACTTGGATTTCGACAAATTCAACCTATAGAGCTAATGTGTGATAATCAAGTAGCAATTTACATTGCTTCTAATCCATTTTTTCATGAAAGGGCAAAGCATATTGAGGTTGATTGTCACTTTGTATGAGAGAAGGTGCAATAAGACGTGATCAAAACCATTCATATGAAGTTTGAGGACTAGTTGGCTGATCAATTCACCAAGCCTTTGGTTGGAAGTCGTGTAACACAATTGTGTAACAAGCTAGGAGCATATATATCATAAGCTCCAACTTGACGAGAATTTAGACATTATTATTTGATTAAAGGAATTTTAAAGGATTATAATTGTAATTTACCTTATATAAATAAAATAATCTAGTATACAAAGAGGGAGAGTTGCTGATTTCTTTAAGCTTTCACAATCCCTCTGATTAATTTCTCTCAATTCCTCATTCATAACAAGGTCAAATGATTCAACAGAGATTGGTCAACCAAACTTCTAGGAGATATAGATAAATTAAATGCAGACACTAGAAAGTTTTTTTCTCATTCTCATAATAAGCGCCATACCTTAAAATAAAAAGTGTTGTTACTAGCATGTTGGAACCTAGATTAGGCTCATAAGCTGCAGATATAATGAGATGCCCGGAGTAGTTTGCAGTTTGACGGAAAGTATGCAAAGAAGCAAGTACATCATTGTCCATAAGACCTGAACTTGAAATGATGCATATGACGATGCCATTTAAGTCCTAGTGCAACAACAACAACAAAAATGAAAAAAAAAATAGATTAGTGGAAACAAGATGAATTTGGCAAACTAAAGTTGGTAACATAGTTTGGACAACAAAAGATAGAGAACCGAAAAAGATAAAACAGCCAAATGTCCAAGCGCTCTTTATAGTAGATCAAAATTAGTTAACTATGTCCATACAAGTTGCTTGAAGTTAAATCATTTATTTTAAGTCTTTAACTATTACCTCTAAACCAGTGCAAATGAAAGGACAGTCAAATAGAGCTTGTAAAATTGAACTTCTGACGTTGTCACCAGCTCCAAATGCAATATTCACTTCTTTGTAGCTCCCTAGAATCTGTCTATTATTGAATCAGCTCAAAAGGCTCTACCATAAGCATTATTTCTGAACAAAGTGAATCAATAATGCAAAATTTTGAAAAATCTATATTTCTGGGTTAGAGTCTAAACAAAGGAATGTATGCTTTTAACAATAGCATATAGATTAAGAAAAAAAATGACATTGTAATATAAACATATTTCAATGTTTAAGATTTTCAGTTACGACTTACCTTTATGATTTCTGAAACTTTTAATTCTGTGGGGTCACTATGTACATAAATTTGTTTTTGGTGTATGTCCTGAAAGTAGTTCAATAGTTATCATATGAAGAGAACTTTTCTGCAAATACTGATAGCAAAGTAAGTAAAATTGAAGATCTACTTACTGAGAGCAGAACAGATATGGCATTGATGGCTAGGAAAACAGCACGATTGGCAGTTTTCAAAGCCTCGTCTAGAGTGACCAAATCCTTTTTAAGTAGCGTGTCAAGGTCAATATCTATAATTAGAAAATAGGAAAAAAAAAATATAGATTACCTCCTTAATCACGAAATCCACAAGTAGTAACAGCTAATTAATTCCCTCCATGCATTATATTAAGGAATCTATGTTACAAATGCCAGTGTTACTTTTGAAGAAATATATTTGTTATATAGTACTGTGTAATAAATAATATTACCTTATTTAAATGAACAATTGAAGAACAGCCATGACATATCAAGCAGATATAAAATTTAAAGCCCTAAGAGTTAAATTACTGTCAACTCATCCAAAAAGTGTCCTTCCAAACACAACTTAAAATATTAAACAACATATGCCTTGTAAAGGAAAAATGAGAACTACTCCTTTAATATCTCATTTTACTATCAACACATCTAAAAAGTATCCTTTCAAACACAAAAAACTTATTTGACATAAACAACTTATGCCTTGTAAAGGAAAAAACAGAACTGCTTCTTTAATATCTCATCTCCTTTCAACCCAAGAACTTGACAAAATACTCAACTTGGAAACATAATCATAGGTCACACAAATATATACAGTAAGCTATATGTTTTATGGGAAGTCTAATACCCATATAGTCAGCACACTCGACAATATCCAAGGAACTGTTTCTACAGATATTTTCAGTTTTAAGGATTCTTGAATATAGAAGAAATAAGAAGAGAAAGAAAGAGAGTACTAGATCTACACATTTGCTTACCAATGCAAAAATTGGTAAGATCTTGAAGTTTTGCTACTAAATCTTTCACCTGAAAGGTGATTTGGCAACAACAATGTTCAGTAACTATCTTAAACATTAAGGTAAATATGAAACTAGAGACTTCAAAATGGATTCAGATTTTAAGAAACAATTAATCTAGGACATACAGAAATCCCTATAGACATTATATCTCAATCAAAAATACCCCTACATATTGTTGTTCTAAAAAGTCAAAAAAGTAAATAAAAATTTATAATGATTTAATCAAAAGAAATGGGATAAAAAGTAGTAAAATATTTCAAGATTATGTTAAGTTGAACTATGCAAGCCTTCAACAAATATATAACAGGCTAGAATTCCTACACTAAAGAATATTTCCAATCACATGTTCTTACAAGAAATTGAATGCAACTTCTCATGATAGATTCTTTATTATGAAGGTTACACTAAAAAATCAAAAAAATAAATAAACAATTGAATGACTTTCTCTCAGCATGTCTTAATGATAAGGTAGCTGCCCCCCGAATCCTATATGGACTAAATATCACAAAAAAGGATTGTACAAAGAATAAAGTTAATGGCCAACTTAAATTCATTTCGACCGTGTATAACCAACATGAAACTAAACACTCATCCAACGTTCATGAACTAAGCTTTAAGTGAGTTTTTCCTAGATTCATACCAACAAATGAAGCTAAATGGCCAGAAAAATTTAAACATATAGATATCCTCAATTTGATTATTATAATATCAAGTGCAATTTTTTCTTGAGATCTCAAAATGCTCATTAATTTTTTTAAGTTAGAATAAAGGTTTTAGTTTCACTTCATACCACACAACTTCCACAGTGATGAAGGACAAGTAGAAGAGTTATCAAACTAGTAGCTAGAATCCAGAACACTTTTAGAGTTTTAGGTTTGGAGATCTAGCTTAGCTTGTTGGAATTTTAGGTTTGCAAGGCTGGAATTTTAGGGTTTGATTGCTCAAAAGTTAAATTGGAATTTTAGGGTTTGCTTGCTGGAAAGATAAGCTAGAATTGTAGAGCTTTGGATGAATTTACGCTTGAATATAAGAAATCCAGGTAATAAGTGTAGGAATTTTAGTGAGGTAAACAAATAATACTAGGTGTTGTTGTTGTTGTTGTTAAACAAATAATGGAGGATAGGGAGTTAGGAATAATTCCTAGAGTCTAAGAATCACTTTTAGAAGAAAACATCACACCTTTTAATTGAAAATTCAAATTTAATGTCAAAATTCAGGATATTATTATGGAATGGCCGAGTACATGCACATATAGGGAAGTTCTTCGAACCCTTATTCTAATAATAAAGGGATTTCTAATTAAAATATCTAAAATAGAGTTGAATCCTACTCTAATCAGAATTCCTTGTTCTTCTATAAGTTTAAGTTTTAAACAACTAGAATAACCTATCTAATAAAGAAACCTAGAACAAAGTAAATTTCAGTCTTTGTTGTCTTTCTTGTCACCTCAACCCCCACTCTTCATCCCACCAAATTCAAGTTTGTGGTTGAGTGATTTTTCCTTATTTATTTCTTTTATAAACACTAAGCTCTTTTACATCATACAATTTTTGAAGAAAAAAGACTCGATTCATAGAACAAACATCAAAACCAAGCATCAACAGAAAATATAACCAACCTCCAAGTTTTCCAAGAATGAAGAATGAACCAATGAAACAAAAAGATAATGCCTTTTCGTGGCTTCATTTGGATTGTTTTTCTTTTTTTCCCTTACATAATAGAGAACCACATATTATCAACTATTTCCATGTATGACCTACCTCAACTTGGCGTCTCTGTCCTTCAAAGCTAAAAGGCTTCAAAAGAATAGCAACAACAAATCCATTTCTGGATCTTATAGTTTTCAGAATATCAATTGCTATATCATGATCCAAGCCATATCCAATACTAGCCACCTAAGAAAAAGATAAAGAAAAGGAAAAACAATATAATGAAGATCTTACTCAGATATTTAAGTAAAACTTTAGCTTAAGAGTTGATAACAAATTGTGTCAAGCATTAGCTATCACACCAAAGTCAATCAAATAAAGTTGTTGCCCACACATATTCTTGAAAACAATTAGACCAAGAATAATGTTCAATACCATACTAACATAGTTGTTTCTCATTTCAGATAGTCATAACTAAGAGATGAAAAGTTGTTTATGAGTTGATGTAGTAGAGTCTAGATTCAAGGCATGAATAGGGTGAATTATGCAACAAACCACACTTACTCATCTATTAATTTTGATTTGTATCAATAAAACATACAATTTTTTAATCCCCATTCAATATTGTCGTTAATAGTGCTGACCAAACCATGTTTACATGTTTAATCATCATTTAGCTTATCATTCTAGAAGTATAAAGGATTCGAAAAAATCAATTTATGCCATTCTTCCATACTATTTGAGGATTTAAGAGACTTAAATGGATGATTTAGATGTTTTGAAATCCTTAATATTTTTTAGATGACATGATAAAAGATGAATTAACAGTTCCTATCTCTAATTAGCTCGGTTAAGAATAATTTCGATGGAGGCTGAGGATAGAATACTATTAAAAAAAATTAAGCCTTTTGTTTACGTAAAGTAAATTATAGATTGTAACCGAGAATCATTTCAAAGTTAATGAATCTTATATACGTTATCCATATGAACTTAATGTAGAGTCGTTAGTGCATATGGCTTTAAAAAACACTGGTACACAATTGTGGATGAAAAGAACATACACGACAACACCAATTTAGTAGTGACTTTTCAAAACTTAGGAAATCAAGTGATTCTAAACCTTTTCAAGAACATCTCCTGACATTGTACCATATACTGAAGCCACAAAGGTCATTTTGCAAGTGTGCCTAACTTTATCAACAAAGCATGTATACTTTTCACAACTGATATTATATAAATGATGTATTGTCTTAATGAGATTAATTTCAACAATAGTCTAACAAACAGAAGAACCCTAAAATTAGATTCTAAAGAAGGAATGTACAAACAAGGATAACAGCATTTGAACATGATTGCAGAAACTGTTCAGCTCCTGTACTTGTTGGATTTTGATCTGCATGAATAAGAGACAAACAATTGAATAGGTTATTGTCAACCTTCATCAATTTGAAATGAGAATTGCTAAGAGTTGTATGAGAAATCATCTTTTGAAGTGAGAATTGCTAAGAGTTGTATGTGAAATCATCAACTTGAAACAAAAAACTAAAGAAAAGAATTGAAATCCACATTTGTTAAATATGCTATACAAAATTAATAACCAACAAGTTAAAAAGTTTCACTAAAGACAAACAATGCAATCTCCAAAAGAAATTCAATAACAATGTTAGTTTTATCGTACATTCCACATGCTCAATACTGAGAAAAGATTCCAATGAAATAAGGTCACAGTGTTAAACAATTTATATCAACACATATGTTATACCATTTATGAAAAGAATTAGTAAGAAACAAAAAGACAGATTATGAAAGAGGGATGTTACAAAGCAATTGATTTGATTCAAAGCCCAAGCCATAGAAAACTCTATTGTAAATTGATACCCAATGATAAATGCTCAATGAAAAACCTTGTTGTCAAAACAACTTGTATGAAGTAAGCCAGGAAACACAGCAAAAAGTTTATACCCAAGTTACCAAAATGTAACTTGAGAATCAAACGCAACTCAACTTTCTGTTTCAGTTATAGCAAAAGAATAGATTGTCTAAATCTTCCTTGCCATAGTGATTAAAAAAAAAAAGGAACAACGACAAATTCTAATAGAAAGAATTAAATTTCATTAACCTCCCTCCTTATTCTAAGATATTATCAGAATGGCAAAAAAGAAAGCCATGAAATCAAGACATAAATAACTAGTAATCCATGAACTGAGGGCCCACCTTTTCCAAGAACCTTTTCTTGCAATAGCACATTCTCTGCATCTTTGTCGTGAATAATATTCCTGAAAGTTGTTTTTCCCAAAACAGTCAATGATTGGTTTAGAACAAGCAGTATGATAAGTCAATCAAACAACTTTCCAACATCATAATAACAGATACCTTGATCAATTTAATCGCTAACGAAGAAGATAAGATAAAAGTAGCTTCTATGCAGCTGTATCGTTCACATTCAATGATGAAGTTGCAAAGAATTAGAGAGGGGAGGAAAAATTACCAGCATCTGACGGTGGATGATAACTGGAAAGGAGAATCCAAGCAGAAACGGAAAATGGAGTCCTTCCTACTACCGATGCCAATCACTTCAACAAACTCCGACACACTTCCATTACTACTACTACTACTATTCCTACTAACCTCTGCTTTAACAACCCCGTCAACAAGTGTGTGTTTTGTCCTCACACACCGATTGTACTTAGATATTGCGCAGCTGCTGTTGCTATTTCTGATCGATAAGGGCCAAAGAGAGACCGACTGAAAGCGCAGGTTCACAGGAGGAAGAAGGCCTACGGCGTGTGCCATTTCCAAACATCTATCCGGTTGGATCTCCGCCAATTCGATACGTGTCTTTCGCAATATTGTTTAGAAGATGTCATCGTATCAAAATAACTGAAAATTAGCAACCGATTTAACGAGTTAAACTAAATTTAATGTTATTAATAAATATAAAATTATAAATTAAAAAATTAACTTAAAATATATTTTAAACCTTTATATACATTTTTTATTTTATATTATAGGAATATTAAAAAAATTAAGTATAAATATAAATACACATTTATAATTGTAAGTTTAGTTATCATCCTCCTTTTCAATTATGATTATTAGAATTAAATAGAAATTATTTAAAAAATTTAACCACTTAAACTAACTTATTGAAATCATTAACTCATTAATTTATTAATTTATAATTCATAAAAATAATCATTTGGATTAGTTTGATTTTAGTTAAATTTAAATTACCAAATCAAACGAAGTTATATTGTTTATTTTATATAATTATATGTTAAATAAGTACTTTAATAATATGATATACGATTAAAATATAATAAAAAGTAAAATTGAATTTTAACACTTTTATTAGAATTTAATTTAAACTCAAATTGGATTTCAATTCAAACAAGGCTTTATTAGAATTTTGCACTTTTAAGTTTACTCTGTCACAAAATAATTAGACAAAACTTAAGGCTAGTGAACCTATTATTGATAAGTAATATAGTAATCAATAGATTATCAATGCTACAAGGAAGGTAAAATGGTTTAAAATATTCTTTGATTACTAACTAGTCAAAAATCTAAAGCTATCTATTAGACAATTAATTTCTTAAACAAGACCTCTAATGATTATTAGCTTGATAATTGCGTATTTTATTAAATTGCCAACTCCTGTTGTACAATCCAACTCTAATTACTTTTGACTTACTCTCTTGACTTATTCTTAGTTTAAATATAAACAATTATCACAAGCACTAGAATATGTATTGAAATCAATAATAATTAAGTCACAAAATAATTCCAGAAAAAATCTTATTCTACATTTCCGAACTTGATGAATATGATTGACATCTTGAAATTCAGATTATACATCAAAAACAATGAAATAACTAAAAGAAAAGAAGAAAAACTCTAGTGACGACTTGATTTGAAAAGTTGGAATTCTAGGATGTTCAACTTGATCCCTCCCGTTTGATCCACTTTTTCATGTGACTACTAAATTTTTTTGTAAGTTTCACATTTTTAAATAGTGTCTTAAGGTCTTAACGGTGTAACTAGGATTTTTCCACTTTAATCAGTTCCAAAAATGCCCCTGAATCCTAAAACAAATGAAAAACTCACATTTAGGAAGTTTCTGTCATGATCATGACATGGATAGGAGTTACAATCGCGCTCTTGGGAATTTCCTCTATGTCACAATCATGCTCCATAAGACACGATTGTGAAAGAGGCCATGTAGCCCCATTCACAGCTATCATGATCGTACTCCAAAGGCACTATTGTGACAACCTTCATGTAGCTTTCATGTTCTTTGTTCTTCAATTATTTGATTTCTAATACTAACAAACACATCAAACACCTTGTAAGACATAAAATTAAGATTGAAATCATGCTCTAAACCACACAACCACTTATAATATTAACAAACACTCACATAACATAATTATAAGCCTATACGAATGAAAATCATCTATTAAACACCTAAAAACACATTAAAACACTTATGAAAACATCGTATAAATTATACCTATCAACATCCTCACACTTAAACTTTTGTTTGTCTTAAAGCAAAAGCAAAAACAAAGACATAAAAACACGTAAGCACATATTAATGCAACATGCAATAATGATACAATGGCATTGAATCTTACAGATTCAATTTAATCGTAAACATTGATCATTCAAATTGCGCCAACATACCAACCTATTCCTTTTATGTTTAAGTACTCTGAATTGAATATACATATCAATCAAAATACTGACACCCCATTCATTCACCTATGGCACTTGCACACATGCATTTATAATTAGTGATCAGTCAAAAAGGCAACTATCATTAAGTATCCTTTTATGAAAACTTTTGCTATTTTCAAAGATTAGTATTTTTATTTATTAAAACATCATTTTTTAACATTAAACTATTCTTTGACGTGAAGGCAAATATTTTTTTCATAAATGTCACCCAGTTACTTAACTAGGCCATATTTTTATTATTTAGCTTGGTTGGAATGTCATTATAGCTTTTTGACGCGAAGACAAATATTTTGTCGTAAATGCCCCCAATTACAAAGCTATATCACATTCTCAATTGGCTACTAGCTCTATTCTTAACCCAATATTTGTTTGAAAAGGATAGCAGAATAATTGTCTATTTAACATATATTTATTTAATTACTTAACCTATCTCATTTCTTTTTAGTATATTACTCTTGTGAAAGGTTACTAATGATGCTATGGTTCAACTGACTTATAATTATAAATGGATATAACAAATTTCCTAAGTGAACAAAATAGGTGTCATATTATAATTAACGTGTATATTCATACAAAGACACTTAAAACATAAAATTGCCAAGTCAATATGCCTTTTTCAAAGTAAATGATCATATTCATTGCTAAACTAATCCCACCAAGTTCTTACCATTGACACATTAACACAAAGTATATATATGCAACAAAATGTTCACATAATGTCAACTTAATCAAAACTAGCACAATATAATATGCAAAATTTATATACATGACATGCTAATGCACAAACCTCCCTACACTTAAGCAACACATTGTCCACAATATGAGAAACCAAACAATGCACATAAAAATAAAAATAAAAAATAAAAATAAAAGATTAGAGCATGAAACTGTTAGAGTAGTGCCCTAAAGGCAATCCCCTTTAGCGCTTTTTGTTCATATTCATGTACAGACTTGATAAATAAATAAAGAAAGGCATATTTCATTAATTTGATGTTCTTTATGAATTGATATTGATCTTTAATCAAATTAATGAAGTCCATGATATATGACATAGCATGAAGGAAATTATGATGTGATCATACTACTGAGATTC
>JANZLF010000003.1:22710959-22725837 GCA_026546835.1 Erythroxylum foetidum
TTCAAAAATTAGTGGATTTCATATTAATGCTTTATGATTTTCGATGCCATGTGGAGTGTTAGTGTTTGTTCGTAGCGTACCCTTATCGTAGGGTGTGTATCAGAATGACCTACGGGCGTCTCGGTACATATCCTATGGTAAGGGGGTGCTACTTTCCCAAACCGTAGGCTACGTCCAGTCCTCAAAATCCTTTTTGAGATTTCACTATTCTTCTCAAAAGTACAAGTATTCTTTTTCACAGAGCCTCTTCAGGTCTCTTACACCATGTATTGTTTTTCTCACTTAGCCTCTTTAGGATCTCAGCTTTTCTTCTTTCTTACAGAAAGATATCGCGAGCTTTGTTACAGTAATGATAGCTCTAGTGTTTCGCACAATGAATACAGTGTTTGCTAAAGATCAAAAACTTTTTTTAAGATCTCTATTTTCAAAACTTTTTAATCTTTGACTCCGACTTGTATTTATAGCCTTTGTCATCAACTGCTTCTTTCTTCTTGCTTCTTGCTTCTTGCTTCTTGATTCTTGATTCTTGTAGAAACAGTTATTTAGTTGAGTTATGTAACTAACTCAAACTAGTTAACCGTTCGATGTAGTATCGGTTCTTTGTCTTAGTTTTGCTTCCACTTCGTCTTAGTTTCTTTCGTCTTACTTTTTCTTCTGCTTCGTTTCATTTTTTTCGTCTTATTTTTGCTTCCTTTTTGTCTCACTTTTGCTTCCGCTTCGTCTCACTTTTGTTTCTGCTTCGTCTTACTTTCTTTTGTCTTATTTTTGCTTCAGCTTCTGTCTTACTTTTGCTTCAGCTTCCGTCTTACTTTCTTCCTCATCAAAACGGTTCAACAATTTCTAATATTATTATTTGAATGTCATCAAAATTATTAGAAGTGAAGTCATTTTGACTTAACATCTTACAAGTTATTGAAGTCCAGAATTGGAGATGTTATTGATAGGTGAAATTGATCAATGTTAGGAATTAAGCGATTTAAGAAAGATGAATGAATTAGAAGGATCAACGTTAAAGGCAAGGAATACAGTAAGAATAGGAATAAGAGTTAAGTATACTAATACTACACTGATATGAATCATCAAGCGTAAGATAAATTACCTCTGAGAGTATCACCGTGTCAAGGTGTACTCAAGCTCAAACGAAGGGTTAGTTAAGCTCGACACGAATAGGTCTATATGAAGTAGTTTGAGAGGTGTTACTGATGAAAAATGTCTTAAATTCGTAATATGATATATGAAAATATGTTTAAAATATTGATATGATATAATATGGGTTTTATGGACACAGGAAATGGAAAATTATGAGTAATCTAATGTATATTGAGGAAACAGATTGGATGGTGTGATATTTGAACAAGTCATGGAGGGATTGATTGAATCTGTTAACTAGGGTCATTGGGAAGAAATTATTTGAATGATGGAGTATAATGGGAAACAAAGGAGTACAAGAGGAAGTAAACCCCTACCCCTAGATCAGTAAGGTATGAATTTCGGGGGGGGGGGTGGAATTCTTTTAAGAGGGGGAGAAATGTTGGCCCTCGATTTTTTTTCTGATGAATAAGAATGATTTATGTCAAATAATAGGTCTTTATGAAAGTTTGTGGAGTTAATTACTATGTTGATGTTAGAAAATTATATGTATAGGTTAATTTTGTTGAGGTTTTAAGGTTATAAGTATGATCAAGGGAAATTTTGGCAAGGCACTTAAGGATAAAGAACATAAGGCATATAAGGAAAGAGATAATTAGTTAGAGTTAATATAGTGTTTAATAAGATTAAAGGAGTTAGGGGGTAAATGAAAGAAGGGGCAAAATGGGAAAACCAAAGGAGAGGAGGGATATTTTCGGAAGGATAAGACCAAAACATGGTCTTATATTTAAGAAAAAGAGAAAACGTGAATGAGGAAGATTCAAGAAGAAGCTAGATGCGTGGATGAGATAAGAGAGAAGAGAGAGAAGCACAAAAAAGAATGAAAGAGAGAAAGAAGAGAAAACAAGCTAGGGTTTCAATTTCCTTAGCTTACAAGAGAGATTTTGAGGTTGTTCAAGAAGAGAAAAAGGTAGAGGAAGAGAAGAGCTTCCATATGAGCCAAGGATCTCTTCATTTGGTGAAGAACTAAGGGGATCAAAGAGACCTATTTCAGTTAGATCAGCTCACGAAGTACACATTAAAGATACAACAGGAAAAAGCCTTAGATACCTCAGATTGTTTGCAAAGAGAAGAGACATTATGAGCAAGTCTATAAGTAACGAAATCAAGGTGGGTACATGCTTATAATAGAATAAATAAGCCATTACTGTTTTCTTTAAATCAAAGAGATTTATCGATCTCTACTGCATCATAAGTGTTGCATTTATTGCATTTGAATGATTTGTGAAATTTGCTATGTGTTTGCTATATGACTTGTGTGATGATTTATAAAAGTGATTTATTTTGAAAAAGATCACATGTATATGAAATCATTATTTCGATAATGGTTTTCAAGATATATAGCAAGTATATGAAAAATAATTTTTCAAGGAAATGTGCCATTATGGGCAATAAGTTTACAAGTTTGAATTATGTGTTATGTGGGTTTATGGTGGTCTATTCTGTTAGTCAAGTGCACTTGTCTAAAGGCTTATCCTGTCTACCTGCTAGTGGTATGGTCACAGCTATGCAAGACCAATTATGGGATTGCAATAGTACGTTCTGTTCACGACTACACAAGATCCTTAGGAGAAATGTGTAATACGTCCTGTTACGGATCCATCCAAACCATTCGGATGTGCTGATATGCTCATGTTATGTGAACAAGTTGATGCATTCACATTTTGTACTTTGATTTTTGACTTCATGAAGAGAATTTTTAGAAATAAGTGCTTTATGAACTCATTGAGAATTTTTGATGACAAGTAAAACGTTTTCAAAGCCTTTGTTTATTTTTTTTGGTTATAAACTGTAACCCATGAGCTGTCCAGCTCATCCCTTTTTATCCCATCTTCAAGTGATAGCTAAGAGAGTAAGTGATTAAGAGCTTAAGCAAATTTCGAGAAATTTGCTTAATTGGTAGTTTGAGTTAGTTTTGGGGATGCATAATGTTATAATTGCATACCAAGTTTATTTGTTTAAGAATTACTGTAATTTGAGACTTAGAGATGATGTTCTAATATGGATTAGAATACCATTCAAGATTTCTAAAACCTATTCCTTTACTAATAATGAAATATGAATGATGTATGGATGTTGTTAAGTGGAAGTATGAATTTGCACATGGATAAGTTTGTGTTGAAATTAGATATTCATAAAGAAGTTATCAACTTGAGTTGATGATGTTGAAACATGAAATTGTTGATGTATATATATATATATACAAATGTATGCCCAATTGAGATTCATGGGAAGGCAAAATAGGAATTATGAGACATTCCAATTGAGAGTTTAATGAATTCAAATTTGGGTAATTGAATGGTTAAGCTCAGGGCATTCCAAGTTGCGAGATGTAAAAATTTTGAACCTTCCTTAAGGGAAAAAGAAATTGGTGTTATGACTTTAGGGGAAAATTCAGATTGATCTAGGCAAAGGTGCCTTCTAGAAAGTTGTAGGTTTTTCTATAGCTTTCCAATAATATATAGTATGAAATTTATGGACCCCTGAATCAAAAGTTAAGGTCCTTAGAAAGGGAAACACTTAGAAGCGTAAGGATGCATTCATCTATAAAGACACTTCGTCTGTGATGACATCATATCGTCTATGATGATGTCGTTCATCTTAAGAATTGCATCGTCTTAATTTAACTCCATTCGTCTGCTTAATTGCTATCGTCTTAAGACTTTTGCTTTGTCTGTCTTTCGCTTCATCTGTGAGGACATCATATCATCTGTGATGATGTCATTAGTCTTAAGACCTTTGTTTCGTCTATCTTTTTGCTTCGTCTATCTTTTTTTTCATCTGCTTTTTGCTTCGTTTGTCTTTTTGCTTCGTCTGTCTTTTTGTTTCGTCTATTTTTTGCTTTGTCTGTCTTTTTGCTTCGTCTGCTTTTTTCTTTGTCTGTCTTTTTTTGGTATGTTTTTTTCTTCGTCTGTCTTTTTGTTTCATCTGCTTTTTGCTTCGTCTGTCTTTCTGCTTCGTCTGCTTTCTGCTTAGGTGACTGGGACTTTTTCTTCTAAACACTATTTGTCTGATTCCATTGTCTAGTCTATTTTGACCCTTCAAACGATAGAATTTGTCTTCAAAGTCTTTATGAAAGTTGTGGTTTTTAAAGTCTTCCTTCGAACCCTCCAAGAATGACCTAGATCAGATATCCCTAGAACAGGTTATGCCTTTGTACCAAAACAAGTTCAATATGATTAAGGTCCAAACCCTACTTGACTCTTTTAGCCATAACTTCGTTATCCGACCTCCAAGTGAGATAAATCCTGCGTCTAGATAAAACAGAGACTTAGAGCTATCGAACGATCCGAAGGGATAGAATTCGAACCCAACCTCTAAGACGCTCAATATCTGGATGGAAGTTGAGCATAGAACTTTTGCCTCCGTATAAGAAAGATTTGGAAGATAGGGCCCAACATTAAGGCATTAGAAAAAGATGGTGAATCGAGGATGACTAATGAAGGTTAACTGGGAATAACCATGCATGGTAATAAGCACAAGCACACGTATTCTGTTAAGGAGCGTTGGATTTTGAAACAAGCGGGATTTAATATTCATGGTACCAAAACAAGAGTTGGGTTCCTGAAACGGTCCCAACAGTTGATGATGCCTAAAAGAGGGTACGTTGAAATGACCCTATATGGTAGTACGCAAGTTCAAGGTTTATGCATTCCAAAGGCTGGGCTCCGGACTCAAGCAGGGCTCAACAACCCGACTCTTTTATTCCCCAATCCAATTGATTGGAAATAATGATGGGTAGAGTTTAACCCTCACCTAAAAAGGTATATCTAAAGTGTGTGGGAAGAGGCTTTAACCCTAAAGGTGGTGGTTTTCCAATGGACAGTGGTATAATGCTTTGGTTCTTACTAATATGTCTTAATGCATTTGAACACCTGACAACTCTATCTCAGCTTTCTCCTCACACTTAGCTTCCTTCACCTTCTCAGCTTCATCATCTATCTCCACTTCCTCATATTGAATTTTTTCAAAGCAACTCTCTTCTTGCTCCTCGATACATTCATCCATAATATTGATCTTCATACAAGAGCTACTTTCTTTTGTATTTTTCAAGACCTTGTTCAAATTGAACTCCACTTGATTCTCACTAATTTGAAGTATTAGTTTGCCTTAATGAACATCTATCAGTGCTCTTAAGTGTTTATAAATGGTCATTTAAGAATTATTGGGTAGTTCCTATCCTCTTCGAAATCTAACACTAAAAAGTCCACAGGAATAATGAACTTGTTCACCTTAACTATCACATCTTCCACCATACCAAATGGTCTCTTAATGGATTGATCTACCAACTGAATAAGCATCAAATTTTGCTTCACCTCCCCTAGCCCCAATTTTCTAAAGATTAATAAAGTTAATAAGATTTATACTTATGCCTAAGTCACATAAACACTTTGCGAACTTGAAATCACCAACCACAAAGGGTATTTTAAAGCTCTTTGGATCTTTAGAATTAGAAGACATGTATTTGGTGATAACAGAGCTAAAAATTTCAGTTAATCCTATCATTTGGTTATCTTCCTAAATATGCTTCTTTGATAATATGTCTTCAAGGAACTTAGTGTATTTAGGCATATACTCGAATGCCTCCATAAAAGATATAAGCTAATTTGCAAAGGCTTTAGCTTCTCTACAAACTGTGCAAATTGTGCATCTAGTTTATTCTTTTGTAATTGTTAGGAGAATGAAATATTAGATGGATATGGAGAAGGGGCAATGTAAGAAGGTTCCTCAATCTTTTCCCCATGCTTCTTCTTCTTCTTTCCTTGATCCTCTACTGGTTGGGTTTCAGCTTCTTTCTCAACTAGTTATTCGAGTTCTTTCCCACTCCTCAGTGTTATTGCCTTAAGTTGTTCCCTTGGATTTGCTTTAGTGTTACTCGTGAGACTTCCTACACTTCTTGTAGATAATGTGTTTATGAGTTGGCCCACTTGAATCTTTAGGTCATGAATGGAAGAGGTATGGTTCTTATCTACCTGTGCAAAGTTCCCTTCCATACTTATGATCTTATCCAGAATCTTATCTAATTTTAAATCATTAGATACTAGACTTCTCTTATTGATTGGCTAAAAATTCCTTAGATTAAAGGAATTCAAATATTCCTAAAGCTAAATCCCTATTAATGACATAACAAACTTGTTGAGCAAGTTTTAGATATAGTAAAACACTTAATACACTGTAGATATACGTATAGTAACTTGTAGTATATAAGGTTATTGTTCCCATGAGGATTATGCAAGGTTAAAAATTGGAACTTAACTTTGTCTAAGGTACTCAAAATGTGATTTGAATAAAAATAAATAACATAAATTAAAAATAATAATAAAACAAAGCAAATAATTCAACTAATAAGTGAAAAAGTGAGTTGCCAAATTAATTTAAGGTTTTGGATCAAGATAGAATACTTAGGATTTAGTCTTTCTTTATTTTGTTTCCTTTACTATTGTTGATCCAATTATATGTTTGATCCTAGATTTACTAAGGTATTGATTACTCTCTCTCAATATCTAATCAATTAACCCCAATCGAATTTGGAAATTCTAGATTTACATCCTCTCGATTATGAAAACTTTCCCTGATATTTTCAATTAGATCTTAAGCTACTTATTAGATAATTAATTTTCTCTAACAAGATCTCTCCTAAAATGATTATTGACTTAATAATTATATGTCTATTTAACTTCCAACTCTCACTGCACAATCTAACTTTGATTACTTTTGCTTACTTTCTCAATTTATTATCAAGTTTAAGCATAAACAATTATCACAAATACCTAAATATATACTTAAACCAACAATAATTAAAGTCACAAAATAATTCCCAAAAAATTTTAATATGAAATTTAGAACGTGATGAACTTGTTTAACATCCTGGAATTTAAATTACATATGAATAATAATGAAATAACTAAAGGAAAAGAAGAAAAACTCTAGTGATAACTTGATTTGGAAAGTTGGAATTCCTGAAGTTCTTCTTGATCTCCCACATTTGATCCACTTTTTGATGTTGACTATTGCATTTCTTATGAGTTTCATAGTCTTCAATAGTGTATCAAGGTCTTGGGGCTGTAATTAGGGTTTTCCCACTTTGATCTGTTTAAAAAATGTCCCTAAATCCTTAAACATATGAAAAACTCATACTTGGGAAGTCATGATAGTGCGTGATCGTGCACAATCATACTCCTGGGAATTTCCACTCTGTCATCATTATGCTTCATGAGGCAGGATTGTGACAAAGGCCATGTAGCCCTATACACATATAACACCGTTCATGTAGCTTCCATCTTCTCTATTCTTCAATTATCTAATTTCCAACACTAACAAACAAATCAAACACCTTATGAGACATAAAATTAAGATTGAAATCATGCTCTAAACTGCAAAACACTTAGAATATAACAAACACCCATAATAACACAATTTTAAGCCTATACATAAGATAATCATTTAATAAACACCTAAAAACACACTTAAACACTTATGAAAACATAATATAAACTATGCCACTCAAGTGCCTCAGCTTGATAAGGCTTTAGGTCAGGCTCAGGCCTGAGTGAGCCTAGCCCATTGCCATCCCTACCTTCTTACATCTTTTTTAGTCATGATTTAACAAATTAGATGGTTTTAATAGCTAGACTGTTAGGATTCCTAGGTTATAAAATTGTTTTCTCTCAACTTTTAACCACCTATTCTTGTCATAATCACACTCAGTCTGAAGTCTCCCAATAAAATGAGGCCTCGAGAGGTCTACTAGTATGCAACCTTATCTTTACATAGTAGAGAGGCTATTTTTGATTAAAAATTGATACCTATATCCAATAAAAACTCCAAATAATGCATTATACTCATCTTAAATTCCTTACTTATACATTTTGAAAATTCTTTGCACATGCTTTCATTAATGACACCAAATATAATATCATAATTATAAATTTGAACAATTAAGATATCAAGCTTGTTCTATCAAACTCGCCTTTAGGACCCATTTTCTTAAAGAAATGCACTTAACATATCCTACTAAGATATATGAGCTTGTTTTAAACCATATAAATCCCTAAAGAGTTTATAAATATGGTCAGGTGCATCATAGTTTTTAAAACTGAGAATTTGATCAATATAAACTTTTTCTTGAATAAATAATTTAAAATGCACTTTAACATCCATTTACAACAAATTAAAATTGATGTAAGATGCAAATGTAAGTAATGACCTAATAGCTTCCAACCTAGCTACTCATGCAAAAGTTTCATATGAATCCACGCCTAATTGTGGTAGATTGCATAATATTTTAGTAGGTAGTTTAATATGTATTTAGTTATTAAATTGAATAATTAGTGCAAATTTAGGTTAGGATTGTGTTGTTTGTTTAGACATTTGTGTTTTGAGTATTTTTTATGGGTTAAAGTATGCCACTGAGCGCAAATTTTGTGTATTTGAGGTGCCTTGACATGTTTGTTAGTGTTTCATATCAAATATAGAAGAACGGAGGAGAATCTAAGAAGCTCGGAACCCAACCCAAGCCCATAATCGTGGCCTATAAGCCACGATCGTGAAAGAAGCTTATAGGTCTGGCACAATCTTGGCTTCCTCTGCCACGATCATGACAGAGAGCAAAATCTTTGGCCATGTTTGTGGCATGTGCGACAGAAGATGCAAACAACCTTCTAGACCTCAGTTTTTTAGGGATTTTTCGGACTTTTTGGGCATAAGAAAACTCTATGGATTACCCTAAATGGAAAATACTATATAAAGAAAGAGAAATGACTTAAAAGGAGCTCTCCAATCTCCCAACTCTGGGAAAACTCTAAGAAGAGAGAAGAAGAAGAGAGAGAAAAGGAAGAAGAGGAGAGAGGAGCCAACTTCTACCATGGCTACTTTCCCGAGGCATCCCGATCCCCTTCCCAAGTGTATTTCATTAATCTTTGTGTTCTTTTCTTTGAATGTTGAGATGGATATGAATATATTGATGGATTTGGTTTTGATCTTGATGTTCTAATTTTTTTTAGAGATTTTGACTTGATTTAATGTTATTCTCGTTATTTATGTATTTAATCATTTAGGTTTTGTGATTAATTCTTTTAATTTCACGCTTTGGTAATAAATCGAGATAGTGAATCAAATGCAAAATGATTAGGTTGGGTTAATGAGAGTTAAGCGATTCAATAGAACACACAATTAATCAAATCGGTTATTATACAAAGAGAGATCTTGTGTGAGACCCAATTATTTTTTAGAAAGCTTAAGAACTGATTAGGGTTAGAGTTATTCATAATTGAGAGATTAAAAGTTCATTATTTAACCTAATTAGGGATTATTAGTTATGGTTTGTGATTATAACTTGAAAGAGAGTAATCCTCCCTTTGATATTCTAGAACCAACACCTCATTAACACATAAATGACTAGGTTAGCATTAATGATAGAAAAATTCCCCCTTTATCATAATTTGGAACTTGTTCTTGTGTGATTTACCATTGTGAATTTGGTATAGCTCAATTTAATTTCTTTCATATTAATTTATAAATTAATTTTCTGCCAATTATCTTTGTGTATTTACTTTTCTGTCTACTTTTTATTTTCATTTTTATCATTCTTAAGGCCTTAGATAACTTAGAACCGAATTAGTTCACTACTCCTTGAGAGATCGATACCTCACATAATACACCCATGACTTGTCTTGCAATATTTTGAGGACTTATAAATTGTAAAAATTGCTCATCATCACAAGTTCCTCCTCTTAATATACCTTTTGCCACCGATTTATCTTTATTTATTATAATGGTTAATCTAATTGCTTCTAATGTTGCTACTAGTGTAGAAGTTTCCTTTAAGTATATTCCCTCCAGTTTATTACATATTTTAGCCACCAATCTATTTATTTCTCAGGATAGTACTTAATTCATTAAATTTGATACCTATGATTAGGAGGTCTCCAAGTCTAGGTACTAAAATCTAAACTTTGCTTCTTTAAATTTTAGTTAATTCTTCATTCATAATAAGAACCCAAATTTCATCACTAAAGGTTTCTTCTATATTCTTTGGTTTAATTAGGAAATAAAAGAAAGATGTGATATGTTTCTAAAGTTAGATCTAGTAGTTATCCCTTGGTAAACATCACCTATGATTGGTTTGGAGTATGGTTCTTGAATTTCTAATCCATTAAAATTCTTCTCATTCTTATTTTCTCCCTTACTTGGATAAAAAATATGCTCTTGATTATAACCTTTGGTAGGTTAGGTGTATAAAATGGATAAGGCTAGACTGAGAAAGAGCTTCCTTTTTCACTTTAGTTTCATAGCTTTATTTTCCTTTCGGATCCTGCTCCCTAATGCTCTAGACTTTTTCTTACCCAACCTTCTTATCTTTTATCCTCTATTTCTATTTCCTTTCTTTTTAAAATATTCTTAGCATCCAGCCTTCATTCTCTTTCTTCTCTGCAGTTGACCTTGTTCTTGGTAAGTATAGGGGCATCTTAGTCTTTCTTGTCTTTACTTTGGTTCCCAACTTATATGTTTACCATTTTTGAAACTATTTCTCAAACTTTTCAACCTTTGGTCTGCTGGTCCTTTTTTTCCATTAAATTTCTTTACCTTCCTTAAACCTCATTTAGGAAAATACCATAAATGGATAATTATCTCCTCATCCTTCTAACCCTTCTTTAGCTTCGATCAAGTAAGGTTATACTACAACATCCTCTCCTTCTTCCTTCTCCTACTTACATATTGAACCTACCTTGTCCAAAGGGATCCCCACTTTTACTATTGATCTTGCCTCTTATTCTATAGTCTCGACTTTTTGCTTAGTCATGTTAAAGAATTATGACTCTTCCCTCCTACAAGAATCCTCACCACTTCTTAAGATGACTTAAACTGCTCTTGATAGGAGGATTTGGTCATATGTTGTAAGTGACAAGTCTATAAATGCCAAGCTCTCTTTTCTTCCTTAATATTCAAAGAGTGAATAAGGAATCATCTCTATGCGTATTGAAGTACTTCAAGATTTCTCAGCATTTTAATGGGTACTTTTTAGAGAAAAGACCTTCCTTCTTTATTATGAAATCTTAGACAAAAGGGAAATAGACTGACTTAGGCCTGGATAAGGTGATTTGAATAAGGAAGATTTTTTTATTCTTCTTCTCTTCAAGATTAAATACCCATAAGGTTTTTAAGATAGTTATATGGTACTAAAATGGGAAGCCTATCATCCTAAAGCTTTGGAGGCCAAATATGAATCTTGATAGGAGTAAGAAAAAAATAATTCCAATTTAGGCTCATTTATATAATATTAGTTTAGATTATTGGAGCACTATTGGACTAAGCTACTTAGCATGCTCGATTGGGAAGCCATTGTTTGTGAATGAGAATAACACTATATTGGCCATAATTGGCTATACTATGATTTGTACAGAAGATGAAATTAAAAAGGTACTTTTTGATACACTTGATAGTGCGTGTTGAATGCACTGTAAAATTTACCTAACTCTGCACACTAAAATTTGTAGTTATGTTAAGTCGGGATCGAATCCACAAAAAATGTTCGGTTAATTTTAGTAACAAAATTAATTGATTAAAATGAGAATAAAAATGAGAAAAGTGTCGAATATAAGTAAGGTCTGGTTTTGTGGTCAATCTTGACCTACACATGATCAAGCATATTCTATCATCCTACTGTGCTTACAACTCTCTTCAGACTATTGATCAGAGACTAATAGAATGCTTTATTAATCCAGTTTTCCTTTAAGTCATGTTTAATCAAGATACGATCATTAATTAAACCTAGCTACTGAATAACCTAGGATACAATCTCTAGATTCAATTTGGAAGCCAGATTACAAATTGGAAAACAATCAATACAGTTACCTCACACTTTCAGGTTATCTAAACTAAGTTATGCTTTTCCTAACAATTAACAATAATTAGATGCTACTCACAAACATCAAAAGTAATGATTATAGATTACATTCAATATTTTAGTATAGGTTCAAAATAAAACAATCAAAATAACATATTAAGATCATTCATCCTAAAACCCAATCAAATCAACACCAATAACACAATAATCCAAAAAGAAATTACAACCTTAAAGTGATAAAAATAGTTTAACCATGTGGCGTTGATATTCCCTTTGAACTAGTGTCGAGAAGCTAGCCTTCCGTACTCTATTTTTATGCTCCAAGCATGAGCCATCTTCTCTATGCTTTGGTCTCTATTCCACACCATAGCTCTCTTCTCCCTTTGCTACTGTTCATATGATGTGACACATAAACATTTGTGGTCCATTGTCATTGTTCAGTTGTGTTTAAAACCCTCTCTCCTATTTCTATCGCTACTCTATGTTTTTTTTATTCCTTCTTCAGCATTTCTCACCATTCTAGCCCCCACACCCCTCATTTTATTCTCTAAAATGAAGCAACCTTTCCACTCTCTTTTTATGATAAAAACTAGCTTCAAATTAGTGGAAAGATGACTTAACTTAGGATAAGATGATCCAGCTGCTACCCTTTCCTTCGATCTTCACCTTGTTTTAGCTATCCCTTCTTTTCTTCTCCACTTCAGCCCCTCCACAACTGACACTTACACCACCATTCTCTTATTTTGTAGCTCCCCTAAAACCCATGAAGCAACTAGATTTTAAAGAGAAAATGGACAAGTGTCATTTTAAAACAAAAGAGGACAAAGATATTTTGGTGTTGCTTTTTATTCTTCTTTAAGTGTAACCTTTACAATGTAATCACGTTTCTCTCTTTTTTTTTCAACAGACATACACCTAGAGTAGCCCTCTACTCACCTTTGGTTGTTCCATTTTAAAGCTATGTTAAATGGAATAAAATGGATAGCTATCTTGTGATGCATCTAGCCCTCTTTTTGTCTTTTTCTATTCACATTTCCAGCCCCCCTTTATCTCACATAACATGTCTTCTTTATACCTTAAATGGTAGGTTAAAAGTGGAATGGAAGCTAATGTGTGTGTAGTGTCTCACGTGAGTTAATAATCTTACATGGGATTGTTAGACGCCGATCATGCTTCTTATACATAATATATGTCAAATATATGCAGTGGAAATAACATGAAACCTTAAAAACTAGATATACTCATGCATATAGAAATAGAAAACCAAAAACATGAAATGTAAGGTGTTTACATACCTTTTTGATGATCTCCTTATTTCTTTAATCTTCTTCGCATTGGGTTGTCGTAAAGCAAAACGATCAATGAAGACTGTCTTTAATGAAAGTCCACATAAAGATAGAAGTATGAAATCTCACTAGGAGATGGCTAGAATTATTTATTTGTGCTAGTAAATACATGAACTCTTGAGAGAGTTAGAGAGAAAAAGTGTATGTGTAAGAAAAAGAACTTTCTTTTTCTTTTTTTTTGTGTCTTATATAAGATGCACGAAAATCATCTTAATTTTTTGTACCATTTGGCCTTCCAGAACCCCCATCACTAACGGAAAGTTATGGGAAGTTAATGGTCATGAATAGCATACATTAATGGAAGTTATGAGAAGTTAATGACCATGAATATCATGCATTAATGGAAGTTATGGGAAGTTAATGAAAATTAATAATACGCATTAATGGAAGCCAACAACACTTGTTTCTAATTCATTTGATGCAACGTTTTCTACCACGATCACATCACAGTACAATCCCGAAACATTCTTAAATCACCATTCAATACTATTTTATTCATCCTTCGAATCTCCTATGTGCATGACCCATTAGGTTCCTGGTTACAATGGATACTTGAATTAACAATTAATTCAAGTAAGTTAAGAGCGGTATCTAGCAACATGTTATGATCTCTAATTGACTGGAAAGTTAGTGGTTTGACTACGAACCCTTCCATATGTAATGTTGCTATGTAATTCGCCTTTTTACCATTTATACTCCACTTCATTCAAAGTATGGTCAAAGTGTCAACTCCGACTAGACTGACTACTCAGATCTAATCTAAGTGTTATTAGATCTTGTCCTAAGGATCTTATTACTCTATGTATCATTAAATACTCTCTTCATAATACATATCTACTCTGGCTAGAGACCCCCAAGTAATGACCATAACAAGAGGTCGTGGATGTCATCTCCTTCTATCAAGAATGTTGAATTCTTTATTGACTACTCAATTACCTCTGAATGCCTTAAGTTGTACCCAATCACCACCCTATAACTAACCCCTAAAAGGCACTGATGAATGAAGTCAAAGCATAGGATCAATATCCGAGATATCTTTGAGCACCTTAAGTCAAAAGATATTTACATCATTTCTATGATGAAACTATCATTGACACTAGAATAGAATATCCATATGATTGTCTCATAAGAGGTCAATCTAATATAATAATAATAATAATAATAATAAACCAAACATATTTTTGTTTTCAATTTTTTATTAGAAATCTCAACAAAACAAGTTTTTGTTTTCAGTTTTTATATTGCAAATCTCAACCAAACAAGTTTTCGTTTTTTAGAAAAAAATAGAAACTAAAAACAGTAAATAGAAATAAAAAACAACAACAAAAAAACAAAAGTGGAAGGAGCTGTTTGTTTCTTTTTTTTTCGTTTGGTATAATAAAATTAATAATATTAAAAATATTAAAAATAGTAAGTAGAAAAATTTATAACAATAGTTAATAATAAAAAATAACTAATAATAATAACAATAGAAACCTATGATGAAGCCATGAGAGGAAATGATGCTAGAAATTGGAAGGAAGCTTGTGAGAAGGAA
>JANZLF010000003.1:22730299-22737799 GCA_026546835.1 Erythroxylum foetidum
ATACACAATTCAACCCCCCCTTCTCGTGCATTCTTATATCGTTTTCTAAGCATTGTATTAACGTGTGATTCACTTCAGAGGATAGACAAAACAAAAGAATAGGTGAAATGAAAGACAAAAGAAACAAAAGTCTTAAGATGAAGTGGGGTCAACTTAAGACGAAACAAAGTCGTGAGATGATGCGGGGTCAACTTAAGACTAAGCAAAGTCTTTAGACGATTCAGGGTCAACTTAAGAGGAAGCAAAGTCTTAAGACGATACGGGGTCAACTTAAGACGAAGCAAAGTCTTAAGACAATGCAACTCTTAAGATGCTATGATGTCATCACAGATGATATGATGTCATCACAAACAATATATTTTTACAGACAATACATCTTGACAGATGATGCATCTTTACAGACGATGCATTCTCATAAACAAAATGATGTCATCACAGACGATACATCTTTACAGACGATACATCTTGACAGACGATGCATCTTTACAGACAATGCATCCTCACAGACAAAATGACTTCATCATAGATGATATGTCTTTACAGACGATAAATCTTGATAAATGATGCATCTTTACAGACAAAATGACATCATCACAGACGATGTGAAGTCATTACAGACAATATGTCTTTTACAAATGATACATCTCCCCCTTATAAAGACCATAACTTTTGATTTCGAAGTCCAAAGTTTCTATACTATATGTTGATGGAAAGATAAACAATAAGCTACACTTTCCAGATCAACTACCACTTTTGTCTCCAAATCTTTCCTTAATACAACTCATACCAAGATCATCTTTTCTACTTCATTTACTCCTCATCCTCAACTCAATATCATTCATAAAGAAATTATAGTCCATGATTAATCATGAACACCAATAACAGAACATACATATATATACATATTTTTTTTCATCAACTTACTACTCATACTCAACTTCGATTTTTCCTTTCATTTTATTTCTAACTTTCACCTTAATCTTTCCCATTTCATAACCTCTCATCTACCAAAAGCACCAAAACAAAACATGAATCTATCCACACTTCTCATTTACTACTTTAATCTTATCTATCATTTCTAATTCAAGAATTTTCATCATCTGTTTTTTACTTATGACTAATCACCAAAATTTCTCATTTAATAATTCTAACATTCTAAGAAAAGTTCAGGGTCCAACATTTTTTATCTTTGAAAACATTAACTGTACTAAATTGAATTGTAAGAAAAATATGAAAATGTATTTTTGGATTTTTGGGGATAGAAAACGGAAAGATTAAGACAAATAATCAAAATGTAATAGGATCCTCTTGAAAATGAGCTTTGACTATCATAGTTCGAAATTAATTTTGATGGGAGTAGAATTCACTAAGTTTCAAATGGGTAAACCTTAAATAACTCTTTAAGTTCAAGATCTTAAACAATGAGACTTCATCCCTTAAAACCCTGTTAAATGCTCTTAGTGTGTGTAGTGGATAAGTCCATGCAACAAGTCACTTTGGAATATAGAATCAACTCAATAGCAAACACAACTATGCAAGATAAAAAAAAATCAACAAGATCTCAAATAGACATATATGAGACTTCATATATTTAAGCTCAAAATTCTTCATAAACAAATTCAAACTACACATTGAATATCTAACACTTGATTAAACTATAATCAAGTACATTCAATTACAAATTACAAATCCTAAACCTAGGAATTCATAAATCATAACTAAACCATGGATTAAGCTCCTCCCCTTTTAAACTCATTGAAGTCTAGCCATCGCTACATCTTCAAGACGAGAGAAACACCTAGCCATACATAGCTCCAAGAAACTTCATAACCGCGAAGCAATCGGAGGCACCTATGATAGAAGTCGACAGTGAAAAATATAAGAAATGAGAATGATATGAGAGAAAATGATGGTGTGATAGGTGATGGAATTTGAATATATTATATATCTATCAGCTCTCCCTCTCTCCTTTTATATGTTAGCCTAAAATAGGTTTTTTTTTTAAATGGGTTGCTAGATCGAGTTGCACAATTGGTTAATTTTCTAAAAATAATTCGTATCTGGTGCCAATTCGAATGTGTCGCCGCAATGAAAGGATGAGTTCATCGCGGTGAACTTTTCCTGAAATATTTCTTCAATAATCTGCTGATTTCGCCACGACGAAAACATTATCTTCACCGTGGCGAACTTTGCCCGAAAGGTTTCTTCAATGATTTTCTGATTTTGCCGCGGCGAAACATCATCCTCATTGCGGTGAACTTTGTATGTTGCCTCTTTGACTTGTGTTCTTGTTCTTCACTCTTTGGCTCTACTTCTTGAATGTCCTACAATGAAAAAAATAGTAGTTTGCATTATCAATTATTCTAAAAAATCAATTTTGTGCAATTACCAATTATTTGTGACAATTTTATCTTCAAATTATGAGCTAAATTAAACACAATATCCGATAATAAGAACAAAAAAGTATAACAAAAATCTTGAAATTGTCACTAAATGATATAGGAAACTTGGGTTCAATCAACTCACTACTGCTATAGTTATAGATCTAGTTATTTTGAGTAGTGTTACGACACACTACCAACTTGTATAGGGAAACTAGCAAGGAGTAAAAGTTCAAGGAAACTTGCAAGTTACAAAGACAAGACTACTACAAGCTTACAAATGAAAACATAATTGAAATATAAATTTTTCATTAGTTGGATGTGTTTACACGCCCTTGTTGGAGTTGATAAACTTCATATCGTAAAACTTATGCATGTGGATACTATTGTTATATCTCATAAGATGCATTAGATGGTTGTTAAACTGCTCTTTGGAGAGGCATTTATCATGAAAAAGTGCAATTGTTCCTTTCAGCCTCTACTATAGTAACTAGGAATGATAGAGAGATGCAGAAGCACCATTTAATGGTTTTGTTTGGGAACTCTAGATTAGAACACCAAATTTTGATTTGGCTTCAATTATTTAGGAAATCATAAATAAGAAATTTGCGTATTAAAGCTTTCTCAGTTTCAATAACAAAGTTGCACTGAAAGAATAAGGGATCTGAGTTCTCTTCAGCTCTTTGAGGAAGAGTGCACTAATTTGTAAAGTGCAAGAATTTTGCTATCTTGTTGACAGTCGGTAGCCTATTCCTTATTGTAAGCCATAAGGTAATAGAAGTTCGTGATTGTTGGTGATAGAATTAAACAATGTTTGTCCAAGGGAGAATTGCCAAGTTGTTAGCTAGCACCTGTCTACATGACTAATTAGTGAAAACATCTTTGGAAGTGTGTTTCCATATAATTTTGCCATTATCAAAATTGATAGATGCCTACATAATTTAGGCTTTTAATAGAATGGGAATTGGAGCTAATATGATAAGTATCTTTCTTGTTGAAGCTTCTAAAATTGTAGCCTATTACAAAATTAGTGATCTCAAAACTAAGGCTTCCTCCATTTCTTCCAAAAGGCCTATAGATAACTAGTTATTTTCCAAAAAATTGGTTGTGTCATCATTTCTAACGAGATAAATGAAATGAGATCTTATTCTTCCTCTCATCTTAAAAATAACTTTCAAGGTGGTAGAAGTAAGATTATTAGCATTCAAACTCCACAAATTCTTATTTTTAATGAACTAATTGTGAATCCATTTGCACCAAAATGCTTGTTTATCAGTAGGTAAATCTCCATAATATGTTGGGAAGAAACATTGAGTTAAGATATCTGGGTGAGGTTATCTTGAAGCTGTAAAATGAATGCCAAGGTACATCAAAGGTAGTTGTTGTTGTTTGAACCAACTATAGAGATCAAGAGTTAATTCCACGTTTGAAGCATTATTAGGTAGGAAAATCCACTTTTAGAGTAGTTTACTTATAAACTAGACGTCCTGTTAAACATAATGAGTACTTTCACAAGAGCTGACACGGATTTGGAATCTATTTTGGAGAGTAACATGAGATCATCGGCAAAGTAAAGGTGTGGTAATTTAAACCTTCTAGATTTGGAGTGGGTTTTGAATCCCTTGGTTCTCTCTATAACCTTTTGGAGTAGTTTGTTGAATGCCTCCTTCACCAAACCAAATACATAAGGTGAAACGAGGTCACCTTGTCAAATTCCTTTGCAATTTTTAAAAGAAATTTGTTTGCTGACCATTAATAAGGATGTTATAGTAAGGAGAAGTAATACATTGAGTGATCCACTAGGCGAAAGTTCTTGGAAAATCCATGGAAGATAGAATATTGAAAATAAAATCTCAATCCACAGTACTGTCATAAGGCTTTTTAGATTTGCAATGGCTACTTTAGTTCTTGATATCATGGGTAAGAAAGAAACTCCAAAGTTTTTAATAACGTCCTTACAAATGTTCATAAGCAAAGTTCTCTTCTAGATAAAAAACACAACAAGAGCGGGAGGTCTCATCACTGGTTTATCTATACAAGAAAGAAGAAATTGGGGTCCGTAAACTATGCCATTTTATGCATAACTTTGGGGGCTATTCATCTAAATTATTCAAGCTAGTCCTCTCCTAATAAAGCAGATTGCTAAATTGTGTAGTGCAGATTGCTAAAATGTTCTTTATTTTGTATGATTAATACTTTGTATTAGGACTTTAATCAATCAATTCAATTACTTTTCCCAAAAAAAAAAGGGGTTGATCGCTAATTTAACAGTTCTTACCAAAATATTATGCTGCCTAGAATATATCCAATTTGGTTCTAATTTTCAACACTTGAATGAAAGGAACATAGTAAAGAAAATGAAATAGGGCAAAATCTGAAAAAAGGGCAGACGGCCGCCGTTGTTCAACAATAAAAAAACAGCATGTCCACCTGCTAACCGAACCATCGTCCTGGTGTTGCCAACAGTGCTCTTATGTCGTCATTTAATGGTCTTATCCTCTCCATGAAATGTTCCCCATGTTTTTTCACATCATCACCCAAAGTCCAAGTCTGATGTTAGCCCTCTTTGTTGTTAACCCAAGTCCAATTTTCTAATACACTTCTTTGGGCGCATATTGTCTTCCAAATTGTTGCTTTCTCGAGATTATCGGTTGCTTAGACCAAACTATAAATATATAAGTAATGTTGCCATTGTATCTTATTTCTTCTTTCTGCAATATTTAGAAAATAGCGTCTACAATATCTTACATTCACCCCATCCCAAATAATCTCAGCAGTTCAATATCAACAAGAAATAGCGTCTACAATATCTTACATTAATTTTCTATTCGTAATTTAAAATTTAGAGTCGGTTCAAGTTGAATAGATATCGATAGATGATTTATGCATTGACAATAAGTACAACAAGAAAGTTTAATAAACCTGTCTAAATGTATATGGTTTTTTAACTGATGTCTGCCTTGCCTAGCTAGATGTACATTCATCTGCGGACATGTATGTATTTATGTGCATACATTATGAACAAATCTTGTCCTTATTAGGAAGTGGAAGGGTGTCTGATTGAAGCTCCGGTGAGATTTAGGGAATATTTTCGTCTTAAAGTACGATAGTTTGAATTGTTTTTCTTGCACATTATTTCCTGTTATAAAACACGGTATTCTATTTTGAATTTTTTTTATTAAGAAGCGGGCCTAAAGTCTAAAATAAGAACTACATTACTACAACACGGGATAAAGTAACCCCAACAAAATCAGCAAACAAAAATGAAGCTAGACCCTCAACAATATCACAAAATTAGTGGACACTTACAGATAGGCGATAGCTATAAGTGACTAACCAATTCACACAACGATTGCTCTTCCGAAAACATGCCGAACGTGTACTACCCAATACTTGGACAACAACTCTATGATGGCCTGAACCAGTGGAAGCACCGCCGGATCTATTTTGAATTTGGGATGCACTGAAAACGCCCGAACATATACCCGCTATATAAAACAAAGGCGTATTCATTGATTAGCACTACATCTGTTAATTAGATAGCTAGCATCGGTAGAAGTGCATAAAACCTTTCAATTAATTGCTAATCAGTTTAATATTATGAAATGCTTTGACTGATGATTCGTTTAGAAGAAAATAGTCAACCGAGAGATGGGGATCGAATTGATAGTAAAAAAATATATCGCCACTGTATTTCAACAAAGTCAGGAAAAAAAAAAAAAACAAAGTAAGAGTAATAAGATTGACATGTTGATGGATTTGAACTGGACAGTGAAATGAAATGGTTATAGTTAAGCTGTCATTGTTGTAAAAGTTGACAACTCTGATGCTGATCGCTGCCGCTTATATGCTATTTCTTTCTTTCTTTTTTTTTAGAAATAAAAAAAAGTGGTTGCATGGAATATTAACTGTCATTCTAGGAAAATTATAAATTGGAATAGAATTGAAACTGTCAGAATCACGCCCTTAAATTTCCATGTAACATACACCACTTATAATTTTGACTCTATACCTTCATTCTTCTACGTCAAAACCTCCTCTTCTACATAGCTTTCTCTTTCTCTTTCTCTGCAGAATATATATGGCTGTCATCTCATTTCATTGTGACTTAAATAACACACATGAAACTGGCAAATATACTTGTTATATATTTTAAGGCTAAAAGAAATGTAATTAATTAGGGTGATTTGTTTTTACATATCCTAGTAGTAGTTGGATTAGGTGTTTTCTCATAATTAGGAGTTTGTCATCTTTATAGGACTGTAATACCCTTATGATGATGTTAATGTGACATGGAGTCTAGGGCCCCTATTTGTTTCATGTAACCGAACGAAACTGTATACCTGAGACAACTAAGGGTGTTGACCCTTTTTTGCCCTTTGCATGTCAGTGAGGACCAAAAGGACCTGTCGGAAATCCGAATGGTAACTATGCAACACCCTAGGGGATAATCATTAAACAAACGTCCGTAAAGACTTAAAAAGTTACGACCAGGGAGGGTGAATCAACACTCTCAGGTGTATTCTAAAATTTTATTCCTCAGCACTCAAAGATCAAGAGCTTTGATTACCGTACTTCTACACTTGTGGTGAATGTTAGTTTTGGTATCATATTTTCAAATTTTTGTCCATTGTTCTAATGTTTTTTTACTTGTGAGGTCCACTGCGAAAGAGATGGAGAGAGAGAGTGATGAAGGAGGGTTTGTCCGGAAGTGAATAAGAAGATGCGAAATAAGAGAGAGAGAGAGGGTGAAGCCTACAAGTCGGTGGACCCAATCCACAGGCCACATAACGACATGGTATGGAGAGTGAGGGTAGCATGTAACAGCTACACATTCTCTCTCTGTTTATCCTCATTTTGTAGATATCATTTAAGGTAGAAAAATGAATTGAACAAAATCAGGAAATTTAACAAAATTAAAAAAAGAAAAAAAAATGCTATATGTATATGTGTTAGTATGTCTGCATGACACCAAATCAAAGATGAACCACACCAACCTCACTTGTTCAAAACAAAGAGCTAGAGAAGGAGTAGAAAGTGGAAGGACTCTAAATGACTATGGGGTTTCATTTCTCTTCATCTTTCTCTTGGTTTTGATTTCTCTTTCATCCAGTTTCTT
>JANZLF010000003.1:22740299-22764127 GCA_026546835.1 Erythroxylum foetidum
AGTTGATTGTATGCTAGCAGCAACGGAAATGGTAATCATATTCTTCAATTGCATCAATTGATTGTCGTAAACTATATAACTAGGAGTGCGGAAATGTGTGTTCGGTTCATATGATTGATGTATACGTGTTCCTTGTCAGTCATTGTTTTGGTATTCAACAATTTGCTTATACATGTGTGGAAGTGGTGGGGTTGAATTGGAGTTAAAAACATTTAGGTCTCTCTTTCTTGACTATGCATAGTTTTATACGTTTTTCAAGCAGAATATATGTAATGGTTTCTTTCAATCGTGGCAGGCGTGACAGCTTTATTACTCATCGGGCCTTCTGTGATGCTTTGGCTCAAGAAAGTGCAAGAAATCCTCCTCACACCCTGAACACTATTGGCAGCCATTTATATGGAAATAACAAGATGAGCATAAGCCTATCTCAAGTTGGTACTCAACATTCAACTATGCAAGACCACAATAATCAATCAAGTGACCTTCTTCGACTTGGTAGCGGAAACCGGACTGGACAATTTGAGCATCTCCTTCCACCCTCGATGGGTTCGTCATCTTTCCAGACCCCGCAGCCAATGTCCTCAGCGGCTTTCTTCATGCAAGAATCAAACCAGAATTACCATGATGAACACCAATCTCCACAAGGGTTGCTCCAAAACAAGTCATTCCATCATGGCCTTATGCAATTTGCTGATCTTCAAAACTCAACATCAAATCCTACCTCTAATGCCAATCTTTTCAACCTCAGCTTTCTTTCCGACGGCAGTACCACAAGCAGTCTCACTAACAACATTAATTCAAGCAACACCAGTGGAAACCTACCATCTTCAGGATTGCTTATGCCTAACCACTTTAATAACCAAAATGGTGCTGGCGGAAAAAATGAAACCTCCGACATCTTCTCCAACAACATTCTGGGTGATCAATTGAGCTCTGGTGGACCTTCGCTATTCAACGCATCTGTTCAAATCGATAATGCCGTTCCTCTGCCGCATACTTCTGCAACAGCTCTTCTTCAGAAAGCTGCTCAGATGGGCTCAACTTCAACCAATTCCTCTCTGCTAAGAAGCTTTGGTGGATCTGCTTCAAATATTTCCAAATCTGACAGCAGGTCACTTGTTTCTGGGAACTTCAGTGGCGGCATCTTCAGTGAAAACGGGGGAAACCTTCACGACTTGATGAATACATTTGCTAATGCCAATTCCTCCAATTTTGGTTCAAGACAGGAAAATCAGTATGGTGGATACAATAACTCGAATAGGACAACCCTCCTGGAAAGAGAGAAGCAACAAAACCATGTACCTAACTTCGGGAACATGGACGAAGTGAAGTTGAATCAAAGTCTAAACATGGGCATCTGTGGATCAGATAGAATGACAAGAGACTTCCTTGGAGTTGGACAAATAGTAAGAAGCATGAGTGTAGGATTCTCGTCACACAGAGAGAAGCAACAACAACAAGCACAGCAACAGCACAGTGGAATAGAAGTTGGATCCTCAATGGACTCTCAGACAAATATTGCCGCGCCGACAAGCCATTCTTTCGGAGGAGATGGGAACTTTCCCTGAGAAAGGTGACGTGTGTTGATTCTTCTTCGATGATTTTTGAAACCTAAGTTACCTAACAAATAAAATGGCATTGATTCCATTGGTATATGTGTCCCTGCGTGTTTTATATTATTTTACTGTTAGTTAAGGGCTGATAATATATCGGTGCTTTGCTGTGACACAAAACATTTCCATGCACGAATTGGAAAAGGGGGGGAGGGCAAGCAGTTATGAGATAGTGGTACATATAGGGTTTTGTTTCTTTCCTTGTTTCTTTGTCTTTAACATTGTGTATACGTATGCACACACAAAAAGTATATACAAAAATGTGGCAGAGTCACGAGCGGTAGCTCTTTGGATGCTCAAACAAAATGTCTTTTCCTTCTAATCAGGTACATGATACCCTGGCAGATTGATATCTACAGCTATGGCTCTCACTTTGAGCATATATTATTTCGTATCTACTTCAGGAGCAATTTATATACAAATTATAAACATGCATGACGAAAAATTTTACCTCCCAACAAATTGCATCATTCTTTTTCGTTCATATTCTTGCATTAGTTTACTGAACCAACACTTGTCTTTTTCGCAATTTTCTTCTTGTACCTCAAACAACGAGAAAAACCTCTTTTAAACTGTTTATCTTTCTACTTTATTTATGTCTACTTATGAGATTTCTATATAGGTGTTTTAATTAAGGTAGTGGTTCTGGGAAATAACAAATAGTTTCATCTGATTTAAGGTATATATCTACATCTAAGAAGAGCTACCATTCATAAGTGTCATATATATAGGCTTGTTATATTTTGTTTTTCTTTAATTTTCTTACTTTCCATCCTTTTTTTTTAATTTTTACCGTGGAACTATAATAATTCTTCCACGAGCTCCTATAATTTCCTGTTCAGAAAATAAAGATTATTTCTTCAAAACAACCAAAAGAAATTAAAATTTTATTTCTGCATTTATTTGTAACTATAAGATTGATTTGGGAACGATAAAACCATCTAAATTTTCCGAGTTTGGTGGTTGTCTGCAGGGCCAGCAACTTGCATGGAAGAGGGTGACATAATGTAGCACGTGAACCGGAGCTTTGAAGAAGTTGTTACTTTTTTACATAGGCAGCTGAAATTGCTTTTTAAGCTGTACCTTGTCTTTGATTCCTCTTGACCTTCAACTGTACCTAGGAGTTTCCATCAATTCCATATTTTGGATAGATATCTTTAGCCGCACATGCAAGTTTGCTTTTGAATTACAGGAACTTTTATGTCGGAGAACCTATCTACCTGTGATAAACAACTGTTTTTGTTCAGGTAAATGGAAAACTCGTTTACCATACGAGATAGAAAGCCAGGTCTTGAAGAGTAATCCACATTGCATGAAAATGTTGACTAATTTTTTTGGGGCTAATTATAAATAAAATTCACAAGAGTAATCCACTTTGCATGAAGAAGTTAACTAACTGTTTTGAGGGTTAATTATAAGTAAAATTCTGATTTTTACTTAATTTTGCAATTCTAACTCGAATTTTAAAAATAATAAAATAATCTAACTTTTAACTAAAAAAATAACTAAGTATTAAATCTTCAATTAACATTTTTTACGTGATTGACCAACTATTTGTCTTGTGACTAACTCTTATCTTATTATTATCACTTGGTAACAAATATTTAAAAAGTAAAATATTAAAGCTTCAAATCCCTAATTTCTTAATGGCAGTGTATCTCACTAAAACTAAGTCATTTTTCCATCTTTGCACCACTTCTACTACACTACCGCCTCACCAATATTGCATTCTGAGTCAGTCATTGAAAGTAACCATTCTCATACACCAACTGCAACAGTTGCTTCTGCAGTCTATCATTCTCATCTATAAAAAAAAACCTGTTTATTGCCATCAACTTCTTATTAATAGCCTGGAATGGCATGTTGGAAGGCAATTTAAAACTATGCCTAGATTAAATTGTCAAAAGCGTAATACATGTTTATTAAAGTTCATAGTTATGTGTTTAATTATGTTCATGTATTGATTATATAATAGCAGTTTATTAATAGATTATTGTATTTAGAATTTAAACGTCATCTTTTGTACCTACAAAGACATCTTTGTATTTAGTTAAAACTACTTAAGTGAAATACAACTTTTTTCTCCTAAACAACCTCTTCTCTCTAAATCTTCCTCTCCTCTTAATAAAGTGGTGCCAAAGCTCGGTTATTCTTTAAGAAATGACAAACAATAGTGGAGTATACTCATTCCAATTACCTCGCCTCACAAAAGAAAATTATAAAACATAGACTCCTTGTACGAAAGTCGAGAAATATGTTATGCAATTTCAAAGTGAAGTCGACTTGTTTAAAATGATAAGGATACTTTGGAAAAGATAAATAAATCATGCATATACTTAACTATTTTTTTCTTACTTCTATACTTAAATTAACTTATTTTACTTAATTTATTCTATCTTTTTAGGTAATTAAAATATGTTAAATTAGAATAAGATTTATCAAGAATTAGAGAGAATTACAAAAAAAAAATACACAAAGAAATTATAATTCTTAAGTGAATATGACTTAGTAAACAATCATATACTAGTATGTATCCCACTTAAATGACTTATAGAAGAAGATGTGGTTTAGAGTATAAGTAGCATATAGATCATGCATAAGTGCAAATATACAAATAGGTTCAAACATGGTCATGTCTCAAGTTGTGTTGCCCAAGAGAAAAATTATAAAAATATGGCCTAAGATATAGGCATATCAGAACTTGTGTCTCCTACTAAAAAGTTATAAAAGATATATGGCCTGAGATATTATCTTGTCTCAAAATATTGTTGAGGTGGATAAAATGTATTTAAATCATAGGAAACCATAATCACATAATCTTCTATCATTCTTTTCTATTCTAAACCTAGGGTTAACAGCTTGAAGGAAGAAAAATCTTTGAGAGAATAAGTTTAAAGTTGTTTTTAACAAAGAAGAGAATTGGAGATCATCTTAACAAATCAAAGCTAATTGGAATATAAAGATTTCATCTGGGGTTCTTTCTATCATTATGATCACTACAATAAAAATGCCATTTAGCAATGGATATTGCCGACAGAAAATCTTTGGATTCCATCGGTAATAGAAATTGGCAATGGAATTAACCGAAAGACAAAGGCGTTGTAAAAATAATCATAGGTAAATTTATCAACGGACATTTTATGTAATCGTCGGTGAATATATCGACGGTTGGCTGTGACCGTAGATAAATTTACCTACGATTATTTTCTTTCCGTGGAAATATTTGCAGACAGTATTGGTTATTTTTTTGGTAACATTACCAATGATTTTGATTTCCTGTCGGTGAGTACCAACGTTTCAACGAATTCTGACGATAAAGTTAGCGACGTGTTATCAATATTACCAATGATAATTTTTTGTTTCATCGGTAAATATCATAGATTTTATCGACGGTTTGTGGTGTTTTGTTGGTAAATATAATGAATTTTACCAACATACTTGTATTTCCATCAATAAATATTTTTAATTTTTTTAAAAAATCCTGACGTTAAATTTTATTTCATGATCCTATGGTTAATGTATAATTTCAACAGTTATGAATTATCTGTGCATAATATTTTGATTTGTTTATATATTTAATTTCTTTAACAGAAAGTTGATTGATGATATAAAGTTAAAATTATCTTAATTGATAATAAAAATATTAAATTGTACATAATAAGTATTTATATTTCAAATATAATGACTACAAGTACACTATTATCCTGGTCATTGCAGATGCTCTGAGGTGCTATCCCTCCCCTTCAACTCATTCATCTCATTACGGAACTGAGGTATGTACTACATCAATGTTTGCACTGTGTTCTGAAGGTTACTAACTTCATCGGTTGTCGACCGTCTACTAGATATTGCTGTACTAGACGTGGAGGATTGCGAATAACATGTGTTCGCAAATGAACCTAATCTAAAGATCCTTCCACAACGGTCCCTACCACCCACTACATCAACATATGTCTGACTCTCATTAACAACTTGTCCATGATGAGACTATAGCTGAATGTCTTCTTGTATATGGTCCTATTAAGAGGCAATGTTTATATTAGTAAGTAATAATTATTAAGAATTAATATTAAAACATAAATTTTACATACATTAAGTTCTCAACATCTGGTGTTGACGAATGTTACTATAACACCCCACTCCCGCAAGACCCGAACCCGATATTGATAGTGATATCCGAGTCCGTGCTCCACGAGAGTGGAGTGCTAAAGCACTCAATCATTCAGAAATTGGTACTTTTTTTTCAAAACCACGAACATATAGGCGGAAATCAAAACTCACATTGGGCCCACATTCATGCATAACCAATTTTAATGAACACTCTTTTCAATAGGCCATTTCACAAAAACAAAACACTTGATTCATTTTGAAATACAAATTTATACAAAAATTTGCGGAATATACAATGCAATACAAAAATAGAGAAATGCAATGCAGACGTGAATTGATCCCGACATCTATCCTTCACTTGAATGCTGTATGTATACTCCTGTTGGCCTAACGGGGTATTCTTTAGAGTCTTGAAAAATATTTGCAAATTTTGGGTGAGTTTTGCGAACTCAGTGAGTGACCATTATCGATGGCTCACCCAGTCACATAACACATAATTCGCATTTCACATATTTCACATTTCACATTTAATATATTTAATCATTTATTTTATGCATATGCAATGCACATGAGACTCACTTTCTATTTTTTACTTTATTGTGATCGAGTGCCTAAACTGTCCCATATAGGGCTCATTGATAACTGTCCCTTATCTACTTAAGGGGATACAAGGCTCATTAAACATTGAGCCTGAGGCTCAGATTCACTTTTGAGCTCGAGGCTCATTTTTACTCTTTGAGCTTTAAACTCTAATCGTTGGCTATTCTGGTCACAACTGTCATTATATTTTATGCAATCATGCAATGAAATGCATCACTCACATTTGTAAGTTCCCATTCACTCACTTTCACATGTCATCGGACCTTAGTCCGGCATTCCACATTGAAGTAGAGAATTCACAATTTCAGTCATGTACAAATACAATTACACATTCATAACATATTTTACAATCACAATCACATTCATAATCACTCAATCCATAACATAAACAAAACAAACAATAAATTAAGACCATCTAGGTCTACTTACAGTACGCTCTAGATTAGCTTTTGCTTTCAAATTTTGGGAACGCCTGAATGCGGACACTTGACCTGCACAACTCATTTATGCAAGACACCCATTGCACACTCATCAATAATTGCACACGTAAAAACATTCATTTATGCACAATTGTAATAATGGACCATGTATAATGCATGCTTAATGATAATCCCGGGTATATGTTCTAGAACACATATTGTGCTTATTCCCATTTCATAATTCATATGTGTCTAGCTTATTCATAAGCTTTACACCTCAAGAACACTTGGTTACTTTATTTTATAACTTAATTTCTCATCATCTCTTTCCTAACCTCATATGATCTCAAAATATCCAGATTATCATCCAATAAGAATGTAATTGAAAGTCTCATACTGCAAAAAAAATCACTAAAATTGATTCTAGAATACTTAACCCAAACAATTTCTAAACTCCATAAACTAGAATCCTTCCCAAAAATCCAAAAGATTCACAATAGTCTTACCTTGATTCTTCACCAGATGAAGGGGTCCTTAGCTCAAAGGAAAGCTCTTCTCTTCCTCTATTTGTTTACTTTCTTGATCAACTCCAAAATCTCTCTTGTATGATAGGAAAATCGAAACCCTAGCTTGTTTCTCTCTATCTCTTCTTCTCTTTGTACTTCTCTCTCTTTTTCATGACATTCTCTCTCTTTTCTCTAGAATTTTTGTTCTTTTCTTCTACTTCCATTTTCGTGTTTTTACTCCATTTATAGGCAAGACAACACTTCTTCTTCCAATTGTTCCCTTAATGATTGCGAATTATCTCATTTGTCCTTCCATGTATGCCTCATGCCTTTTATACTTAAGTATTTTGCTAACAATACCCTTGAACATTCTAACATAACGTTTTATTCTAGAAGCATCTTCTCTATTGTCTTACGTTCCTAAATATACCAAAATCATTCAATTTGGTTTAATAGTGTGAAAGTTATACTTCAATATCTCCAGACTACTTTTATTCCGAGACAGTACCCTATACCCAACTTCCATCCAAAAATTGAAACTCTTAGAGTCTGATTCAGAATTTGATTTCTTTATATAATTTGTATCCTCGTGTTTCTAGTTTACCATAAAACAAAAATTGTCTCATTTGGACCTCTACTAATCCTGAAAACATCAAAATACTGAAGTATGTTCAGTAGAATAACATCAGTTCATACTCCATTAAGACCACACTCACTGCATCCGTCCCACTCTTTTCACTCAATATTTCTCCATTCATTTTAGATAGCTATGATTCTTGCTGAAAATGTAGATCAATGACTTTCAAAGTCAATGGTTTAATAATCAAGTCATTTGGAGGTCTAGAGAAGAAGTTATGGCCAAAAGAATCCAACATATTCATATCTTTACTCGTATTGTACATGTCTTGGCGCAATTGCTATAACTCTCACTACAGATGTTGGATTGACTTTGTGTTTAGACTATTAGAAAGAGGACTTCGAGATCTACAACTTTCATGAAGACCTAGAAGACTAATTCTATGTTATAACTATTGTATTATCTCAATTTTTTCATCGTTTTACTTTTGCTCGTCTTACTTTCACTTCGTCTTACTTTTGCGTCTTACTTTTACGTCTTACTTTTGCTTCTCACTTCTGCGTCTTATTTTTAGGTCTTACTTTTGGGTCTCACTTTTGCGTCTCACTTTTGCGTCTTACTTCTACATCTCACTTCTGTGTCTTACTTTTGCGTCTCACTTTTGCGTCTCACTTCTGTGTCTCACTTTTGCGTCTCACTTTTGCGTCTCACTTCTGCGTCTCACTTTTGCGTCTCACTTCTGCGTCTTACTTTTGTGTCTTACTTCTGCGTCTCACTTTTGTGTCTTACTTTTACATCTCACTTTTGCGTCTCACTTTTGTGTCTCACTTCTGCTTCTCACTTCTGTGTCTTACTTTTGCGTCTTACTTTTGCATCTCACTTTTGCATCTTACTTTTGCGTCTTACTTTTGCCAGAATGTCTCCCCTTATAAGGATCATAACTTTTGACTCCGATGTCTAAAATTTTCATACTATATATCGTTGGAAAGATAAAAAAAATATATACAACTTTTTAGAGGAATCTTGGCTAAAATCTCTTTATACCAATCCTAAATTTGCCCCTAAACTCCAAAAATGAATTTTCCATACACACACCAACGTACTGCACCAAATTCTTAACTCCATGAAATTTCGAGACTTTTAGAGACAGAACTGAAATTCGATGTCTTCATAATAATTGTAGCCATACATTTATAGTTTAATCTAAATTAAGAATCATCTCATTTGGACAACTAGAGAAAACGTATGGTTAAAAGACTGAAACATATTCAGTGAACATTTTCCAAATTACTACCAATTTTATTTCCAAATCTTTCCTTATCTCAACTCATACCTAGATCACTCTTTCCACTTCCTCTACTTCTCACTTTCAATAACATAACGTTGAAAAAAATCATACCCGGAAGTTGTCAATGAATGTATGTACACTTATTTTTGTGCAAAGATTCGATATTTATGTACATATATGTTAACATTATGCATGAGTAAGAAAAATGTATTTTCTTAATCTCTCTTTGAGCTTACATGTACTGAAATTTTAGGTCCTAACCCTTAGTATGAGGACGGGATTTACAGTTACACTGTCATGGTTTTTAGTATGAGTGTGCAAAAAAGCTAAAAGGGTGTAGACCTCATGCTCATAGACTTCTCTTACACAAGAATAAAATATTATAAGTCAACTAGAATTTATAAAAATTTTGGCAGTTCATCTATTTTTATGATATTTACCCCTTGTTGAACAAAAAAAAATCTTAACAACATAGTCATATATGACACTAGACATTTATAACATTATCATTCTCCATAATACACATTTTTATTCCAAAATTCACACATCAATTTAAATTGATATACAACAAAGTTAAAAAATTAGAATATAAATGTAAAGTGTAAATATTTACAAGTCTTTTTGCAGGCTCGTGGTGAGTAATAGATCCTTTCGTATGTACAAGAAGACTCTCTCCTCTGGTCCTCCACGTCTATTGGTAGAATTACACTATGAAATAGACATTACCTTAGGTGATGTTCAATACTGCTGCCAACGACTCCATATTTGTTCAGAAATATAAGGCAATCGTACACCAGCCTTATGTATTGCACCAACAAAGTCTCAATAACGTGTACGTGCTCGTCTCTCCGATACTTTATGTATGACCACATCTATATTTGTTCAGTAAGGCAATCGTACACCAGCCTTGTGTATTGCACCAATAAAGTCTCAATAATGTGTACGTGCTCGTCTCTCCCATATTTTATGTATGACCACGTCAAATTTAGAATCCCAAAAACATTCTTTCTGAAATAAATTGAATTTTTTTTATAAATACTTATAATGTAATAATATTTATCTAATTAATGTATACAAATCAATTAGAAAAGAAAATAATATTTTTATTATACCTCAAACTCTTGATTGTAAAATTCCTTTGTGGCCTGAGAGATATTCTTCCATACATAACCCTAAAGATCAATCTTCTCTTTAAATTTGGATGTCATGTGTCTAGAACACTATCCAGACGGAATCAACCTAATATAAAAATAAATAATTTTATACCATTTTTAAAATTTAAAGCTATAACTTAATTATAAAAATATTGTGTTTCATGTGTTTTCACTTACAGATTATTGACAATTGTGATGTAAGTTCTTCCATCACAGCTCCTGGTTGGCGGTCGTCTCCTTCATCCACATCGTTTACACCTGATATCTTTATCGCTATAGGGGTAGTGGATGATGTAGGGGTATTGGATGGTATAACATCAGGTATAGAAGGTGATGCCTCATCTACAAGTGTAATAGTTAGAGGGGGAGGAGGTAATTCAGTTGTAGCTGTAGAGTGTGATGGTTCACTTTGACCTTAAGTACCTCTGAATCGTTGTTTGAACCTAGGTCGCATTATATCACGTTATCTCTTTGGTGGCATATTCAACCTAAAATTCATTTTTGATTGAATTTTTTAGAAATAAAAAAATTTGAATTCAATATTTTACACAAGATATTAAAAGGGAAATAATTGATTCGTTGAATATAATATTCAATTACAAGCACAAATTAATCGCTATCATCACTTAATTGTAAATTACAATCATCTTCTTTTTTTGAAGAATAAGAATCAAACTCAGGCTCCTCTTTAGATCTCTGGCCCTCATTATCCTCTCTAGATGCAATTTCAACATATTCATTAGATGGGTCGTTCAAAAGTTCATTATCGTCATATATGGAAGATGCATTTATTTCATAAACATCTTCCTGAAACGCTTCACTTTCAATTCTTTGTTCTCCTCTTCCATATGATTCAAAAACACCTCTAAGTTTAACTTTGTAGATGACCAATCAATCTAACTTATCTTATTGTAAGCTGGGAAAAGGGATATAATAGACCCGAATCGCTTGCATTTCCAACACGACAGGTTCAAATTGTCCTAATCTTCTTCGATTGTTGATTTTAGCTAGATTATATCAGCTATGCACTTTTGTACCAATATTTGGAGTCGAATCAAATCAGTCACACTTCGCTTTATTGGCCATGTAGGGTACTTAATTTTAAGTATCTCAATAATTTTACCATAGTAATCCATTAATTCTCCCTATATGCAAACTCCATTATTTATTGTTGCTATGCTATAACCATGATATTCTGTATGATATTTGTATCCATTAGCAAAAAACACCAAATATGATTTAACAGTTTGCATAATTCCATTCGCAAGACCACATACGAAAAATTCCTTCTATAATCTACAAACATTATAATGTATTTCAGTTATGAACAATACTAAATTTTAAAAACCAAATAACTAATTTCAACTTACTGTACGAAAGGTTGAATCTCTTAACAGTTCAATAAAATTTAATCATGGGCAGGCTCAATGTCTTCCTCTATTAACATTCTTCTTATTGAACGTCCACATGTTTGTCCAGGATTAGTGAAAATGGATAAGTTACCATAAGCATCACTAGTTCCTCCCCCATCGTCATTACGAGGAACTTTTCTTTCTCTTGTGAGAACATGCGGCTCAAAATAATATGAAAAAATATTCTAACTTCTTCCACTAAATAAGCATTACAAATTGAACCTTCAACTTTAACCTTGTTTTTGACAATTTTTCTTCAAGTGATGCAAATACCTATATTAGCAAATAAGGTTATTACAATTTAGTTGTTAAAATATGTTATTACTTCAATTACAATCATTTTTTTTGAATTACCTCTCAAACAGATACATCCATCAATATTGAATTGGACTGGCTAGTTTTGCATTATATGCTAAATGCACAGGTAGATGCTCCATACAGTCACAGAAGCTTTAAGGAAAAATTCCTTATATCTTACACAAAATGACTGGAATTTCCTTTTCTAGTTCTTCCATTTAGCCAACTTGATTTCAGGTGATTTTAAACTTTTGAAAAACCAACTTAATTCTGTTATTACTTCCCAAACCTTATTCAATAGCAACTCCCAAAATATAATTGGAATTAGCCTTTGTATAAACACATGACAATCATGATTTTTCATCCTAAATAATTTGTACTTTCTCATGTCCACACACCTTGCCCAGTTTGAAACATAACCATCAAGAAACTTTAGACTTTTCAACCATTTACACAATATTTCCTTTTGTTTTTTTGTCCAAATTGTAACGTGCTTTCGGATATTTACCTGTAACATCCCATTCCCATACTAAGAGTTATAACCCAAAAGTGTGTTACATGTGAGATCACTGAGAGATTTGAAAAATGCACTTCATGCTCCTGAATATTGTTAGCATACATGCATATGAATTTGAATTTTTGCACAAATTAGAATGACTGTACATGCATTCATTGACATTTTCCAGGTATGATTGATTTTAAATGTGATTATGTGAGAATTTTGAATAAATTGTATTGAAAATCGATGTGGAGAATATATGTATAGATTTAGAATTTTTGGTGAATTTTGGAAAAATTTTTCGAAAGTGTTGAGTATTATTGGACTAGGAAAAATGCCAAGAGGCAAATAAATTAATGTATGAAAAATAGAAATAGAAATAAAATGATATCAAAGAATATACAAATGATTTTGAAAATTTCGGATGACTTAGAATTTGTAAGAAGTTGATATTGAAGATATTGGAGATAATTGTAATGCAATGATGAAAGTTATGGGAGCCAGTTCAAAGAGAACTAGTTAGTTTGGGAAATTAGTTAAAGGTGTAAGAAGTGGACAAGTGTCCATGTTTAAAGCTAATTTTCTTAACCTTCGAAAGACTAAGTGTTGTATTTTTGTTTTCATCTTTCTAGAAGCTTCTTCCTTAAGGTCTTCCCTAATATAAAGTTTTTCATCAAATCATCACCAAAGACCAACCTTGTTTGTTTTTATCCATCCATTTGCCATCCCTAACTTTGGTTTTCTTTCACTTCCTTAAGAGAAACTGAAACTTTCCATCTTTCAAAATGATGTACGTAAATTGTATGAAGTTTAGGGCTTTGTGATAGTTGAGGATCATGGAGTTTTAATAAGTAAGTATTGTGTAAATCCTTTAGAGTTGTTGATTTATGAGATAAAATTGATGAATTAACAGTCATTTGTATGATCATGGAATTAACGACCATTTTCATGAACATTGTGCTAATGAGATGAAAAATTTGGATATAATGTTATTTAGTATTTGATGATTATTTGTGATCAGATAATGTAGAAATGATTCTCTTGGAGTTGAATGATCTTAGAAATAATGTATAATTAGGTGCAGAAACAATTTGAAGAAAACAAAAGTGAAGGCTCTATTTTCATTGTATACTTGAGTGTTGAGTATTTTTAAGTATGAGAACAAAATGGATTTTAGAGTTAAGAAATAAGTATGCGGTGATATCTGGGAAGAAGAATGAATGATTAAAAATAGAAGTTGAGAAAGAAATGAAGAAGACATAGAAGTTGAAGGTGCAGAAATATGAGAGTGAAACATTGTAGTAAAGTGGAGTATTACGTGGATGAATTTTTTTGGTTCTTTGGATGACTTTTGTGAAACTTGGGATTTGGGATTTTGTTTATGAATGATAAGTATAATAAGATATGATAAGATTGTCTAAAATGAAAGTTAAGAAGAAAAATAAAGAATGTGCAAAAAGGTTGAAAGGTAGAAAATGGTAAAATGCAGAACATGAAGAAGATGAATATCTAATATTTAGATTTTGATGATTTTGAGAAATTTAAGTAAAATTTCATATTTAGAGGTATTGTGAATTTATGGTGAATTAGTTGAATGAAAATGGAGTGGAAAAACTAGAAATGAAAACTTAAGTGTTGGATTTAGTGAAGGAAGACGTTAGAGAAGTTGGCTGGAAATGAATCCAAGAAAAGAGAAAGGAGATGTAAAAGTTTGGTCTAAAAATTCATTGATTAAAATGTATTGATATAGAAATATTTTGACAAAATTGTTTTCATGAAAGTTGTAGATCTTTCTTTTAACTTTCCATTGATATAAAGTTTGAAAATTTTGGGTTTCTAGATCAAAAGTTATGGAGGTTTGAAGTTGGATATGTGACTAAGGGAATTCAGATTTTCGCGTGAAAGTCGATGTCGTGCAGATGCACGGTAGCGACTTTAAAGGCTTGAAAGTCAAAATCACTATCGTGCAAATGCACGATAGCGACTTTGAAGGTTTTAGGTGGAAGTCGTGATTGTGCTTGAAGGGTTGATGGTGAAAATCAATGCTGAGAGGCAGATGAACATCCTTGGTTTTTTGACTATATCTTCTTCGTCCGATCTTCAAATGACATGAGACTTAGACCATTGGACTCGCAAGACATTCTCTACCTCTCCACAAAAAATCATAGCTATTTGAACTGAATTAAGAGAGATTTAATGTAAAAAGTAGGACGGGTGGAGTGAGTGTGCTCATAAATAGTTTTGCCTAATTTTTGTCTTTATCTCTCATGCCTATGACTTCTCACCCTCACACCTATGACTCACGCATGCTTGTGAGTTTTTTCCCTCACCCCCATGAGTTTAATTGCAATGACCGATGTTTAATTGTCCCATCAAAATACCGTGCTTCATAAATTGTTAGTTGTGACCTTCTTCATCCGAGAGCATTGTGCAAGCTGAACCATCTTGCTTCTTTCGACTATAACTTCTTATCTAGACCTCCAAATGATTTGATTCTTAATCTAATAGATTCCTAAAACATTATTTTGGCTCTCCAAAAAAATAGGTAGCATTCTGAATTTATTGAAAAAAGTTTGGTTGAAGGAAAGTGAGGGAATCTGTTGGAATAGTATGAACTGGTGTTATTTTATTAAACATACTTCGGTATTTTGAATATATCTGGATCTTTAGGGTTTCAAATGAGATTATTTTTAATGTGGAGTAAACAAGAGACATTGGCTTACAAATTATATGAAGAAATATAATTCTGATTCAACCCTTAAGATGTTCAATTTCTAGATGGAAGTTGTTCATAGGATACTATTTTAGAATAAGAATAGTCGGAAAATGTTTGAAATATAAATTTTAAAGTACTGAACCAAATTGAATGATCTTGGTGTCATTAGAAACTTAAGACAATGGGGAACATTTGTGTTATCAAATGACTTCATTTATCTGATCAGAATGATCATGGAAAATTGACCTAAAGGTTGGAATTTTGGAGGTGATATAAGAATGAAATGAGAGTTTAGATAATTGTTTGATCTTATAATGTTAAAATAACATTAGTGAGTGAATTGTTGACATCAAAGTACCAAAGGCATGAGTATAATGGGAATGAAAGATGTTCCTATGATTGTAATTGTGATTCAAAGGAGATGAGTAATCAGTAGCTAGTAAAAGTGATGAGAATTGGTTATTATGAAGGCAAATGATGTTAAAGATGAGAATGTGCATAAGATGTGAAATTTGATAATATACTGGGGATTGTCATGAAAATTCATTGTACATAGTCCATATACACACAAGTGCATAAATGAATGCTTATAATTATGCAAAGTTATTAATGTGAGAGTGCAATGTGTATATTACATAATTTGAATGTGCAAGATAAACGTCCACATTCAAACGTTTCCAAATTATAGAAGCAAATGCTAATCTAGAGCATAAGGTGAGTAGACCGATATGGTCTAATTTCATTGTTTTTTGTGTGAATTTTGATATTGATTGTCTACTGAATGTCTATATTAATGTGATTGATTATGTTAGTTTCCAGATAGGAGGTCCAATGATTGAGATGCTTGGTTAAGACATTGAAGTGTTGTTTGTATATGAATGAGATGAACTAAGTGTACATAATCTGGTGATAAACATATTTTGAATGAGCATTTGCATGTAAGTGAAAATCTGATTCTCAACTGTAAGTTGAATGTCGGACTAAGGTCCGATGATATGGGAATGTGATTGAATGGGATCATGCAAATGTGATTGATGCATTTCATTTCATGAATGTATGAAACATAATGACAGTTGTGATCAAAGTAGTCATTGATCAAAGCTTAAAACTCAACAAGTGAAAAAGAGCCTCGAACTCAAAAGTGATTTAGAGCCTTAGGCTCAACATTTAATGAGCCCTATATGGGACAGTTATCCATGATCCCTATATGGGACAATTTAGGCACTCGATCACAACAAAATAATAAATGAAAAGCGGGTCTCATGCATACTGCATATGCATAATATGAATGATTAAATTGTACTGATTGTGAAACGAGAAATGTTGTCAATGGGATTTATATGTTATGGGACTGGGTGAGCCATCGATGATGGCCACTCATCGTGTTAGGACCGTTTCCGGAGCCCAACCTCTTACAAATATCATAAGACTTGAGCGTATCTTCTTATGGGGTTTTTCTTTCTTTGGCGGAAATGTTATAGGACTCTTATATCTTTACTTCATCATACTCTTTAATACATTACATACAACAAATTTTCATCATTCACATTGCAAAATCCTCAAAATAAAAGGGTTTTACAAAGCTATAATGGCCTTTCCAACCACATTACAACATAATCACAAATCCTAAAATACAAAAGTTACATGAACTACCAATTCTTGAAAAGGATCTAAAGCCTTACGTTTTCCAAATCTAACTCAAATACAACATAAGCAAATTTGGAGTGATGCCTTGGCTCTCTTTCACTCCATCTCTTGCTCATCACCTGGAGGTGGAGACAGGAGGGGGTGAGCTTGAAAGCTTTTGGGTAACAGTTTATAATAAAAGATAAGCAAAAACTATTGAAAACTTTTAACTTGTTATAGAAAATTTTAATATGGTTCATAAAACACATGTTTCTCAGGCTTTCATCCAAAATTCACAATTGTAAAACATGAATGCATCACTTTTGTCATGAACACATAAGCATATCAAAATAGTTCCGGTGGATCCAAAACAGAACGTGCTATGCATTTTCACATAATGGTCTTACGTAGCTGTGAACTTATGGGAGTCTATGAAGGATCTCCATTCTACTAGTGGGCAGGCGAGAGAAGCCTTTAACTTGGTCAATGTGTACGTAACTTAACTTAGGGGACCTCCACAGTCCCACATAACACATATTTCATAACTTGTAAACTTGTGTTGCCCAAAATGGCATTTCTTGAAAACTTGAGTTTCATATACTTGATATATATCCTGAAAACTATTCTTGAAAACATGATTTCATGTACATGTGATCTTTTCAAAAGAAATCACTTTTATAAATCATCACACAATTCATGTAGAAAACACATAGCAAATTTCATAAATCATTCATGAACAACAAATGTAGCACTGATGATGCAATTGGAAACATTAAACTTTCTTGATTCGAAGAAAACAGTAGTGACTTATTTACTCTATTATAAACATGTACCCACCTGATTCTCTTCTCTTTGCAAACAACCTGAGGTCTCTAAGACTCTTTCCTGTTGTATCTTTAATGTGTGCTCCGTGAGCTGATCTAACTGAAATAGGTCTCTTCGATCCTTTCGGTTCTTCACCAAATGAAGAGATCCTTGTCTCAAATGGAAGCTCTTCTCTTCCTCTACCTTTTTCTCTTCTTGAACCACCTCAAAATCTTTCTTATAGGCTAAGGAAATTGAAACCCTAGCTTGATTTCTCTTCTCTCTCCCATTCTCTTCCTCTCTTGGTATTTCTCTCTTTTTTTCATGGCATTCTCTGTTTCTCTTTATTTCTCCTTTTTCTTATTCTCTTCTGCTTCCTTCCATTTGTAGGTAAGACAACACTTCTTCTTCCAATTTTGCCCTTCCATTTATGCCTTATGTCTTTTACATGTAAGTGTTTTGCCAAAAGCACCCCTGAATATTCTGACATAACACTTTATTCTAGAAGAATCTTCTCTAAGAGTCTTAAAATTTGCCATGAAGTGAGAACTGAGTGTAGCACATTGATGGATGAATGTAAAATTCATCTTCAAACTTTAGGGGAAAATTGGAATTGATCTAGATAGATTTTGGCAAAGTTTCCTTCTTAAGAGTTGTAGATCTTTCTCTTAGCTTTCCAACGCTATATAGTATGGAATTTTTGGACTTCTAGGCCGAAAGTCATGGTCCTTATAAGGGAATATGTGTAAAAGATGAGTAGCTTCTTCTCTGACAACATCATCTCCTTCTGGGTTTTCTTTGTGATAAAGTCATCTCCTTTTGTGTTTTGTATAGTCTGTGTTTGGCTATCGTCTGTGTTTTACTGACGTGTCTTCTTCTGTGTGTTGGCCGACTTGCTTTTTCTGTCTTTTACTTCTTCTGGGTTACTGTTCATAAACTTCTTCTGGGTTACTTTTTATGAATTTCTTTTGTCTTTTGCTATCTTCTGTGTTTTGTCGACTCGCTTCTTCTGTCTTTTGCTTCTTCTGGGCTACTGTTCATAAACTTCTTCTAGGTTACTGTTTATGAACTTCTTCTATCTTTTGCTATCTTCTGTGTTTTGCCAACTTGCTTCTTCTGTCTTTTGCTTCTTCTGGGTTACTGTTCATAAACTTCTTCTAGGTTACTGTTTATGAATTCCATCTATCTTTTGCTATCTTCTGTGTTTTGCCGACTTGCTTCTTCTATCTTTTGCTTCTTCTGGGTTATTGTTCATAAACAGTAGTTCATAAACTTCATCTGGGTTACTGTTTATGAACTTCTTCTGTCTTTTTGTTTCTTCTGTGTTTCGTCGGCGTGTCTTCTTCTATGTTTTACTGGCAGGTCCTCTATCTTTTGCCTTCTCTTACCTTCTGTTCCATTTTTGGTCCTTCAAAAGATAGAATCTGACCACAAGGTCTTCCTTGGAGTTCTAGATCTCAAAGCCTCTTTGAAATCATCCTGAGAGGTTTTTAACCCGATATCCCTAATGGTAGTTTTGTTAATTGCCCCAAGGCTGGTGCAAAATGGTTAAGGTCAACATCTTTTTGGAAATATTATTTGTAAGTTGTCATGGTGGTTGTCTTGGTGGGGGCACGTCACCTTTGCGGGACACATATCCAGGTGTCACTTAGGATGTCAGGCTCATAACTCTTAAGGGCAGGGTGTCTAACACATTGAATTCACAAAATTTACCCAAAATTTGCAAATATTTTTTAGGATCACAAGAATACCCTGTTAGGCAAACGGGAGTATCCCTATAGCATACAAGTAAGGGATCGAGGTCGGGATCAGTTTATGTCTGCATTGTATTTCTTTATTTTCGTACTGAATTGTATATTCCGTAAATTTTTTATCATATGTATTTGAATAGTTCGGTATGTAATAACTTTTGAAATTGGAAATGTTTGTATTTGAATTTGGGCCCAAGTGCCTAGTGAAATTCCGATGAGTTGTATACTGATCGTAATTTTGTGTTTGAAATTGTTTATGCGAAAAAAATAGGTTGGAAATTGATTGCTAATTTCTACGTAGGCGTATGAAAATTATTTTTGAAAAGAAAAATTTGTGCTTAATTTTGAGTGTTTGACTAGTCTAGCATGTCACCCTCGCGGGGTACGCACTTGGACATCACTCAGGATATCAGGTACATGTCTCGAAAGGGTGGCGTGTTACATTACTGGTGCAAAAATCTTTATGTAACTCATTCCTTCTATAAAAAAATTGCAAATCAGCTCATGATTTTGAATTATCTTTTGTCCTCCCTTCAAATTTTATTATGGTATTGAAAAAAATTGTCAAAAATATTTTTCAATATGCGTCACATCTAGATTATGACGTATTAAATTAGTTTTCCAATATGGAAAATCCTAAAATATGCTTTGTTTTCTCCAACCAAAGTTTTTACTAATGCTTGTATTAACTTCATCAGCTTCAAATTTTGTAACTTTTAGCAAGCCTAATTCCTTAATCTCTTATAAAATCTCTTCACCAGCTTTGTGAGGCGGACGAGGTGTTTTTACCATCCTGTTTTTAATGAACTTTTGTTTATTGCGTCTAAGTGGATGATCTGGAGGAAGAAATTTCCTGTGATTATTACACCAACATGTTTTACCCTCGCTTGGAAGTTAAAATGCATCAGAATCAATGCCACAATAAGGACAAACCAATTTTCCTATTATGTTCCATCCAAATAATATGGCATATGTCAGAAAATCACTAATGGTCTAAATCAAAACTGTTCTCAACACAAAATTTTGTTTTAGAGAAACGTCATATGTTTGAACACCATATTCCCAAAGATGATGCAATTAAGATATCAATGGTTGTAAGAATACATCAATTTATGTTTTGGATTTGTAGGCCTTAGCATAATCACTGTCAAGAACATATAAGCCTCTTTCATACACATCTATGAAGGCAAATTATAAGGAGTAATTATGATTGGCTATGATGAATATTATTGGCCGGGTTGATCAAAAGGTTCGAATCCATCCATTGATAATTCCAACCTAACATTTCAACTTTCAGCTGCAAAATCAAAATGGGTGTCATTAAAATATTTCCATACTAGTGCATCTGATGGATGACTCATTATTCCATCTTTCTGTTCGTGTTCATTACGTCATAGATAGCGTTCTATAAAAGAGAAATTAGTACCTTAGAAGTAGATGTATTATTTCCTACTGACTTCGAGACTATAAAGACTATATGCATCTGGTATTACTGCATCTCATGTGAGATGCAGTAACATCAGATGCATATAGTCTTTGAAGTATCGGAGTCAGTAGGAAATAATACTTCTACTTCTAAGGTACTAATTTCTCTTTCATAGAACGCTATATAGGCTTGAACCTAAATTGACCACAAAATTTGCACTCTTGTAATTCCACATCTTCTCCCTAATATAGCATACATCCCAATTTGCAACAATTAATCTTTTCAATAGGCAAACCAAGACCCCTAATAAGTTTCTTCATATTGTAAAAACTATTAACCATTGTATGATTAGCAGGCAATGATTCATTATACTATTTAAGAATTTTACCAAAAATACGATATGAAATATGCCCTTTAGACTTTATATTCAATATTTGAACAATTGAAGACAATTGGGTCATTGTCTCATAATTTGGCCACAATTCTCAGTCAGCTGACTGTAGTAAGTAAAAAAATGTTTTATTTATGTGTTAGGTTTTTCTTCAAGATTTTCCCTATTTTCCTCAAAGCTATAACTAACCCTATTATAAACCATTCGCATGTATGAATTTTCAGTTTCATCCACATAATTTGTTGTGAACCCAATCCCCCCTTCATACTTATTTAGGTTGATAGACGATTCTGTTTGATTACCCCTTGAGGTGCTATAAATGCCGAGTTCCCCATGTCATGCCAACTCAAAATAATTGGGGACAAACCCTTTTCTCAATAAATGCCCATTAACATCATCAATAGTAAGGAAACATTTGTGTTTGCACTTTTTACATTGACATATGATCTTTGGCCCATCAATATATGCAGGTTAAGAACATGTATAATGAATAAAAGCTTCAACTCCCTCAACAAATTCAGGATTAATGAAACCATCAATGCTTAATCGTCTATACAAGATATATCCCAGAAACTCATTTCTGGGCAACTGTTAATTTAAAACAGTGAATCCATAGTTAGTACCATTCATGTTAGCGAAATATTTCAAAACATTTAAGATAAGAAATAAACATCTAAGATAAGACATATGAATGAAGATCACAAGCTCTCGTTGTGACTCTTACGTTCCTCGTATTTTTCACTGAAAAGCCTCACAGTTACTATGGATCACAAGTTATGGGTTAAGGTTTATGGCTCGAGATCTAAAATATTTGTAAACTTAAGATCGAACATATATGTTTTTAATCATATATGTTAGAAGATAATTAATGTTAAAACTCCTATATTAAATATGTACTAATGCCAAATATAATAAGTATTCATAAATGAGTTCCTACAATCAATTCCTAAGAACATTCACATTTTACGAAGAGGGATATATTAAAACAAATGCCACGAAATATTATAATCAATGAAGGTCATGAGCTATAAGAGGAGCCTATTAAAAATTCGACAGAGTTTCCCCTATAAAATGGACATCCCAATTTTGAAATAAAAGTCATTCATGCAATAAGAAAACACTTCTATATCCACCAATAACCACAACTCAATTTTGGTCTCTAAACTATATGTCTATTCTTAATTGAGTCCACATGCATTTACATCACAAATTCTATAATAATCCAATTCAAAAATCAACTATACCATAAAAAGTTTCAGTTCGTGCAACCCAAACATGCCATGTAATTTGTTCAGATTGGAAGTTAAATCCACAAACCAAAACCCAAATTAAACTAATTTCAAAAAATGATATTAAAAAAATCACTAACCTCAATTGACACACAGAAGGTTTTTCCTAAACTTACGTGAGATAAGAGGATGATGGAGCTAAAATGAAAAATAAAGTAGATGCATATAAATTTAAATGAAGCAATTTCACTTAGACAAAAATAAAGGAGAATAATAGGATATTTAAGATAGATGAACCTTCCCAACTTTTGACATCAAAAATTGGTCATATTAAAGTTAACAAGTAGAACTCACATCTTCATTGTAGTATGGTAATTTCTTTAATGAGCAATCACAGATAAGTCGAGTACAGAAGAAAATAAAAGTTTTACTAGAAACTAGAAACACTAAATCAAAGCATAAAGCAACTATGAAATAAAAATATAGAACAATACAAACAATATATATAATGAGTGATTGCCAGTATAAATATCGAGTTTAATGTGCTAAAAAGAAATACAAAACGTAAGATGCATGTATGTTTAGGTACCAAACTAAATAACCTTAATGGAAATGCAATAGAAAAGTTAAAGAGATGTCAAAAGTTGTTCGAAATATTAAAAAAATTAAGATAACTAATGAAATTTAAATTTAAAACAAACAAGGTAAAAAATGGTTATATTATTTCTTAGAAATAAAAGGATTTGGATTTTGAAAAAGTGTAATAATGTTGAATTTATAATTAATGTCACTTGAATTAAATTTATAAGTAATTTTCTTAAAATACATAATTTACGAAATATTTAATGCACAAGAAAATTTATCTAGTATGTATATGAAAAATAATAACAATGCATTCCATTAATGTATAAAAATAAATTAAGCATTATTATATTATTATTCATGCTTATTTATCTCTAATTTGCAACTTGTTTCCAAGTTATTCTAGATAAAATTTAATAATAATTAATTCTAGTTAAAATTTAATCCTTATATAGCATTGTTAAGCTTCTAATTCTATCCATTTTTGGTGTAGGATAAAAGCCAATATAAGATTAATATAATTTATGTAGTCTATAATAAAATAATAATGATTTTAAATATAAACAAAAAATTTTAAAAATTGAAATCTCTCAAATAGTATTCATAATAAAAAGAAAATGCTCCTAATTATGCGATTAATTTTAACCAAAATTAAATACTATTTTGTATTTTGTACCAATACCATTGGTTGGGAGATGTCAAATACTATGAATTAAATAATTCAATTTTATATATTGAATCTTAAGACATCTGAAGTGAATCACACGTTAATACAATACTTATAAAACGATATAGAATGCACGAGAAGGGGGGGGGGGGGGGTTAAAT
>JANZLF010000003.1:22772328-22785979 GCA_026546835.1 Erythroxylum foetidum
CTATATTTGATATGAACAAGTCAATATGTGATTTTGATGTTTAGGTAGTGTGCGCTCATCACTTTTATGGAACAACAGCAAATAGCCCCGCAATGTAATAAGCGCAAGGTTTCAGGAATACGATAGTTGGGCTCTGGGGACGGGGTCCGACATCTTGTGATATCAAAGCAAGAGTAAGAGTGTTAGGTTATATGCAGTTGAGTCTAGGATCCAACAATTGTGGTATCAAAGCAAGAGAGTGAGTGGTAAGTTATATGCAGTTGGGGTCCGGTCTCCGGGTCGGGTTCCGACAATCCACATCAAATTTTACTATACAAAAATTATTAATTCTATATCATTAAATTTTATATTGTAAATGAATATTTATTTTAAGAATTAATTTTTAAAAATTTTAAATATTAGAAAAGTATTTCAGTTTTTATAAGAAATTTATAATTGATTTTATTTTTATATATTTTAATTAGATTAATTTAGATATGAAAGACAAAGAAAATCATATTCCAAATTATCATTTTAATGCTAGTTATAACATGTGTTTGTCAATTGGTAAATGAAAATTTTAAAAAAAAGGAGGCCTTTGTTTATAGTATGAGTGATTGTAATTATAGTTAGATGATATTGGATTAAGTTGTTAGAATTATGAAGCTAATTTTGTAATGAATAATTTAAACTATTGAAGGGTATGATTTCATAATTATATGTGTGTGTGTATATATATAACAAATTATTTATTGAATAAATAATTCAAATATAAGTACTAAGCTTGACCATAGAAATGAGAAATAAATTCTTACATATCATGTATCCCTCGTGACCTTAATATAATTTTGCTAGAAACATTATATGTGTCATATTACTGCCTACGAAATGCCTTAGTCACATACTTCTTCTCAACATCCTTTATTTTATTTGAGTTGAAAATTATTATCTCTTACTTTTGGTTACACGCAACACCACCATCAATATTCTTTTTGAAGTATATTGATGAAACTTACAAACATAAACATATTAAACTCTGAATTATTATCTTAATTATACTTTCACAAAATATTTGTTGCTCGTAAATAAACATGAAAGAAATGTACATATCTGATTAGTTATACACGTATTAATGTCAAACTTTAGATTTTGGTCAATATTTCTTCTATAGGCAAAAGGTGCAAATTTAACTAATATTTTATATAAAATTACAAGTTAATTACTAATATTTTGAGGCATTAAAATGAATTCTAACATTTGCAAACTGTCCAAATTTGACCGCAAAAATTGAATACAGTAAAATTATATCAAGACGATTTATGAAAAAAAATGCATGTCACAACGAATGAATTAAGAATATCTAATGATAGTCAGTTCATATCTTATTTTGATCATATTTAAGTTAAAATTATACTGTATATTATAAGTTTACAATTGAAAATAATTTAATAGATTACTTTTTTATAATTTATTTTAACGTAGTAGAAAAAATTGATGCAAATACTTTAGATCAAAGCATAATTAATAAATCTTTAAATAGCAATAGAAAATTTAAAGCTTTTCACGGTAATGAAACACCTCTTCCTTTAGAAATACAATTTTAATTTTTATTATTATTTTAATATTTATATTAGAGTCATTTATTAATAAATAAATTTATTATATAATAATAGGATATATTTTTATTTTAATAAAATATTTTGTTTTTACTTATTTTTATAAATTTTATTTCTTATTTATTATATATCGATTTTATAGCAATTCACTACAATTAAACCTCTAAACTTTAAACTTTTCGTTCGACCGGTTTGATATTTTAAATCATTGATTCCCACTAATCTACTTAAATTCAGAAACTTCTCTATTAATTGCAAAACAGGAATATTTTTTTAAAAAACCTACTCGATACAACTAATACAAATAAAGAATCCAAGATTCACGTCAATAAATGTTAGCCCATCAACAGTGAAGATAATATCTCTCCCATAGTCTTTTCTGAAGTGTTACCCTCATTCACCATCTCGATGCCAGACTCCAGTATGGCGGCATCCAATATTAGCTTTCTTTTTGCAATCTCATAGATATTTTCATCAACTGTACCCTTAGTGACCAGTCTGCGAAGAATAGATCAAAATCGGATTGAGCAGGGAAAACACAAAATGTTTTTAAGCTCCCATTTTAGGAAATGAAATGATATTTAGGAAAGAATGGAGTCGGATCACTAGATAAGGGATGAAGCACCTGTATATGGTAACAGGCTTTGTTTGACCAATTCGGTGGCAACGATCTTCTGCCTGACGATCAATCTGTGGGTTAAAATCCATATCATGAATGACAACTGTATCAGCTCCTGTTAAGTTCAAACCCTGCCCCCCAGCTCTAGTGGACAGCAAGCATGCAAATATTGAACTGTCATTGTTGAAGGCATCAACTATGGTCTGTCTATCCGACACTTGGGTACTGCCATTGGAAATAAAGCATGTCAAAAGTCACAGTTGAAAATACTAAGCAAAATGCCAATAACATCGATCAAACTAAAAACGCTAATTTAGGCTGTAAAAAGTTTAAATGAAACTGAAGTTAAGTGCCCCAAAAGATTATTCCAAAACAAAAGCAAGCAATATCAAACAGAAGAAAATCAAGCATTATGAAAATCAAGAGAAGGATAGATAAAAAGACACACAGCTGAGACACTAAAAGAATTAATAGTCGTTAAGAACATTAATGCCACAGAGAGACTGTCAGAATCTGAAGTCAAGAATTTATATCCATTATTAGCAGATACTTATTTCACTGACGACTATACACACTCTTCGGCAAGCGTATAGGGAAGATCGAGCATGCAACAGGAACTTGAATTACAGTTTCCAAGAAAAGCTCACCTGATAGTAAGCATCACAAAAATCGTCAATTAATTAGTGTCTACAATCTACCAAACTAGAAAGCTGCGGGTTGATGAAATTAAATATGTCAAGAACAATAGAAAAGCCCAGACAACTAGTTGTATGGTCAAGAATCTAACCTAAAGGCAAATCCAAAATTATAGACCAACCAATTAAATCTTTTCTGAGCCTATTCCATTTTGAGTTAGTTTTTCTTAAACCAATATCGATTCCAAAGTCAAATGAAACCTTAACTTATCCATTGCTCTTAAGATAGGTTGTAGAGATGATCATATCAAAGTCAATCTCCATTTCAAGCATTTACTTCTAAGTTGTCCAGTGTTTCATTCCTAAGAATATAAAGGTGGCGAAATATTCCTAAGTGGAGGTATGCAGTCTTGGAGAGATGAGAATTCTATAGAAGAATACAATGTGGGAGAAAGTTGAACTTTTGACAGGGAAAACACTGGTTGGATAAAAAGGTGTTCACTATGAAGTATAATTCTAATGGATCACTTGAAAGATATAAGGCCCACTTGGTCCCTAAAGGGTTTACTAAAACCCATGACATTAACTATTCAAAAACTTTTTCACCTATTGCTATGTTAAACACTGTGAGAGTGCTAAGTTAAATACTATGAGAGTATTGCTTCCTATAGCAGTTAGTCTGGATAGGACTTTACTTCAGTTGCATGTAGAAAATGCTTTCCTAAATGGAGATTAGAAGAAGAGGTGTCTATGGAAGCTCCCCCAAGATTTAATGAAAGCTTTGGAAAAAGGACATGCAAGCTAAAAGAATCTTTACATAGATTGAAACAATCACCAAAGGCCTAGTTTGACGGACTAGCAAGAATTATGAATTCTCAACAGCTAACGGGAAAGCTAATGTATTTATCCTACACTAGACCAGATATTTCCTTTGCTATCAATGTCATAAGCCATTTTATGCATACTCCCCTTAAAGAACATTTGAAAGTTCTGTACAGGATCTTAAGATATTTAAAGGGGACTCTAGGGAAAGGATTATTCTTCAAGAAAAGTGATCAACAAAGTGTTAAAGTCTACACTAATGCAAAATGGGCAGGATCTCTTAGTGACATGTCTACTTTTGGGGTGCACATTTTTGTAGGGAAATCTAGTAACATGGGGGAGTAAATAAACAAAATGTTGTAGCCAGGAGTAGTGTGAAAGTAAAATACAAGGCAATGGCTCAAGGAATTTGTGAAATAATCTGGCCTAAAATAGTAATGGAAGAACTTAAGAGACCAATGGAGCATCCAGTGAAGTTGTTATGTGATAACAAAGTAGCTATCAACATCGCTAATAATCCAATTCAGTAAAATCAGATGAAACATGTAAAGATTGATAGGCATTTTATAAAAGAGAAACTTGGAAGTCGACTCATTTGCATATCATTTGTACCTACAACAAAAGTTGTTGATGTCCTCACTAGACGGATACCAAGGCAGAATTTTGAGTTCTTTGTAAGTAAGTTGGGCATGATCAATATCAATGCACCAACTTGAGGGAGAGTGTTAATATTCTAGAAATAATTAGTTGATACTCTAGAGATAATTAGTTGATATTCTATAAATTAGTGGCTGAATTAATGGGATTTTACTACTTAAGATTCTCCTTGATTTAAGGAAGTGATTAGAGCTGTATTTTCTTATATATTCCTTGTATTATTCATAGAAAGATCAAGGAAGAATTACTTTCCCCTCTTTCTTCAAAACTCGAGCAACATGGAAACTAATCCTAGATGGGAAGACGCTAATCATTCAAAAAAATGCAACGCAAAAAGAATATATTGTACTCGGCACATTCAAACAAATGCATTCCTAGTGGTAGCAGTTAGATCATTAAAAGCTTAAACACAAAATATGATCTTATTTAGAAGTAAAACTAATAATCTTTTAAATTTTAAATTTTCAACATTATTTATGGGAATATTTTCCACTTGAAACGCTTCCATTAAAAGGTACATCCCATAAAGTGGTATGAGCAATAGCACATAAGATACCTGGCAATTACTATAGCAGCTAAACAAGAAACAAATAGTAAAAAGCATGGAGTTACCTTCCATCAAGTCGTCTATAGGTCACTCCAATTATATCCAAAGTCCATTCTAAGATGTCCAGCATTGAGGTCCACTGGCTGAAAATCAAAACCCTATGCCCTCTTCTCCTTAGAACAGGAAGAAGTTCAGCCAAAGTCTGTATCAAAAATACAATTTAACTTACAACAAGGGAGTAATAAAACCAGTATTATTTCAAAATGATGTTGTAATTCATACACGACATTTTGCTGAAAGCATAACATGCTTTTCTGATAGGATTCCCTTGGTATCTTCAACACCATGATGAAGCAAAAGCTGTGCAAACGTTGTTGGAACACATATTAAACTTAATGTATCAATTGTCAAGTGATAGCACCATAGAATTTTGCTACAAAGCACAATGATCTAGTGAGATCCAACAATTCCAACTTGATTAAGTTATTAAACGAATGCTACATAATGAGTTATTATTTTCATTAGAAATAAATATATTATGTAAACATATCTTACATATGTTTGTATATTCTGAAAGGTTGAATAAGAGATTGAAGTTGTTTGATGTATTGTTTTTATTCATACGTGATGGGATTATGGATTTGACTAAAGTTCGGTGTTAAGATAATGTCATACACATTGGGGAAGATCTACATGAGGTTGGATTATGTTAAGTTGCAAGATATTCATAAAAGAAGCATAGTAGTTGAAAATTTTAAATTGAGTTCAACCTAGTTCAACTCCATACCAAACTTGATAGGAAACAAGTTGTAAGACAATAACCAAATATGATAAGAACTCGATTAAATCCCAAGTAGTAGCTTTTAGTCATAAAAGATATCGACTCCCCTAAAGTTCAAATAAGAGTGTAGAGTAAGAGAGTGAAGATAATGATACATATCAACCAAGTAAACATAGCTCCCATTTCATATAGGTCTATGCAGAAAGCAAAAAGAAATATGACAAATTGCATCCAAGGTGAAAATAACACTAGAAATTAATTTAATAAATACATGCGATGATCTCATTCTATTTAAGCTCCATATTTGATAACTCAATTATTAATCGACAAAACAATTATTGGCCACAAGAACGTGGATCAGTAGCATCCCTAAAGAGGGATCTCTTGTAAGACCTGAACCTATATGTGCCAACTTTATTCATCAAACCAGTATCCTAAAGACTATAGACAACCACAGTCAAACTACAAATACACACTGACAAACAATCAAAATCAAACAGTGTTGTAGGAAGGAAATCCAATGATTAGCATTTTGCATCCTATTGCATCAAGACAAAGACCATCAATTGGAGCACAAAGAACACACCTTTCTGAAAGAGAACTCACCTGGTGGATAGAAAAATCATTACAGCTTTTAAGTTCATCAATTACTCTGGCCAAAGTACACTCAAAACCAAAAGCTCCTATGGGATGTAATTTTTTGGCAAAACGAATGACATCCTCATCACTATAAATGCGCCTAACTAACAAGGGATGATTTGCAATCTGAAATAATACAAAAGTACAATTAATATGGAACAATAAGTGAGAACCAAAAGGTGGAAAACATCCCATCATTGACACTAGGATGTCAACATAAGGGCTAGCTAAGAAAGTAAGACAATATATTAAACGAATATAAAAAGAAAGAACAGTGCACCTTTCGGAATTGGACAAAGAAATTTGAGATTTGTCGTTGAGGTATAACTCCAACTACAGTTTTTAAGTTGACATCTGAAAGTTTTCCGAGACGAGCATGTGAAAGTGCACGATATTCCTCAATGGCTTCTTTATAAGCATCTTCCTGATACTTATCCATTACAACATATTCCACCTATGAAAACCCATATTTCGCATTTCAAATACAGGATAATGGACAAATATGGAAAAATCTCCCAAGGAGAATGATTAATTGATGAAGCATCCAACATACCAGTTGTATTTTTGGAACAAGTTGCTGCATTACATCAGACTTTAAGCGCCTTAAAATAAATGGTCCTAAAATAGATTTCATGCGACTAATTAAATCTTTGTCTTCTGCATTTAGTAATTTTTTCAAGTCTATATCTTCAGTTGCAAAAAGATCAGGCATCATAAATTCCAACAATGACCAAAGCTCCTGAAATAAACAGCCACCAAATAAACAAAAAGGATATCATTAATTAGTTGTAACATCAGCATAGCATAGGTTATCATGGATCTAGAAGCATTTCTAGTTGAACTTAACGTAAATGCTAGAGCAAAAATCAACATAAACACCTACATAACAATAAAAAGTAAAATTTAGATCAATATGAAGATTTTGTATATTGCTTACGAACAACCAACCTTCCTTCTCCTTTTCCTTAACAATTTATTTGCTTACACAAGCTCTCGCAACTTGCACATCCCATAGTCCCAAGACCATTTTCAAACAAACCGACCAAATAGCACTACCTAAAGCTTTCACTTTCAATATTAGTTGGTCTTGTAATCACATTTATGATGGTCCATCTCCCTCATCGCAAGTAATTTTGCCACAAGCCACTCTTGGTCAAAATTTTTGTCTATTTAGATGATAAAGTAATCAGCCTCGATTGATTCTTGGTTGATTGTGTTTATGCATACATTAATAGCAGCAAGATTCAGAAAGATGAAATGGTAACTGGTAGTAAACAGAAGTTACTAATAGAACTTTCTACTTGCTACTAGATGGCATTGATCTCAAAAAAGGGGCCAAAGTTTTGCTCCAAATCGCAACAGTATGAAAATGTGAGACAATATTTCATGTCAGCAAAAATGGTCAAACGCAGTTATGAGTGGGATGGAAAATCCAACATGAATGTATGAATGATCAAAAAGAACAAGAAATCAATCTAGAACTAGATATAACTTCAATTGAAAAAGTTCAAGCTGAAAGGAAGAGCAAAAACAAAGAAACAGTTTTCCGAATCAAAGGAAAACTTCATTAATGCCATCACAATTACAGCCACTCTCTCTATATTCCGTATACTAGGTTAGAGATTGGAAATAAATGGAAGAAAAGAATGGAGAGAAAGAAATTAAGTAGAAGAAAGTACAGAAAAAGAAATTATCGTATCCATTCTTTGTTTGGCTTAACTAAGTGATGAAAGAGAGAAAATTCAGAAAAAGGGTAAGTTTGGAACAAGATTTTTTATATATAGTTTTTCTTATAATAAAACAAAAAAATTTAGTGAGCTTAGATAGTTAATTGTCTTATTCTTTTTAACTCCTAAACACAGTTCAATCAAACTTCTTATTTTGAAAGAACTGTTTGATGTGGGTACAGAGAAGTATCTTTCTAGATTCCTCCTCTTTTCTCTCTCATTTATACATAGCCCCTTTTGAAACCAATTTTCTCAGTTAAACATAAGGTAAAATCTTTACATAGTCAAGGACCGAATTTGTGAGAATCAAAATTGGAAATTGTCCAAAATTCAAATTCTAAGTTGTCCCTATATAAGAAAACAATTCACCGAATTTGTACCTGGAAACATTCAAGGCAGATTGAGGTATTCCCAAAGCTGTCCCTACCTAAGCCAAGAAATTGGCCTCAATTTTGGGAATTTGAGAAACCTGATAAAACTATAAGAATATGGCACCAAATCTAATTTGTACTTAATATCACCTCTATAATTTTTACTTCCATGTAGTAGATAACCAAAAGAACATTTCTGCCTACATATTGATAACATAGTACATATAACCATCGAATCCCAGAACTAGACCTATTATTATGATTGAGAGGAAAGAAATTTTTGAAACAAGGAAAAATAATTCAACAGTAACTAACGGTGGATTTGAGACCATAGGCTTAAGATCCAGCTAAATGAACTATAGAAAAACTGTTAGGATCTTCAGGAGAGAGACAGAAGATTATTCTAGAAGGGATTAGTTATAACCGAATGTACCTAAGGGGGGGTCTATAAAGGGGTAGGCAGAGAAAAAGAGAAGGGGAGGAAAAATAGATAGAAGAAGAGTGACAGAAGGATTCAACCTTCTGAGGAGCAAATCTGCTCTGGTTAGTGAGGGAGGAGCAATTCTGCTCTGGTTAGGGAGAAGTAGTATACTACTATTCGGTAGTGATAATCACTTTACCGATATAATGCAATATTATAGTGAAATCTATAGAGTTCTAAAAGAGGGAGTCCTAACAAAAACTAAAGGAAGTGTAGGATATTTTAAAACAAAACACACATTAAAATCTAATGCTAATAACAAGAAGCTATTGTGTTTCCAAATAAAAGTGGACATATCTCAAAGTAGAATAATTGTTTAAGACGGTAAATTTGCTGCAGAAAATACCAAACAATTTAAATATCTAATATGAAGCTCCATAAATATTAAAAACAAGCATATTAGTTAAAGATTTGGAGAAGATGAAGAAGAAGATTATGATATTCAAATAACAGATTTAAAATCTCATCTCATTTTTCCCTCTGGTCCTTTCTCCTATTTCTTAAATCATGACCTATGATACCAAACATTAGAAGATTATAGCATGCAAGCAATTCTACTTAACAAGTCACCAACCAACTATAGCTTCATAAGCAACCCCTAATTTAGCATGTCAAAAGAGCTCCCTCATAAAAATGAAAGAACAATCCTGCAAAAGAACATTCATTCACAAAATAAATTAACTGATAAAGTTAGAGCACGAAGAAATATCGTTACATGTAAATCATTCTGTAGTGGCGTCCCTGTTAGCATCAAACGCTGATTTGCATTTCTTGCAACTGACATAAGATTTTTCCACCTATAGCTACTTTTATCCTTTAAAGCATGTGCCTCATCCATCAGGACACAACTCCATTGCCATCGTTTCAAAATTTTACGATCATCTTTCTGCTGGACACTGAAACAGATATAATGAGAAAAAAAAACTCAGAATTACATCAAACTACAAATAACGACTTTTTTGACAATTATGCGCACCTGTGTCTTTCAAAAAGAGAGTAACACACCAGAAGAACATTAAATGGAGGTGGTAACCCATTTTTGGCCAAAGAGCTCAATTTCTTTGAATAAGCAGTTCGTGTAGCCCCATGATATAGGAGCACTGAAAATGAGGGACACCACTTCTTAAGTTCTCTTTCCCAATTCTCCAATACAGAAGCAGGACATACTATTAAATGTGGACCAGGATCACTATTTAAGTGTTTCAACAACATTAAGTATGTAATTGCCTGTCAAATAGAAGAATATGTCTTGAGGAAAAGAAAAAACATATTGATCATACACAATGGCATTAGGTAGGTTCAAGTACCTGAATGGTCTTCCCAAGACCCATCTCATCTGCCAATATTGCTGCATTGCAAGTAAGATGAGAGAATAGGAACCTTGTCATATTGGCATTTGATACCATCAAGTGACATCAAAATTAGAATGCTAATTACTTTTTAGCACATTTCACATGGAATGAAATATCATGGTGATTATGAAGTTGTGATCCTAATACAAAAAACCTTTATTGGATAGGGACACCTTTTATGACCGTTAAAGTAATACCTAAAAATGTTTCTCGGCATTGGAGGGTAATGAGAGCCTACCAAGCCCAAAGATTGAAACGTTGTTTTCCTTGGAGAACTCAAAATTCCCACCATGTTAGGCAAGGTGCTTTTCCTCTTTCCATTATCTAAAATGTTTTCTTGCAAATGTTAGATACATATTATCCATTATGGATTTCAACTTCCATTAAGATTAAGGTTACCAACACTAATGCAAACCAAAGTTATCCAACACGCATGCAACAGTGAATTGGATTAGACTTGAACATGAACGGTACCTCCCCCAATGCCTTTGCGATACAGAAGAAGAAGAAAGTTAACTCCAACCAGCTGATACGGTTTCAAAACAGGCTGGAAATCTGAATCCTCAGCTGAGCAGGCTGCATCAATATCATTCTGCAACAAAGAAGTAGATTCCTATGCAAAATGTCCAATAGGTAGCGCACCTGCAAGCAAAAGGTCCCAAAAGTAAGTACCTGGGTGACAATCCTCACAGAAGAAGCTTCCACCTCGGAATAGCGATCGCATGGAGTCACGGAAGAAGAGCCGTAGAGCTCATTTTTCAGCTCCGATGATATTTTCGCGCACTTGTGTAAAGCCTTAGCCACCACGTCGTCGTTGTCATCATCATTATCTTCCAGTTCTGATTCCAATTCCTCCTCACTCGACTTCACGTCATATACCTCCGTCAATAACTCCTCGTCGTCGTCGTCAACCACAAACCGACGGTTCCGATTAGCTGTGGGCCTCAATTCCTCCTCTTCGCCGTCATCTAAATCATCATCCTCCAGATTATCCGTTTGTTGATGGACAGCGTCAGTGATGTCAACGCAATCGTCGCTGTTGTCATCGGATTGAAGTGGTTGTTTTACGAAAGCGAAGGATTCAATAGGGGGAGGAGGAGAACAGGGTTGATTACGATTATGATTGGGTTTGAGGACCCGAGAGGGCTTGAAGGAGTGATTGGCCCACTCGTCGTCTGAGATTTCATCAAAACCTCGCTTCATTTTACCATCCTCCAAAACCCTAAAAATTTTCAGTTGTTATGGACAAGAGAGTTTGGAGGAAGCGCCCTTTGGTCTTGAAAATGGAGTAGATTTACTGAAGACGGCATGAGAAAGCTTCAATTCTCAGTCTTTTTTTTTTTTTTAAACTAATTCTCAGTCATTTTTATGCGTACATGAATTTATGCCTCAAAAACGATTTCATAGGATTAAATTTATTAACAAATTAATTTTAATTATATTAACATGATTGAATTAAATTCAATTTACACATTTTAAAATAAACCTAATAATATTATAAATGAATTCAATCAAAATAAAGTTAATTATTTCATATAAAATTTTTACCCTTGAGTTAAAAAATCTTATTTAAATAATAAATATTCACATTTACATAAAGCAAATTATATATATCAATTTCATTATAAGTGATATCATCAACAAAATTCATTATTAAAATGAACAGAAAAAATTGATTACAAATAATATTAGGTTATATTAAACTATGAAAATAATATAAAACTATCATAATTTGAAAGCTTAAAATACATGAACGAATAGTAATTCTTTTGTGTTGACAACTACAAGACACTATCAAATTTTGAAATTTCACTCCAAATTATATAATATCATAATAAGTTTAACATGTCTTCCTGTATTAAGGAGACATAAGATCGTTAAATCAAAAAATTAAATAAAAAGCATTCATACTTGCATAGAGCAAGTTACATCATCTATAAAGTTCCACATTTAAATAAAGTAAGCTATAAAAATCTAACATCAACTCATCTTCCTAGACAACCAATCTAAACGTAATTCAACTGGACATGCAAAAAATACACTAATAAAGTTAGGATGCTCTACAAGTCAATCAACTACATCCAAGAGAACACGTCCTTCCAATCCTAATTCTTTTATTGCGTCAAATATTTTCTCCTCTTTTTTAACATGAGAGTTTGTAGCTACAATAGCTTTTGCAATTTCTTTCATTGCATTGGACATAACTTGTAATTCCGAAGAAATTTGGTCTTCCACTCGTGTTTTTCTTTTCTGACCCATGTAGGATGGCTTTGACACTGAAGGAGTTGAATGATGAGGAAGCTTGAGTTACTGGTGTTGTTGGAGTACTCTTGCTCTCAAATGGACAAAAACTCTCTAAATGAACCTCTTTATTTGCTTGCATATTATCAATGTCCTCAATATTCATATCCCACATTTTCTTTTCCCATCTTTAAACCTTCTCCTTTGCACTTTCAGCTTCAGATTCGGTAGCTCTATCTTACTCATAGATCTCGCGAACAAGGTCCAAATTAGGTAAAGGCTTCCCTCGAATATGTTTCACCTTTTCGTTAACCTATCAATCAAAATACAAAAAACTATGTCAACAAACTTCGTGCATAAAAAAATAATACAAATATTAAAAAAAATAACTATATAAGTATTAAATAAAATACATGTATCAAACTTTGCCACACCTCTGGAACAGCTTCATATGTCTTGGTAATATCATTTCATCCAATTCCCCTTTTTCCATTAAGAAATATTGCCAAATGCATTTCTTCCCTTAAAGTTCTCAACCGATTTACAATTTTGCTCTGATTAATCTTAACTCCAAACTTATCATTAATTTCCTTTATTACCTCTCTATATGCACCAGTACTAAAATTTCTATCCTCCTTTTAGCCTTTGTTTTTTTGCTCCCTAAGAACTTGAATCATGCGGTTATCCATTTCATAATTCCACCTCAAATATCCATCAGCTTTTTTTATCATAATTGTTGGACCCCGAATTTTCTTTTCTGATGTCATTAAGCGTGAACTGTGATTGTTTTATGTTTATTGTTTAGTTTGATTAATTGGAGTATAATTGAGATTAATTAAGGATTAGTTAATAAATTAGAGGATTAGAATGTGTAAGGGTATTTTGGGAAGTTCACTTAAGTTGGATTTGAGTTAGGCTTATAAGGAGGGGTAAGTTGGTCTTTGACCACCCCTAGGTTTTAATAAGACCTAGATATAAAAGGAAAAGAAAGAAAAGAAAATAGAAAGAAAAGAAGAGGTTGTGGTCGTCGAGAGAGGAGGAAGAGAGGAAGAAGGGAATTGCGACTTCGATCGGTTTCGACGAATTTAGGGCTTCAATCGGTAAGTTTACGTTCTTCCTAACCTGTTTTCGTTTGGATTAAACAATGAGATGTTTCGGATTGGAAGAAAACGATGATTAGGGTT
>JANZLF010000003.1:22800749-22824227 GCA_026546835.1 Erythroxylum foetidum
AGTCATTGAGTCAAGCTCAGGCCTAGACCATCCGATGGGAAGCTATTTTAAGTAAAATCTTAATTAAAAAAGATATTAGTTATATTTTAATGTTTTAAAAATTATTTTGAAAAAGTAAAATATTTTCAAAATTGTCACTATTTAATAAAAATAATTTACATTTTGTAAATTTATATTTTCAAAAATAATTATTAAATATATATTTTAAATTTAAAATATCTTAAATAACTAAATTAACAATTCTAGAAATAACTATTCATGAATAAAGTTCAATATTCAATTATAAATAATACCATTGATTTAAAAATAAAAACACATCTTAATAAGTAATTAATATTTTTAAAAAATAAATTTCTTATTTAGTATTAGAGATTAATAAAATATGATTAAAATTTAATAATAAATATTATATAAGAAGTTAAAATAGAAATAATTACTCTACTAAGTTATAAAATTAAATTTTCTTGAATACAGGACATGCTCGTACTATCTCGTGCCCGATGCCCGCCCAATTAAATGCGAAGCCCATTAATCAACCAAAACCCTAGCCCATGTTTATTAAGTCAGCAATATGTACTGACGGCTCAAACCGACCATACTTGTTTATCACATCATCGTTCTAACTGTTTCACCATCTCAAACAAAATCTCTCTTTCTTGAGGAATCGATCCAACTTATCTTTGGAAAACTTCTCTATACACCCAAATGGCGGAGAATGAGGAGCAAGTTGTTGTGGCATCAACGGCAGTCACCTTACCTTGGGATCACAAGCGAAAGCCGAGTCCCAACCAGATTCCTGACTCCAGCATTGATGATGTTAAACAGGACGATTCACAAGAACCCAAGCGACCGAGGCTCGATGATGATGAACCCCATGACTCAGGTGTCTTATTCACTCACCATTTTAAGTAATTAGGGTTCCCCATTTTGTTTCTTTTATTAATTTGTCTTCAGAAGGCTAACTTTTCTTATATATGTATACATACATAAAGTGTTTCTTTTGTTGCTGTTGGTTTGGCATTCAAGCTGCTAACGAAAGTGTTTTTTTTTAAAAAGTGGGGGAGTCAGATAAAGAAGAACCACATGCAGAGAGCGAGCAAGCAGACAATGATGCTCGACCCTTGTCGTCTTTAGGAAAGGAGGAAGCTTTGGATTTAACGAGTAAAACAGAAACCCCAACTGCGGTAGATGGTGATACCAATGAAGCTTCTTTTGAGGGTTCGAAGGCAGATGATGTTGAGAAATCCTTTGAAGAGGAACCCCATAAGCCAGCTGGAGGAGAATCTGAGAAAACATTTCAGGGGTCTGAGGAACATATTTCTGATTCTCACACTACTTCCCGTAAAATGGAGGTTCCCAATGATAAGGTATGCTGAAGATAGTCTAAAGATATAATATGTACTTTAATGTATCACTTTGAAAACTAGGTTTGACGTGCTACACATGTTATCATTTCTCGTTGAAGTCTTAACAAAAATTGTATAAAATACTTTAAATACTGTTGGCAGGTTGGCGTTCTTATTGGTAAGGCTGGCGATACTATTCGTTACCTTCAATACAATTCAGGGGCAAAAATTCAAATCACAAGAGATGCTGATGCTGATCCAAGGTCTGCAGTGAGGCCAGTTGAATTGATTGGGACTTTAAGCAGCATAAGCAAGGCTGAAAAACTTATTAATGCCGTCATAGCTGAGGTAGCTGAAACTATGCCTCAATCTTGATGCTATTATCTTTCTACTCACGACTTAGATATTTTGTAATTTCTGTTCCTTTTTCATATTATTGTAATGTGGTATAATTAAACCGCTGGACTTGCTTTTGCATTGAATCATTTGTGGACACGTCATGCAGGCTGATGCCGGTGGTTCCCCAGCCCTTGTTGCTAGGGGGCTTCCTAGGGCACAGACCATGGGAGTGGCAGATCAACTTGAGATGCAAGTACCAAATGAGAAGGTTGTTTGTCGATATTTTTTATTATGCTTATCTTGTTTGGTACCTGCTTTTTTGGTTCCTTGATCTGATATCTTTTTTGATTGTCCACCAATTAACTTCATTTTTTAACTGTGATTAAATATGCTTTCTTGAGCCCAGGTTGGTTTAATTATCGGCAGAGGTGGAGAAACCATCAAAAATCTCCAAGCTCAATCAGGGGCACGCATTCAGGTACTTGTTCTCATGTACATATTCATCTTCTGATAAAATACTTGGGTTATTTTGATTCCTAAAGGATATTCATCCTCTGACTGTCAAGAATCTCATTGTCTTGATTTAGCTTATACCTCAACATCTTCCAGAAGGTGACGGGTCTAAGGAAAGAACTGTGCGAGTGACTGGCGATAAGAAACAAATTGAAATTGCGAGAGAAATGATAAAGGATGTGATGAATCAGGTCTGGCTTTTTCCCCACCATTTTGTTTTTTCATCTGTGGTCTTTTAATTTGCAATAGCATTAGTATTTGGTTCATTATGTTGATGTATTTTACATAATGAACTTTACCAAATAGTTTTATATATGTCCATTTTATCTTGTACTTATTTTATTGTGAATAATACATCTGAATTTGTTTCACTTAATTTTTGCCCCATTCATGTGTAGGTTTTGTAACATGCACTTGTGTTGGCATGTATAATGTGTGTTGTCTACTGTGAAATGTGTGACGGTGTTTGAGATTAAGAAAAACTATTGATGCCCATTATTTGTACTTGTTTAATGTCTGAGTAAATCGCTCGATTTTAATTTGTTGGTTTGTTGTTGATATATTTTGGTCATAGTATGGATATGCTATGACTGTAGGTGATATGTTGATTATTTCATCATTTAAGCTTCTATATCTGAGATAGCTGCCTTGAGTATTTATTCTTACACGGTGTATTGCATTTATAGAGAAAAACTGCCCATGCAAGTCCCATAACTCATGTTTAATTCATTGAAAAATATGAATTGATTATTCAGCTTTTCTCTTAACTTCTATCTTAAATTAGTTCTAGTATCATGCAATTTTGTTTCCAATTGATAGTTCTAGGAATTATCCATGGTCTCAGTTGGCAAGTTCATGTCGTTTGGTTCTGTTCAAGTCTTTTGCGGATTCATGGTTTAAGCTGAGTATCTCATGGTATTGTAACCATGAATTATGTGTTTCATGTATGAGATGCCTTTTAGTCCATTTAAGGAGGAGATTTTTTTTTCCAAGAGAGAATGCTTACATGATACCTAAGAGAGTGAGACATTGATGAATGATCCATTCCAAAGATTCTGTGCTGTTAGGAATGTCTTGTATATTGAAAGTCCAAGATGTCGGTTGCCATGATTTATATATCTTGAAGGTGCCGATTCGAATTGGTTGACTTTAAAAATGCAGATTTGGCTTTTGCCTTTCCCATGGGGTCAGCATTGCTTTCTTGGTGTAGCAATAGACAACCATCATTCACTTTCATCCACTGCAGAGAGGTATCAGGCATTAAATCTCGCAATTGAAGGGTGTGAATAGTTGGTAAGACTGCTTTGAGTCTTCAAAGTTAAAAGTCATGATTCAGTGAGACTGCTCTATTGACCTTAGTGCTCTTTAGCACCCCACATTTTATGCATGAGAAATTTGTTGGAAGAAAGTAAAATGTCAGGTGAAGTGCTTGTAGATCAAGATTATTTGACTAATGCTTTTTAATTCCAACCCTAGTTGTGGTCAAAGAATTGAAGGATTTGATGCATCCACATGGTGTGCTTTGACCTGCAGTACTATTGCTGTAAAGCCATTATGTGTTAGAGATAGTGAATGCTAGGCATGTCCTATGATTTTACATATGGTATACTGCATACAAGATCTTGATATGATTTACATATTTAGAAAATAAGCTGCAGCTGTTCCATTTTTCACTGATGAAGGTATCTAGTAGTGTTTGTCTCTTACTGACAAAACTATTCTTGATACAGAGGTTTTTGATGTCAATATGTTGCTTTATCATAGCTATTATATCTCAGCAGATACTGCATTTCAAACTATTCTATGTATGTGCTAAGCTTCTACCCACTACGTTTATGGTTCCGCTAGTGTAAGTGCCATGTTTTACACTTATAACCTTACTGGCAGTGCTTCCACTAGTGTAAGTGCCATGTTTTACACTTATAACCTTACTAGTAGTGCTGGGAAGCCATAGTGGACTGAATTTCTTTGGGGACTGGCTTCCTGAGAAATCATGCACTTCATTCTATAAGCTTTCCTTTTGCAGCATATATGAAAGGCGTGTCATTTATTTTCATGTACTCATGTACTGTCGATACATTCATTTATTTTCATCAAACGATGGTTTGGCCAATCTTTTGAATTTCTTAAGTTTATCCTTGCATGGGTATTCCCCTTTTTATAATTATGGAGCCCAATGGTTTTGATTCATCCTGGTTAGAAGACAGCGGTGTCAATCTTTCTGAACTTCTGAAGTTATTTTTGCCCATCTGTGGCTAAGTGCACGTGTCTGATACAACTTTTAGTGAGAGACAGATAGTGCAATTGAATATTTGCTCTCATCTCGCTTAACTATGTGTGTTCTCGTATTACTGCACATCTTCCTTGCATAATATCCAACATTAGCAAGTATGATTGTAAATTCTATGTGCTTTTTCCTATGTCTTGACTTTGTGATTAATTTGCACTTCCATTCTTTGAATCAAACAAGCTCTCAAGAGTATGTGCCTTGCATTCTTTGTGTTTCTGTGCTTTTCCCTATCTATTGACTTCTTAGATACATTTTATAGGACTTCCATTCTTTGAATCAAACAAGCTCTGAAGAGCATGTGCCTCACATTCTTTGTGTTTCTGTGCTTTTACCTATCTATTGACTTCTTAGTTACTTATTCTAGAATTTATGCCGATGAACTTCGAGTAATAAAACTGAGCTTCTGAAGTACACACGAGGGAATTGTCCTTGATTAGCTGTTAAAGGCATTAGAAGAATATTTACTGCTTCCAACTTACGGAAGTTGGAAATTTACGTTTGTGTCGATGGCCTTGTATATTGTTTGATTTTCTGCTTTGTATGTTTTGCTTCAAGTTTTTGTGATGATAACATGTTGACATTGAAGCTTCTTTTTTTTTGTCCCCCTATGTTCATCAAAACTTTCGTTGATTTGGCCTGTTTTGATCTGTGAAAGTTGTGTGGGGAACATAATTGTCATTACCTGGGAGTCTTTTTCTAGAAGAGGGGCCATACTGTACTTGATGCTACAACTTTTACATTGATGCTCTGTACCTCATTCTCTCTCATTTAATTTAAAGTTGCCTGAATCAGCTGACTTGTTGATCTTTTATATTTTCTTATGATAGACTGTCAGGCCATCAGCTCATTCTGGTGGTTTTAATCAGCAACAATCCTACCGGCCTCGAGGACTTAGTGGTGGTCCAGCTCACTGGACTCCACGAGGTCCTCATTCATCCCAGCCATCCCCTTATGATTTTCAGCAAAGAGGAGCCTATCCATCTCAAAGTTCACAATACCCACCCCCAGCTTATGGTACTTATCATCCACAACAGATGGCACCAAGAGGCAACTTTGGTTGGGAACATAGACCACCCAGTGTACAGGGTGGAGGCTATCCTTATTATGGCCAAGGAGGGCATGCAACTGATCACCCTGTTTCTGGTCCAATCTCATCTCCCATTCCTGGGCATGTGTCTGGCATTTCTCTCGCCCAGGCTGTCGGCCCGCCTTTGTCTCATACCAATTATAATTATGGACAGACACACGGTCCAGAATATGGGCATCAAGCCCCATATTCACAGGCAGGACCTCCTCAGCAAAGCTATGGGCACGGGTATGAAGAACAAAATTATGAGAGCCATGCATCCTCTCAGCCGCCTTATGCTCACGGAAGTTCTCAGCCAATTTATCCTCAGGTAGGGAGTCAACCAGGCTATGGGTCGCAGCAGCAATATGGCAAACAACCGTCATTTGGCATGCCATCACAGGGGACAACCCACCAATCTTATGGCCACCCAAGGGCTACTCAGCCAGGGGATGCTTATCAAGGTCCAATACTGCCGAGCCAATCATTTGGTCCAAATGTAGCATCACAACAGCAGCATCAATATGTATCAAGCGGATCCATGCAGCAGCCATATCCTGCATATGGTTCTGCATCAGCTACTGATGGGTACAGTCAGACTCCTGCTGCATCTGCTCCAGGCTATCCTCAGCAGGCTGGCCAACCAGTTCCAACTTTTGGCCAACCTAGTGGACAGCAGACGGCTGGCTATTTGCAAGGTCCAACTGGAACTTATGGGTCATATCCATCTTCACAACAAGGTTATACGGATCAGGCAACTACAAATAGCACAGGTTATGGCTATCAAACACATCAAGATTCCAGTTATGTTAGTGTTCCAGGGACCGGTTTTGTTCCACCACCAAGTGCCCAACAGGGTTATTCTCAAACGCCTAGTCAACCAAGTTATGATCAATCAGTCCAACAAACAGGTGGTTATGGAGCTCCTGGAAGTGCACCAGCTGGTTACGGGAAAACTGTGTCCCCCCAGCCTACGTATCCCCAATATGACTCAACCCAAATGTATACCGCCCCGCGTTGAATAAGTTAATTTGTATCTCATTTGTTTGGATGGTCCTTAACCGTACTAAATGTTGAGGTCTTACAGCACGTAGTTTTTTGAGGTACAGTACTGTGCAGGAGTATTGGCCTTAGATATCCAAGTTGTTGACCTTCCCACCCTCCCGAGCGAACGAACTTATCTGGCTGCTTAGTTTTGTATTAAGGTGATAATTCTAACCGTAGTAGTTATTGTCATTTATGTTTAACCGTTCCAGTTTTTTAGATATACCTATCAAGTTTATAATAGTTTGCATGGTCGAATACATTTATAGAGCTGGAAACAATTGGGGTTTAAATTTATGATGGGTTGAGGCCTGATGGCCTAGGGACGGTAGACCCGAGCTAGGCCTAATCAAGCTTCAAAGTGAGCTTAGGGTCTGAGAATTTATGGTTTTACGATTAGCTAGTAGTACGTGTGCATGAATGTCTTTGGTAAGATCATCACCGTATTCCTCTTCTTAAGTTGTTATTATCTTTTGGTTTCCCTGTAAGCCTTGTTCATTGTAACTATTGTTACTGGTTTTGTTTCCATTGTTTGTAGGTGGTTTTTCCTTATTTACCTTCCTGACTTCTTTATCCATCTTTTTTTCTTTCATTGTAAGCCCTGTAGGCCTTGTTCATTGTAATCAATTTACAAGGTTCACTTAAGTCCGTCTAAAATATAATTAGAAATATAGGAGTGGGAGTGACTGCTATTATTGCCAACAATATTTCATAGGGAGAATTGGTGGTTTAAGGGTTTGGTAGGTGATTATTACTTTGGGTTGTCTATTTTTCAATTCAGTTAAAGTTGTAAGATTAATTTATGTGACACACCACATTAAGATTACGATCCAATGGTGTTCATCAAAACGTAATATGTAGACATCATTTAAAATAATTAAAAGTTTATGCATTTAATTTATTCTTTTGATCATTCTGATAAACTGAAATAACTTCAAATTTTAATAATAATCATAGAAGTGCAACGACCTTTGGAGTAGACAAACTGAAGGTTAGGTTGGCAAAATCTGGTCTCACCGCAAATAAAATTCCAGTTAGATATGGGTCTAATGCAGTGGCAGGTAATGATCCAATCATACTTGCTCCTGAGCATACAAATTTTGGATCTCAAATTTCCAGTAAAACAATGCCATGACACAAATATCCACATCTCCAGAGTAGTTTTCCATTTGAAAGACAAGCCACCAGAAGGGCTCAAAACCTACAGCACATTGCACTTGCGCACATGTAAGAACTTAAATTCCAACTCGCTTTCCTCAGGTCCTACATATTAAAATTGATAAAGAAAATTTTCAGAAAGACATCTTGAAGAAACTTTGATTGTCAGAAAACACAGTTAAGGCCATTAAAGGAACAACAAAAACCAAAGCAATTCATATATGAAATTGGAAGCACTTGATTAGTTGGGAAAGAAAATTAATAAAGTACCTGGTATTAATCAACAAATGAACATTCTAAAGACTTACTGTAAAATTGAACATGAATGCTAATTCTCCTCATCTACGATGATGGTCGTCTCATTCCCAATTCCAACGTCCATCAAAGTCGCCATTTCATCGTCAAGCAACATCGGCAGTGGGCAACCCTTTCAATTCAAAATAGAACAGCTAAATTTCTTCAAAGGCTAGTAAACCAGGAAATGATTTTTTTGGGAAGCTTTTCAGATAAGGAACTCTTTCTGTAGGTTTTGGGGAGTTAAATTAACAATACATTATGTTAAAAGCCGCAACTTAGGTCTGAAAGCTCAGTGGTGGTACATTTGTACTCAATGACAGATCAAGCATAACAGAATGAAAACTGCCAATTTACAATGTTATTAATGATATGACAACACCAATTTGTTTAAAGACAACACCATCATCAGCAAACATGAAAATCAATGACATAAAGACAAGACAAACCTCTTCCTGAATAAACAATTTTGGCTTCATTTTCTTCAGTTTGAAAAAGCTTTCGCAGAGTATCTTTAGCTTGCCTACCTAAAATAAGTACTTAAAAGTTCAAGTAATTATTAGAGAAGAAATTCCCGCCAGACTTCTAGCTTTAAAAGGAAAGTACAATCACCGTTGTTGTTGCAGGCAATTTCTTTGTTAAAGGAGGTTTCTCACCAATGGATGCACCCACGCACTTCAGCGTTATACCTGCATTTTCTTTCAAAAATTTGAACAACATTTATAAGAACTTCAATAAGAAGACAGATGAAGAAACAAACTTCATACATAAGAGCGCGGAGGACATCTTTTGAGGGCCATCTGTTCTAACTGAAGGTCTCTCATCCTCAATGCCATGAAAATTCTTGAGCTCTGCAAACCTGTAACCACAATGAGTGAATGATTGGCATTGTTGAACCAATGTACAGCAGAAGTTGTAGCCTAACAATTGTGGAGTTACATGTTGCTACTTTGACCTTTATGGTCAAAACAAGTATGAGTGGTTAGATAGTAAAACCAAGGAGTCAAGACTCAAGCCAGCCACACAAAAGATTGGCATGCACCAAGGAGTCAAGACTCAAGCCAGCCACACAAAAGATTGGCATGCAAAAGAGTAGTCAAGTTCTCCCCCATACTTGGGTTGATTCGCTGACAACCACAAATTGACTTGTCAAAGCAACCTGGTGGGTAGTCATAGTGGTTTTCAGCCTCCTAAATCTACATCTTACGAAGAAAACTCCTGTAGTAAGCGCCTCATCAACATTTCTTTTGTCTTTAAAGATGTTAGAAGTATGAAGGTAATAAATAACTAAATAATAAGAAAGAGACAAAGCGGACATAAATAAGAAAATAAGAGGTTTAATTTAGGGCTGCAAGGACCGACATCCACAGTCACAAAGTCATTAATGATACATCTTTATTAAGTTTATGTGTCAATTACATAATAAATGAATCACTATTCATAATGAAAATATGTATCTTAACAAAATGAAAGACGAAAGTAATTATCTTCTTACAATTGATTTTGAGTTACACAGTTATATGCAAAGTAATATAAAAGAAAAATAGGAAACAATCTCCTAGGGTAGGAATCAATCTCCTAGGATCTCACAATCTCCTAAGACAGAAAACAAGCTCCTAGGAATGTAGACTCTTTAGGATATAATTAACGACCCACAAATAAAATCTCATCACAAGTTGGTTAGTGGGAAAGTCTTCCTAATTTCCCTTACCTTTCCTGTTCTTTGAGGAACCTATTTTGAACGCGCTTTTTTAAAAGAGCTTATACAGTAGACTGTTTGACAACAAAAAATAAAAAGCACTTTTATTAATTTTAACTATATTTTATCTAAGAATAAAAATCCTTATTAGGGAAACTACAATTTGAAAAACATTAAAATAGAAATCCTAAAGTTTAGCTAAGAAATAGGAAAGACGAAATTGTTTGAATACAGCCCTATACTATTGTCGTTTGTGGTTGTACTTCATTCCAATAAAGGCATCGACAAAATCCCCAAGCTTGAATCTAGGATAGACTTCTTAAACTTAGTCAAAGTAACCCAGGTAGATTCATCTAATGGTAAGCTGGGCCCATCCTACAAAAACTTCCAGAACATCTCAATTAACTCTAGAATGAATAGAGGAGTGAGGTTTGGAAATAATTTTGTCATCTTTCAAAGGTGGCAAGAAAGGAACACTAATAGAAGGAACACCCTTAAACTCCTTTAAGTAATAAAATGTGGAAAAAATCATGAATCTTACTATGCTCTAGAAGTTCTAACCTACAGGCAACCCCAACAATCCGCCACAAAACCTAAAAAGGGCCATAGAACTTAGGAGCTAGCTTATGAACAACCCTTCTTCCCAAAGATCGATGTCGATAAGGTTGTAGTTTTAACCAAACAAACTGACTAGGTGCAAACGATAATTCTCAATGATGCTGGTCATAGGCTTGTTTCATTCAAAGTTGTGCCAACTGTAAATGAAGATATATTACAGACAAAAGAGTATCTCTCTCTTACAAGGAACGATCAATCTCCTCCAAACAAGTAGAACCAGGTTCATAGGATAGCAAACAAGGAGGATTGCGACCACAAATAACCCAAAAGCGTGTCACATCTAAATGACAGGCAGTGTCATAACAATACTTAGACCAAGGAAGCCAATCAACCCTTCTTCTTGGTTGATCTCAACAAAGCAAAGAAGATATATATCAATTGTGCAATTCACCACCTTAGTTTGACCATTTGATTAAGGATGATATGCATAAGAAAAAGCCAAAGTGGTACCACTTAATCGAAACAATTCTTTTCAACAATCTACTAGTAAAAACTGGGCCCATATCACTAACATCAGTTTCCAAATGTTCTGCAAAACTTCGATTTTTAGATTGAATTAGCTTCTTCAATTTGATTTAGACAAGTGTGATTGCCATGTGTGTACCACATGTACATTTCTCTACTTCATTTGATTTATATGAACTTTAAATTTGTTTTTCTTTTTATATGATTAAGATGTTTGGGAATTTGAAATTACAATTTGATTTTCTATTTTTTTATTACACCTTTAGTAGGATTACCAGGCAGTTTGTTATGACAACTTTACTTTCTCTAATGATTTTGACTAATTTGATTTTTTTTAATGTAAATAAGATCTTTAGAAATTTGAAATTCATTCTGCATTTCTACAATTCAGATAAAGTAAGATCTCTAGGAAGTTTGTTATGGCTGGCATGAATATAGGATATGTTGGATTTCATAATTTGTTTTATATCTAAGAGATCAGAAAATTCCCTCTTAAGTAGCTTTCACTTCCTAGTTGCCAAGATAGGTTAAATTCGAGCAACTTTCTACTACTAGAGTTGTTATTGTAGAAGTTATAGATGTAAAACAAGCTCACAAAGCACGTGGTTTCTTATAAATATTTTTTCAGTGAAATGGCATTGCTAATCCACGTGCACAAGAACTTAGAAATGTAGAAGAGGAATTGAAACTGGTTAAATTTGACATCTACATAACACACTAGAGTTTGTTCGAACTAGAGGAATCCCTAGAACTTTATTTTTGTTTGTTCCTAGGTCAAAGTTGAAATCATCCCCTAACGTTTTCTAAAAGATCTAAGTTAACTCCTACCGTTATATATGGTACTACTTTACACCTTACTATTTGTATCTTAAAACATACCGCTATTAAGTTCCTATTAATTGCAAGTAACAAGGTCATTAAACCATCCAATGTGATTAACAACTTTGCACAGTGGATCTACTAGATTAAAAAAAATTTAAAAAAAATTTATTATTTTATAATTATCAAAACATTTATAATATTATGCAAATGGATTTTAATCAAATAAAAATCAACTATTCCCAAAATCTCAAAATCAGTAAAAAATTTTAATTGTACGGTAATAACCAATGAACAATAGTTCACCCCTCAAGAAACTCTATAGGGGTTTGAATTGAATGAAAGCCTTAACAAATTACAATACCTGGGATGCACTCGCTTAATTTCATCTGGTTTTTCATGCAATTTTGCCATAACTAGGCGAATATACCTGCAAGAAATATTAAATATAGAAGGGAATCAATATAACTAGAAGAAAATTGGAATTTGAGATGAAAAAGCTTATGAGGACAAGAAAGTAGGAACTCCCTATATCTTACTCCAGCCATAAATAGCTTTATGCATCCTTACCACAACATTATGCTTCTCACAAAAATTTCAAGTTAGTAGACAGAGTGTTTATATTACAGGATAAAGATGACTTGACTATTGTAGGCTAAAGAAATAAATTGTAGCAAAACTACGTAGATTTTATTTAGACTATTATATCGTTCTGCTTCATTTTTTACTTACTTATACTACAGGTATCAAGAGTGTATTGATTATAGTTATTGACCATTATAAAGATTATGTTTAACTACTAATATAGGGGTTGTTGTAAATCTCTAACTACTTATGGAATATCTGATGTAGGATAAATAAAAGAATTATTAACTAGTAGCTAAAACTCACAAAATTAGGCTTTTGGAATATCATACTTCAAGGTTGAATTTTGGATAAGAATACTGAAATTTCATATTTTTGTATAGTTTTTTTTAAATACTGAAATTTCATATTTTTGTATAGATGGAATTTTAAGGTTTGTGAAGAAAATAAATTAGAGAGAAACCAAAAGTGTTTCTATTAGTGAATTGAGATGTCTTATACAGAGAAATCCTATGGTTTACATACACAAGGCCTAAGACTATTTAGGAAACTATTCCAGCTATCAAATCTCTCAGTTACAAGAAGAAATTAAGGAGAAATTACTACAACTATCAATTCCTAATGTATACAAGGAAATACAATCAATTCTAATAACTATGGTAATAACTCTAGTCAACAGTCCTGCTCAAGTTGGTGCATAGATATCACACATGCCCAACTTGCAAACAAGATTATGAAGACTTGTTGTTGAGTCCTTTGGTGAAGACATTTGTATTGTTCATTAGATCCCAAATGAGATAAGCGTAAAGAATCATTCACAAGTTCCTCCTTTATGAAGTGTTGGTCAATTTCCATGTGTTTTGTTCTATAATGTTGAACTGAATTGTGAGCTATGCTAATGGCAGCTTTGTTATCAAAGTAGAGAGATAAACTTCCTACATCCATCAATTGTAATTCATTCATTAGCTTTCTTACCTACAAGAGTTCGCACACACCTTGAGTCATAGCTCCGTATTCAGCTTCTGCACAAGATCAAGCGACTACATTTTGTTTCTTGCTTCTCCAAGTGACTAGATTTCCTCATAGTTAACCTCCTATCATCTAGAGATCTAGCCCAATCAACATCTGTACGTGCTTCTATCTTAAGGTGACCATTGTTAGTGAACATAAGGTCTTTTCCTAGTGCAGATTTCAGATAATATAAGATGTAGAATACAACCTATAAGTGTGGTTCGTTCTCATTGATAATGTATGTACTAACTCACTAGACTAACTGAATATGCTATGTCTAGCCTGCTGTGAGAGAGGTACAAGAGTCTCCCAACAAACCTTTGATATTTCTCCATGTCTACTGATGTTACCTATTCTTGCTTGGTTGCTTTTGATAAAAGATTCAGCTAGTTTACAACCCATCATACCAGTTTCTTCTAACAAGTTTAGGACATTTTTTCTCTGGGAGATAAAGATTCCACTTCTTCCTCTCCCTGATGTAGTGACTTCAACTCCCAAGAAGTATGCAACTTCCCTACATCCTTAATTTCAAATTCTTGAGCAAGGAGTTTCTTCAACCTAACCATCTCTTCTGTATCACTTCCAATTACCATAATTTCATCAACATAAGACAAGGAGAAGCGTGATCTTACCTTGGGAATGCTTGATAAATTAGGTATGATTCACATTACTCTGTTGATAATCAAAGGAAATTATGGCCTGATTGAACTTTTAAAACGATGCACTGGGTGAATGCTTCAGCCCATATAAGGCCTTTTTTAGCGTATAAACCTGCCCTTATGTCTTCTCAGCTTGAAACCCGGAAGGAATCTCCATATACACCTCCTCTTTCAAATCCCTATGAAGGAAAGCATTTTTAACATCAAACTACTGTAAGTCCCAATCCAGGTTAGTTGCACAAGAGATTAGTAGTCTAATTGTATTCATCTTAGCAACAGGAGTAAAGGTTTCTAGAAAGTCCACTGTTGACAGATTAGGAATGACAGATTAGGAATGTGTATAATTAGGATTCTTCCGTTATTATTCTTTCTTAATTAGTTTCTTAATTAGTTCTTCCTTAATTAGGATAGTTTTTTCCTATATATTCATGTGTATATACCTTGTAAATATATCAATAGAGAATGGAAAAATCCTTTATCCACTCATATGTTTTAGTAAAGACTCTAGCCACCAATAGCGCCTTGTATCTCTTAATGGATCCATCTGGCTTATGCTTCACTATGAATACCCATTTGCTATCAATTATCCTTTTTCCTTTAGTTACAAGTTCCCAAGTTTCATTTTTTTTCTAGGGCCTTCATTTCCTCAACTAGAGCTTCTTTCCATTGGACATTTTCCATTACTTCTCTCCAATCTTAAAGAATAGACACAGACGAAATAGACAAGACAAAAGCTCTAGGAGGGAGATAGTGAGTCATAGGAGACAATGTTAGAAATTGGATGCTTGGTGCAGGTTCTAACACCTTTCCAAAGGGTAATAGGCTTATCTAAATCATCAGGTAAATCAAATTTAACTCATCAGTGTTTTCAAGAGAAGAGGCTGGCATAGACTACATGATGGCTTTTTCTGTCTTATCTCGTCTTAAGTATGTGTTTAAATCTAGTCTATCTAAGCGCCTACTTCAATCCTCCTGAACCAAACTAGTTTTCTCCCCCTAAATTATTCTCTCTTCCTAGATCACATTATCTATATATGTAGAGTCAAGCAACACCTCTTCCCTCTCATTCTCCCGCTGAAGAGGAGATTGATGTGTTTTGAAATGGGGCTCACACTTCAAAAAGTGACATCCATACTTACAATTTATTTCTTAAACAGGGCGTGATAACACTTATATCCCTTTTGTGTAGTAAAATATCCAACAAACACACATTTCAAAGATCTAGGCTTCAACTTGCCTATATTCCGAGCATGAACAAAGCAAATACACCCAAATACTCTTTCTCTTGGATTTCACTTTCTCCACTCTCACCATCAAGTGTAGTTTGTTGTCTGATCTTGGAGCACCTTGTGATCGAGGGTAATTAAGGTCAAATCTTTCTATAACTAAAAGTATCTCATCTCGCTCATGGTCACTAAATATTCCTCTATATGTCTTTCTGCTACATGTCACCATCGTAAACCAAAACTCTGATACCAAATTGATGTAGGAAAAAGAGGAGAATTGTTAATTAGTAACTAAAACTTACAAAATTAGGAAATATGACTAATATTAGAAAGCCAGAATATCAAGTTTCAGGGTTGAATTTTGGTCACAAATGCTGAAATTTCATTTTTTTGTCTAGCTGAAATTTTAAAATTTGATTGCTGAAAATTTAGGCTTAGAATTTCAAGGTTTAATATGTTAGAAGTGAGGATTTTAGTTGCTGAAATCTTGTGGTGACACAAAAAATGAAAGGTAAGAAACTAGAAATCACTCCTAGGGTCTAAAAATCACTCTTAGAAGAAAGCATCACAGCTTCCAGTTGAAAATTCAAGTTTGTAGGAAAATTCCTGATTGCGTATTAGTGATGAAGAGCTGAATAAACCTACATATAGAATTTTTAGAACTTTTATTCTAGTAACAAAGAGTTTCTAACAAATTTAAATCATATTCTAATAAAAATTCCTCAAGTCCCAAACAATCAGGATAACATATGTAAACTAGAATAACATATTCAACTTAATACTAATTCTTATCTAATAAGGAATCCTAATATAATCTAAATTTCAATCTTTATCTTTTGTTGCCAACTCAATTCTCAATCTTCATCCCACCAAATTATGACTTGCGGTTGACTAATTTTCCTCTTTTATTTCTTCTATGTACTTTAATTTTTTTTGCATCAATATCAATAACCAACTTTTGACTCTCTCTCTCTCTTAGCTTCTTCTTCTACTTAGTTGTTGTATGGTAATAAAATAATGGTAACAGTTTATTGTGTAATATAAGACAACAAGGTAGTTAGGGATTAAACAAAAAGTAGGACTTCATTATAATTTCACCAACCATTCATGTAAAAAAGACAAATTTGAGATAGACAAGTAGCCAAAAATTGAGAAAAAAATGGATATGGAAATATTTATATGTTATGAAACAATAAGTAGCCAAACAAAGCACACAAGAGAAAAAATTGAGACGACTATTACTCTAAAAAATCCATTTTCTTTTTCGAAGCCAAAATAACAAAATAGAACAAGGGAAAGGAGTCTACCGAATCTCAGATTCCTTCCTTTCACGTGAGCTTATCTAAAGGTGTATAGAACGAGGAAGCATTAGATCACAAAACCAAGAAAGGATAAGTATGGATTTTATTGATTTTCTTATTTTACCTCACTTCCGTTGAGTATTTCAACTTTTTCTAATCGAGCAATTAAAACAAATCTTGGTAGACCACTGCTTCCAGGATCTGATACTGGATTTTCAGACAGCCTGATGTCCTTAGAGTAGAAAACAACGAAATATAATCAACATGCATACACAAAGAGATAGGGGAAGAGAGAGTAATCTAGAGTTGGCTAACAACAAATGGTATATCTAAATGATTCTATCTTTTTGATGATATCCATTTCTAGTTATTATGAAACCAGTCATAATACGAAGGAACAACAACTCAACATAATAAAACCTAGAGGAGTACAAAATTCACAATGTGTGTTTATTAGATATGCACCAAATAAAAAGGGTTATAAGTGTTATAATCCTCGAACAAAAAGGTTTTTTGTAAGTATGGATGTCTATTTTGCTGAAAGTCAACCATATTTTGAAAAAAACTATCATTAGGGGGATATAGGAAATGAAGATCAGTTTTGGAAAACATCTATTCCACTACCTAACATGTCTTTTCCTAAACACAATAATGAACAAGAGGAAAGTACTAATCTACCAATGTCAAACATAGATGATTTACAAACAAGGGGAGAAATACTAGGATAGGAACATATTAATCCTAGTTCAGAGCTTCGTGTTTATGCTAGGAGACGTACTCATCGAAACAGAGATCTATCCACTATAGTGCAAGACCAACCACTATCTTCGGGCAATGGTTCGTCCAACACTTCAGGTACAGTTGATCCTCTTCCTTTGACAAATCCAACTCCTACTATTGTTGATCTTGATGTTCCTATAGCACTTAGAAAGGGAGCACTTAGAAAGGGAGTCCGATCCTATATGAAACATCCCATTGCTAAATATGTGTCTTACCACCGATTTTCTACTTCTCATAAAGCCTTTACCCCAAATATCTCTAATTTGTTTATCTCGAGAACCACTCAGGAAGCCTTAGATAGCTCGGATTCGAATTTAGCGGTTTTAGAAGAAATGAATGCTTTGGAAAAGAAATGGGACTTGGGAGATAGTAGATTTACCAAAGGAGAAGAAAGTGGTAGGATGTAAACGGGTTTTTACAGTTAAGTGCAAAGTTGGTACAAGGCATGGTTAGTGGCAAAAGGATTTACACAGACACATGATATTGATTACCAAGAGACCATTGCCCCCATTGCAAAAATTAACCCAATCCGTGTCCTGCTTTCATTAGCTCCTAACTTTGACTGGCCTTTACATCAATTAGATGTTAAAAATGCATTCCTTAATGGGGACTTGGAAAAGGAAGGTTTTACGAGTCTACCACCTGGTTTTGAAAAAATTCTTGGTGAAGTCAAAGTGCGTAGGTTGAAAAAAATCACTGTATGGACTCAAGCAATCTCCTAGAGCATGGTTTGAGCGAATTTGGAAAACTTGTAGGGGCTCATGGATATATGCAAAGTCCAACAGATCATACGATGTTTTATAAACATTCAAAAGAAAGAAAAATTGCTATTTTGATTGTTTAAATTGATGACATTATTTTAACTGGTGATGACCTTGATAAACTCAAAAGACTCAAGAAGGCCCTTGTTGAAGACTTTAAGACCAAAGACTTGGGAGCTTTGAAGTATTTCCTAGCAATGGAGTTTGCTAGATCTAAAAAAGGTATCTTTGTCTCTCAAAGGAAGTATGTCCTAGATCTTCTTAAAGAGACAAGTCCACTCAAATGCAGGGCGACTGAAACACCCATTGAACCCAATGTGAAACTGCAACACGCCAAACTAGAAGAAGTGAAGAATAGAGAACAATTTCAGAGATTAGTTGGTAGACTAATTTATTTGTCGCATACTCGTCCAGACATAGCCTTGGCAGTGAGTATGGTAAACCATAAAAGAGTATGGTAAGCCAATTTATGCACTCTCCAGGTCTAGATCACTTTGAGGCTGTGTACAAAATCCTAAGATATTTAAAGAGTGCACCGGGGAAGGGCTTACTATTCGAAAGGCAAGGTCACCTACAAATTGAAGTATACACATAAGTAGATTGGGCAGGAAGTACAATTGACAGAAGGTCAACATCTGGATATTGTGCTTTTGTTGGAGGTAACTTGGCGAAGCAAAAAGTAGAATGTGGTGGCAAGAAGCAGTGCTGAAGTCGAATTTAGATCAGTTGCTCATGGAATTTGTTAAGTGTTGTGGATTAAAAGGATCTTAGATGAATTGAAGGTCATAAGTACTTCTCCCATAAAGGTGTACTGCAATAATAAAGCTACATTCTCAATAGCTCATAATCCTGCTGTCCATGATAGAAACAAGCATGTTGAGGTAAACAAGCACTTCATTAAAGAAAAGATAAAGAATGTACAAATTTGTGTGACATATATATCTACTGGTGAACAGGTTGCAAATGTTTTTAAAAAAAGGACTGCCTAAGAAACAATTTGAGAAGTTGATTAGGAAGATGGCTATGGAAGACATTTTTAGACCAGCTTGAGGCAAAGGGTAGAAAAGATCTACTTCTGATACTTAGAAATCGTGGCAAATTCTTAGGGATTGATGAGTTGTAATTTATGCATAAATTACAACTTGTCAATCCCTAAGAATTTGCCACGATTTTTATGCAAAAATTATAGGCTTAGTCAACTCCATAAAATAGGAAAATTAATTGTATGATTTTCCCTTTTTTAGCATCTTGTACTGCCTAATAGATCTGTAGATGTACATTATTCAATATACAAAATACTATTTTTTCTCCATAGAAGCAATAACTTCAACCATTAGTAGCTAGAGAGAGAAAAGGGTGATTTTACATGTATAACAAAATATTGTTAACAGATCATTAGTGGCCCATTTTATCTTATGCAAAGTTGAAATCACAAGAGAACCAAAACATAACATCTTACCATCAATTTAGGAAATGAGTTCAATTGATCAACTGAAGTCAGATCTCCAATTTTGTTACCTCCTGAAGCATATGATTAGTTTAGCAATTTCCACAACATGATATAAATTAAGGAACTGGGAGAGCAAAAGGTGAGTAGTAATTACTCACCAAGAAGAAGGCAACGCAAATTTTGGAAAGGAATGCAGGTTCTTGTAGGAGAATCAAATCCACTATGCCATTTCTGTTTTGTATCGTCATCAGGGTAAAAGATGATGTTCAATTTGTTTTTATTCAAATGAAGCTGCTCCAACCTGAGTATCAAGCACATCACAAATTTTTAGTTGAAAATGTCATGCTCAAAGCTACTGTGGAAGAAGCCATTCATCCTCCTGACCTTTTCAAAAAAGAAAACTTCAAGACCTCGCTCCATTCAGCAATATTATTATCTTCTAAGTTAAGGAGCCGTAGAGAATCAAAGCCACGAACAATTGATGATTTAGTTGGCTACACAAATCATAAAGATATAAGCATATTCGTACAGCTAGAAGCACAACAAGCACATGCTACATAGAAAATAGTAAAATCAGTATTCAGAGTAGAATATACTTTCATCAACAAAGTAGAACAAATAAAATTAATTAGAGGAAACCTCGTGATAGCAACTATCTCATTCAACAGCCTTGCTAACCAACCCTTAGCATTATAACTAAATAAAAGGGGGAAAAACTTTAAATTTACTCTTCAACCAAGTAACAGAAAAGAATACGATGAATTACACAATTGTGCACTAAACTATAAATTAACTTCTTCATTTGTATATATTTGCATAAGTCAATATAAGGTACAGCCTGAAATAAGATTAAATAGATTAAAGAGAGATTAGGATCTTGCATAGATCTCAACTTTTTTAAGTATATAGGGTTGTCTTAGATTGTAGAAACTATCATTACTCAAGTTCAAACAACAAAATTGCGTGAAACCATTTTCTAAACATCTTAGGATGGGGTCCATTCTCTAGTTTGTATTAGCTTTGTATCTGTTAAAATCGCTTTGATATTATGTGAAAGTAGAGACAAACGGCAAAGAGAAAGACCATACATATTGATTTAACGATGATTGGCAATAAAGCCTATGTCCACAGACACAGACTACGAAGAGTTTTAAAATGTATTGTTTATTAGGTTTAGCTTAGCCATATATAAGAGTGAGGTAGTACAAATATCATAGTATAATACAATATTGCTAAATAGTATCTAAATTATTTTTGATGGAAATACAATTATTAACTAGTACCTAAAACTCAAAAAATTATAAATATGTCTGATACTAGACTAGTATTTAGGGTTTAATATGCTGGAAGTTAGGATTTTGGTTGTTGGAATTTTGTGGTGGACACAAAGAATGGAAGGTAGGAAGGTAGGAATCACTCTTAGGGTCTAAAAATCACTCTTAGAAGAAAACATCACACCTAAGTTTGTAGAAAAATTTCAAATTGCTCGTTATTGAAAACTCAAATTGCTTGTAGGAATACGCCCTTATCTCGTGCACATCCTTTGGAATAGGCCAATCAAGGATGACCCTAATCTTCTTGTGAGAATATGTTCTAATATGGATACTGTATTAGATAAATATCAAACATAGGAGATAAATATCTGATATAGGATATGTATTAGGATCCCTAAAAATAAGGGATCCTCAGATAGGGTTAGATTCCTAGTTCAGTGGGATTAGGAAATTTGTTTCCTAATCTATGTTGTACTCGTTATGTATATATATATATATCCTATTAAGTGTCAATAAAGAGGGTACCTTGAAACCCTAAATTCTAAAATGGTATCAGAGCTTTAGGCTCGAATTTTTCAAGGAAAAAATAAAGAGAGGATTGAGCCTTCATTGTTGTTCTCTTCTTCTTCTTTCTTCAAAATCCTTTTCTTTTGTTCCTACATCATCCTTCATCACTGATTAGAGCCTTTATTGCTGTTCTATTCTTCTTTATCCGAAATCCTTGCTCCTTTGTTCCTGAATTAGCCTTCATCACTGATTAGTTTCGGTAAGAACAATGACAGAAACCAAAGAGAGTGGTTCAATAATTGTGGCTTCATCAGATGACGTAACCAAGACTCAATCTTCGATAGAGTTACAAATCATTCAAACTGCCTACAAATTGGATGGAAAAAATTATCTCAAATGGTCACAACTTGTTCAAACAATTTTGAAAGGCAAAGGAAAGAGCAGTCACTTGTTAGGAACTGGACCAAGGCCAGAAGATCCAGGTTTTGAGGCATGGGATGAGGAGAACTCATTGATCATGGCGGCTTTGGAACTCAATGATGCTTGAAATAAGTGATACAGTGATGTTCATGGCTATAGCCCAATATATTTGGGATGCAATTCAGTAGATATACTCAAAAGCTAAGGATGCAACTCAAGTGTATGAAGTGAAAGTCAAGACTGATGCCTTTAAACAAGAGAACAAATTTGTGAAAGAATATGCCAATCGGTTGAAGTCATTATGGCAGGAACTTGATCATTATTGAGTGATTCTGACCAAGTATCCAGATGATGCTGCTATACTAAAGGAGTTCATTGAACAGGATAGAGTTTATGACTTTCTAGTTGGATTCAATTCGAAGTTTGATCAAATAAGGATCCAAATACTCGTAAAGCAGAAAGTTCCATGCTTTAATGAGGTAGTGGCTATTATTCGGAGTAAAGAGCATAGGAGGAATTTAATGCTTAATTCTCAACCTTCTGATGGTTCAGTTATGGTGGCTAGGAGTGAAAAACAAGCTGGGAAAAGATTTGATGCAGAAACCGAAAAAGGGAGTCAATCCAAGTCCCAAAACCGTGATGACCTGTGGTGTAGCTACTACAAAAAGCCACATCATAGGAGGGAGAAGTGTTGGAAGTTGCATGGAAAGCCTCCTAGCCGTGAATGGGGACAGAAAGGATATCAACTTAGGGGTAATGGACAAGTGCAGGTTGCTACAAATAAATCCCAACAGGAAGACAAACAAGACACAAAGGGTTTTAACCAAGATGAAGTGGAAAAGATGAGAGCATTTGTTAGCAACATAGAGAAATCTGCAGGTACATGCACCTTTGTGCATTTAGGTATGTGTTCAGCTGGATTAAATGTTTCAGATAAGGTTTTTCAACAATCTTGGATTATGGATTCAGGAGCTACTGACCACATGACTTATTCCTCCAAACTCTTTACCACCTATTCCCTTTGCCCAAGCAATAAGAAGATAAACACAGCAGATGGATCCTTAGCAACAGTAGCTGGCATAGGAGAGGTCAAAATAAACCCATAAATAACATTGAGAAATGTTCTCCATGTCCCTAAGCTAGCCACAAATCTAATATCTGTGCAGAAACTTACACACTTGGTTTACTTTGTAATGTTACATTTCACTCAAGTCATTGTTTATTTCAGGAGAGGGATTCTGGGAAGATGATTGGAAGTACTAGAGAACAGGATGGTAAAATCACATTTGTGCTTCTCCTAAAAGGTGGAATCCAGCTAATCCAACCTTTTCTGCCTCCAGTGTATTCTAATTTTCAAAGAATTGCTCACAGCGATGTGCCCAAATTAAAGGATCTTCCGAACCATCTAGGTCGAAAAGTCTGATTTAACATATCGGGGAACCTGAGATGTGTAAGTTCCTGGCTGAGAGTGATTATCTTCTGTACCACCTGAATTTTTAGGTTGGGTCGAATGTTCTCTAAATGAAGTATCTCCACTATTTACCTCACTGCTGGTCGGACGTGATTGGACAAGTCCTGATCTTGTGATTGCTTGCAATAGCTTGGATAACTTCTCGTCAATTCGCTGCTCCATAGTTGAGAGTTTAGCATCAACACGATCTCTTTCCTCCCTTAAACAGGCATTGATATCATCGTCCATAGTGATAGTCTCTGATACCAAATTGTTAAGACCCTTTGTTATAAATCGAGTCACAAGATGATGTGTACAGAGTAATCTTGCAACTCTGTTATATCCCTGTTCTTGTTAGAATTCTTCTTTCTGCCTATTTTGGAAGAAGAAAAGAAATTCGGCT
>JANZLF010000003.1:22825965-22840344 GCA_026546835.1 Erythroxylum foetidum
ATTTTAGATAAATTTAGTTAGCTTAGGAGATTATCTTCTAAGAGATAAGTTTATCTTCTAGTAGATAAGATAAGATATACTATAGATAGGATAAGTTAGTATATACGAAAAATCTAGTAGTTTAGTAGTATTAGATTAGGTTATACTCATGTATAAATTACATATAATCAGAGAAATAAAGTGGAATTTTCTTCTAATATTTTCTATACCCTCTTATTTCATAATGCATTCATAAAAAGTTCCAAGAAATATATAGAAAAATGTAAGTTACATTTATAGTACTTATGCCATTTCCCATCAGATGTAGCTCCTCAATTACTGGCAACAAATGTTGAAGATGTTCAACCTGAAATTTCAAAAAATGTTTCTTTGACTTTTGAATTTGCAAATTATAATTAACACAACAGAAAACAACTACCTGTGTCCAATCTACACCAGAATAATTTAAAACTAATATCCGAATGCTTTTCAGTTCAGGTAGCCCAAAAATGTCCCCTCCAATTAAATTTTTAGACAAATTAAGGGCTGAAAGAGTTGGTAATTGCTTGCATATTTCACCAACAACCTGCAAGAAGTAATCCAAATAAACCAAGAAGATTATGCAGCACCTAACAATTATACAGTATAAGTAATATTGACATACCAAATACCAAAATAAGTAAACACACACAAAATTGTAGGCCTCTTTAAAGCAAGAAGTACATTCATAGTGCATTAAATTTGGCCAAGGAATCCAAGCAAAGAATTACAAGAACATCCTATTTCACTAGTATATTCTATGTACAACAATTTCGTGGTAAGCCATGCTTTTCTGTGAATAGTATACTATTGCACCACTTAGGAGCTTGCTAAGCATTTTTTATCAATAGCATCAGAAAACCAAACTTGTCTCTTTGTTAGAGAATATCCTAAATCTATGAGATGACTCAAATCACTTTCATGTTTTAAAAAATCTTGTACATCACTTAAAAATTATTCCTATCAATTTTGTTGATATTATGGAAATAGTCAGCTAATTATCTCTAGTGATAATTAGCTGATTCTCTATGGATAATTAGTTGAGATTTTATTACTTAGAAAATAAATGAATTCTTAATTTAAGGAGGTAATTAGGGTTGTATTGTCCTATATATTCCATGTACTATTCACAAAAAAATCAAGGAAGAATTACTGTCTTCTTTCTTCATGGTATTAGAGCCACAGCTCTTCTACAATATTTTTTTCCCTTCTTTGTTCAAATTAGTCCTAAATGGACTATCGCTTAGTGAGGACTGGCCAACGGAGAAACTCCTCATCCTCTAACAATGATTTTAGTAGTTCAAGGGTGGCCAATCGTGGTGTTATGACAAGCAACGTACAACGTAACTGTGATCTTCTTGGTTCAAATTTGCCTTTTCAATTGACGAATCATAAGTTTAACGGTCAGAATTACCTAGAATGGCCCCAAACAATAAAGTTGGCCATTGATTGTAGAGGAAAACTCGGGTATTTGACTGGAGAGACAACACAGCCGGCTTCAAATGATCCAAATATGGCAATATAAACATCAGAAAATTCTTTGAGCATATGATTAGTATTTATCACATTCCACGTCGAGGATAACTTCAGACAAGCCAGGGAGAATTGATACAAAAGAACTTAAAGTCTATAAAATAAATAAAAGAGGAAAGATTAATCAATCACAAGCTTTAATTTGGTGGGATGCGGATTGAGGATTGAGAATGGAATTAACATCAAAGATAAAGGTTAAATTAGGATTCCTAATTAGATAGAAAGTAGTAGTATTATGTTATTCTTATTTAGATCTGTTATCCTAGTTGTGTAGGACTTATAAAATTTCTATTATAATAGGATTTAAATTAGAAATCTTTTTCCTATTAGAATAAGGATTCTAAGAATATATATATGTGTACTCAGCCTTTCATTAATACTAAGGAATCTAGAATTTTTCTATAACTTTGAGTTTTCAACTATAAGGTATGATGTTTTCTTCTAAGAGTGATTCTTGGACCCTAGGGATGATTCCTAGTTTCCTACTATCCATTCTTTGTGTTCTTCACACCATCTTAAACCTACTTTCTAGCCATCTCAAACCTATATTTCAGCCATATTAAACCAGAAATCCTAAACCTAAATTTCCAGCAATCAAACCTTAAAATTCTAGCCATACAAAATCTGAAAATTCTACATTCTTAGCAAAAATCCAACCTTGAAACTTGATATTGCAGCAGCCTAATATCAGTCATATTTCCTAATTTTGTGATTTTTAACTACTAATTAATAATTCTTCTACTTTTTCTACATCACTGATTTTCGAAAGATGGTTCAAAGTGTGTGTGAACTTCTCTGGTTGAAGATTATTCTTGAAGATTTGAAGATTAAGTAGGATGATGGGATGACCCTATAAGACAATAATGCAACAATAAACATGCAATCAACATAGCTCACAACCCAATTCAACATGATCGAACGAATTACATTGAAATCAATAGACACTTTACCAAGGAAAAGTTAGAAAGTGGATTAATTTCTACACCTTATGTATCTAGTCATCGTTAGTTGACTAACATTCTCACCAAGAGTTTAAGCAACTCAATTTTTCAGACGATTGCATCTAAGTTAGGAATGGAGAATACTTATTCACTAGCTTGAGGGGAAGTGTGGTGAAATCATGTATATTTATTGATTGATTGAATGTATTTGATTAAATTTCATATTAATTAGAATATCCCATAAATCATAGGATTAGAGAGTATCTCATAAATTATGGGATTAGATATTATATTAGAATCATTAGTTTCCATTTATACGTAGTAGAATTTTGTATATAATCTATGCCAACTATAAACATTAAAAATATGCAAAAAATTATAGTTCATATTCGAATTTTGGTAGACCTCTTATATCGCAAGCTGTTGGAACTGAACTTCCCTCCATCATAAATCTCTTAACTATCCTTCAAATCTTTTCCCTATATCCTTATTGTTGAGATATTAGAAGAATAATTTTGAAATCCTTTAAATCAAGGCATTCAGTTAGATAGAGTTAGATAGGCTTCCAGATTTAGTTTCCTATTTTCTCTCCTGTAATTTCCTATATAATATTGTATACTATCTACTCAAGATATAAGAATATACGAAAATTCTTTTCCATATGGTATCAGAGCCAATGAAGTTCTTGGCCTACTGCTTGCCCCAGAAGGGGGCCCATTATTTAAGCAACTGGGAAAAGATTTGAAGTCTGCACAGAGCAAGTAACCCAACAGTATTGTTTGCCCCAGAAGGGGGGGCTATTTGACCTCAATCAGAACTCCAGATGAGGATTGTTTACACACCTCTCCAGATTGCCTAAGTTAAAAAGGGACATACAAGTGAGGGGGAGTGTTGAGAATACCCATATGTGAGTGTCCCAATTCGAAGAAAGAGGAGAAAGAAGACTAACATACACGTCTAGTGGGCTACTCCACCTATTGTCAATTGGTTATAGGATGGAATCTCACTTCAGCTTGTATGTGGTCTAACTTTCCTCCTCATGAGAGCCCATAAGCCCATTGCAAATTTAACATAGTATCATAGCCATAAGGTTTCTTTTTTCTAGGATTTGTTTTTTGAGCAACCTTTTGCATGATCGAATTTTTTGGTTCTTTTCTTGAGTGTTCCAGCCTTCAGCGCAGCATTCCTCCCTGTCTTCTTGTTCAAGTAGCCTTAATTGCTGCAGTTTTTTTCTTCTTCATCACGTCAACCTCCCAAACTTCTGTCTCCAACAATTCTAACCCTTCAAAAGAATTCTATTCTATTCAGAAGATTAGAGATTTACAAAATATTTAGGCTTCCTATAGTCTTAATGGGAAGAACTACCTCAAATCGTCTCAATTTGTCCACGCATACCTTAAGGTAAAAGGGAGATTTAGTCACCTTCTTGGAACAGGACCAACAAAGGATAACCCAATGTTTGAAGCATGGGATGAGGAGGATTCCATGATAATGTCCTGGCTATAGGATTCCATGAATCCTATGATCAGTGACACATGCATGTTTTTTTTCACTATAAAGGAAATTTGGGACTACATTTGTCGCACATACTCGAAGGCTCGTGATGCTACTCAAGTGTACAAGATCAAGGTCAAACTGCTGCTACTAAGCAAGGAGACAAATCTATCACAGAATATGCAAACTACTGTAGAATATGTGGCAAGGACTCGATCATTAACGAGTTTTTGCGATGAAATGCCCTAAAGATACTGTTTTCTTGAAAAATTTCATTGAAAAATACCGTGTCAATGATTTTTTGGCCAGATTGAATCCTGAATTTGATCAAGTTAGGATCTAAATCCTTGGAAAAAAGAACACACCATCTATAAAAGAGACAATTTCATTGATTCGAGTAGAAGAATGCCCATAGGAGTGTTATGCTTAAACCACAAACCATGGATGGGTCAACCTTAGTAGCAAAAACAAATTATCAGGAGAAAGGAAATAGTGATCTATCTAAACATTCGGGTAGAGAAACCCAAGAGAAGGAGAATGAGGACAATCTCTGGTGCACCCACTACAAGAAATTGAGACACGTAAAGGAAACTGAGACACATAAAGGAAACGTGTTTGCATTATCAAGCTAGAGAGAGACCAACCTGCTTGTTTGAAGAATGAAGAAACAAAACAAATACCACCAAAAACCCTATCAGAGACGTAAATTTTTAGAGTTAGAAGAGGAGGGAAAGAAGAACAGAAGGAAAGATTCACCTCTGAAAGACCCAGAAAGTACCTCTCCTGGAAATATCGCTTACCATTCGGGTAAAGGAATGAAGACTGCTATTTCAACACAAAACCTATTATGCATGAAGTACAAGGAAACAAACCAAAAAACTTCAAATATCCTACTTGAGTTGTAAATCCCTTTGAGCTGGAGAAAGATCGAAAAAGAAGAGCATCGCCATTGTCGCATCGTAGATTCTAGACAGCCAACCCTAATTGAGTAATCTTTCGAAGAGTAGAGAAAGGGTAGTAGTCTTTTACCCTAATTAGCGATACATTTGTCCCTAAGTTGTCATTTTGTTTATTGTAATAGTAATGTTGAACGTCATCGTGTGATGAAAGAGGGAGAGCTTTTCCTCTCCTCAGCTGTAAACTATTCTTTACTACTTAATGAATTTTCAAATTCTCAACAACAAAAAAAAACCTCTCATGACATGGGAGAATTTCAAAACCAATTGTAATTTGCGATTTGGCCCTCCCATTTGTGACAACAAACTAGGAGAACTTTCTAAACTTCGACAAACTAGTATTGTTGATGAATACCAAAGTTGATTTGAGCAACTAGCAACCCAAGCTAGTACTTTGTCCCAATAACAAGTCAAAATTTTCATTAGTGGAGCTACAGAATCCTTAAGACCTTACTAGTGCAATGAGTTTGGCTAGGCAATATGAAAGGAGGAGCAACCCACAAGTGAGTGGAATCTATACAGAAAGTTGTCATAAGGGGGAAAAGTGAACTTTTGTTAAAAGGCTGAACTGGGAAATGGAAGAAAGGCATGCCAACAGATTGTGTTTCAATTGTGATGAGCAATACAAACCAGGATATCAATGTAAAAAGTTGTCTTGATTGGAAGGTATTGATGAAGAAGAGGAGATAGGAGACGAGGAGGAAGAACAATAGGATGGTTGCATGTTATAACAAGAGTGCACAAATATCAAACCATACCAGTGAAGGGGTTTCTCAATGGTAAGCCTTTACTAATTTTAATTGACCCAAGGAGCACTCACAACTTTGTGGATGTAGCATTGATGGAATAGCTAAAAAGTCCCATGGAACTAAGGTTGAATCGCAGGTTATGGTCTTTAATGGAGAGAAGCTATGTTGTCTTGTCATATGCCATTTGCTGAATAAGATGGTTAGGGACTCAACTTTTTTGTTTGAATTGATATATGTTACCTCTTTGTGGATATGATGCTAGTTTGGGAATTAATTGGCTAAGAATGCTTTATTTTTTGGGATTTTGAGATGAGATTTAAATGACAGAATCAAGAAGAGTAGTTGAATGGCATAGAGGACGACTCCACCAACAACATTGCTTCCTTATCCACTTCTTCCTTAGAATCAAGTAAAGAGATAGAACTCCAAAGAGTCCTCAATGCCTTCCAACTCATATTTAACACGCCACAAGGTCTACCTCCATCCAAATTTGTGACCATCTTATAACTCTAAACCCAAGAGTGGGTGTTCTAGTTGTCCCCTTACTGTTACCCACATATCCAAAAAAATGAAATAAAATGGCAATGCGATAAGATGCTCAAACAAGGAATTATCTACCCTAGTCAATCCCATTTCCCTTCTCTTGTTCTCTTGGTGATGAAGGTTGAAAATTCATGGCGATTTTGTGTTTACTACCAAGCACTAAATTTCAATGCAGTGAAGAACAAATTTCCAATACTAGTGATCAAAGAATTATTGGAAGAGTTACATGGAGATTGTTACTTCTCAAAGTTAGACCTGTTTTAGGGTATCATCAAGTCAGAATGAGATAGACAAATGTGGAAATGACAACTTCTTGCACCCATCATGGCCACTTCGAATTCTTGGTCATTCCCTTTGGTCTCTCTAATGCCCCCATCCACTTTCCACACCCTCATGAATTATGTATTCCAAAAATAACTGAGGAAGCCTTCAACATTTTAATCTACAAGTGTACATAGGCGAGTCTTCACATTGTTGAAACAACACTATTTATATCTAAAACAGTCGAAATGCTCATTTAGGCAAAGCCAAATTTCCTAGGGTATTTGATTTCCTCCCAAGGAGATGCAGCAAACCCACAAAAATTGTAGCCATGATTCTTATTGTCGAAACCAGGTACTATTCTCTCTAATGAGACCTTGCTTCCTAACCTAACAAAATAGGTCATAAAGGAAGAAAACCCCTTAGAAGCAGCCCACTTGGTCTTATTTTGTAGGGTCCTATGACCAAAATTTAGTTTAGGGCCTATAACAATCTCACAGTTCAAAGTACTAAACCATAAGTTCCTTTGGACATTACATATATGATCCTGATAGGACTCTAGTCTCAAAACACTAGAGATTTCTGTATTAATTCAATAACCCGTAATGTATATAACTCATTACAGTATGAAACTAGTATAGCTTCCCTAAACCAGAGCAGAATCGCTCCTCAGCAGGTAAGGGTACTCTGCTGCCTAACCTTTGCTTGCTTCTTTTTTTCTCCCTACCTCACTCTCTCTTCTGCCCTCCTTTTATCCTCATCTACCCCCTAGTACAATCGGTTATTCCTTGTGCCACCTCAACCCAATTCTAACTAACTCTGACATCACCCTCTTTCTTTCTACGTGAAATACACCCTCCTAGCCCCTGTCTTTCCTCTCACCCCCGTAGCTCCTAACAGATCCCACATGTAAAAGCACCTTGTGATCTCTAAAAAGCTTATTAGTAATTCAAAATAATATTTGGATCTATCTATGAGATAATTGTATCTTCTTGCTTTTTATGCATGTTTCTAGCATGATTCGATGCAAAAATAAAGTCTCATACTCGCCATCAATTACAAGTAAACGCAACTCTTTATATCTCTCCAAATAGACAACTATAACATGGCCAATCCTTTGATAATCCCATTTATTGTCATCATTTAGACAATAGATCTTCAATCATTCATTGTTATTTACTTCAAACTCTAACAAATAAATATCTGTTGATTTTGATGAATTGCTAGGCGTAGGATTTCAAGTCTCCAATTGTTTTGCTTCTTTAAGAGGATACAAAGATACCTATATTGTTCATGTTGATTGTTATGGTCATCACTTATTCCAAAGATTCACCTTATACAGGAATAACGTCTAGATTTCCTATCCCCTCACCATAATCATCTTGGTTCGCCTTCTCCCCAGTTTAAATATTCTTCTGTGAAATTTTTCATGAACATCAACGACTTCAACGTTGATTTCCCTTCCCTTTTTAAAGGCAGGGAACAACCACTTCTCTTTTCGACCCTGTGCCACTCAATTAATGAGTCTAGTTTCATGAAAAGGGCTATTATCTATTACCTCTTTAGCCTCAAGATCTTCTAAAATCTAGAGGGACTTATGATGACCTTTTTGAATTTCCACAAGGGGCTTCCATTGGCTCCTGAGGTTACAGGGTGTGTACAACTTGCAGCTAGTCTACAATCACATACCACAACTCTACCATCTCCGTTTGCAAGGATTGGTTGCCTATAACTCAATTTCTACCATAAGACTATTTACCCTACAAAACCATATAAACCCTCTAAACCGTTTTTTTTAATTCATAGTGATGTTTGGGGTCCATCCCATGTTAAAAACCCTTTTTGGAAAAAATGGTTTGTAACTTTTATCGACGATCATACTCAATTATCTTAGTTTTATTTGATGCATGAAAAATTTGAAGTTGCTCAAATCTTTCAAACTTTTATACCATGATTGAAACTCAATTTCACATACAAATTGGTATACTTCACTCTGACAATGGTACCGAATATTTTAACAAAGTCCTTGGAAATTTTCTTAAGCTTAAAGGCATTGTTCATCAATCTACTTGTGTTAACACCCCTCAACAAAATGGCATTGCTGAAAGGAAAAATAAACATTTATTGGAAGTATATCGGGCCATTATGTTTGCTATGAATGTGCCAAAATACCTTTGGGTTGAGGCTGTTTTTTTACTTCATACTTAATCAATCAAATGCCCAGTCGTGTTTTGCATTATGCTACACCCTTAGATGAGTTTAAACAAAGTTCTCCCAAAAATCAACTTTACTCTACTCTTCCCCTTTGGGTGTACTATGTATGTTCATACCCCGACTAGGGGAAACTTCAAACTAGATCCTAGAGCTGAAATATGTGTATTTATTGGGTGTGGTCCTATTCAACGGGGTTATAAGTGCTACAACCCTTTCACACAAAAATTTGTTAAATCCATGGATGTCAAAAACCTAGAACATAAAAAAGTTTTCTTCAGGGGGAGAACTCTAATGAAGCAAAAAATTTTGATGTTACTATTACTCCCAAACCCCTACCCACAGTCATTATTGATCACAATATAATCTTTGATAATGAAGGCAAAGAAACTACTCACAATATAATCTCTGATAATGAAGGCAAAGAAACTACTCCTAATATGTCCAGGTCAGGAAATCCCAATTCTACCATAAGCGAAGAAATACTACTGTCCATTCCCAAGGAACAGAATACTAAGCTTCATCTTTATACTAAGAGAAAAACTCAATTAAGAAGCAGAGAACAACCTACCTTAACACTACACAGCCTCTCAAACTCCTCGGAGAATGAACCTGGGAACAACTCTAATTCAGGCAATCCATCTGCTACTTTACACCTTATTGTGCCTAGTAATGATCAATCTATACTACTGACCCACATAATTACCTACCTATAGCATTTAGGAAAGGGAAACGGGCTTGTACCAACCATCTCATAGTAGAGTACAATATCTTATGGAAAACTATCACACAAACACAACTCCTTTATCTCTAAAATCACTAACCTGTTTGTGCCAAGGAACATTCAAGAAGCACTTCAAGATCCAGATTAGAGATCAGCTATTATGGAAGAGGTAAATGCACTTGAGAAGCATGGAACTTGGGAACTTGTTAATTCCCCTAGAGATAAAAAGCTGGTAGGGTGCAAGTGGCTATTCACTGTTAAATTCAAGGCTAATGGTAGTGTGAAAAGGTTGAAGGTAAGGCTGGTTGCTAAGGGGTTCACTCAAACCTATGATATTGACTACCCAGAGACATTTGCTACTATTGCAAAGGTAACTGCTATTCAGGTGTTGTTATCCTTGGCTGTCAATTTTAAGTGGACTTTACATCAACTAGATGTCAAAAATGCATTTTTTAATGGAGACTTAAAAGAAGAGATCTTTATGAGCCTAACTTCAGGATTTGAGGATAACTATGGGAGAAATAAGGTGTGCAAGCTAAAGAAGTCATTATGTGATCTAAAATAGTCCCATAGAGCAAGGTTTGATAGATTAGGAAGGGTTGTGAAAAGTTATGGCTACTGTTAGAGTCAAGTTGATCATGCATTATTCTACGAGCAATCCAAGGCAAGTAATCTATCTATCCTTATTGTTTACGTGGGCGATATCATTCTAACTGGAGATGACGTATCCAAAATAGTAGAGTTAATGAAAAGATTAGCCAAAGAATTTGAAATTAAAGACCTTGGACCCCTGAAATACTTCATCGGGATGGAATTTGCTAGATCAAAAGAAGGTATATTTGTGAATCAAAAGACATATAAACTAGATCTATTGAATGAGACAGGATTAGCAATTGATACGCCTGCTGAAACAGGTGTGAATCTTAGCCCAGCTCAACCTGAAAATATTGTTGATATGGAGAGATACCAGTGGTTGGTTGGGACACTAATATATTTGTCATACACCAGCCCTGATATAGATTTTTTTCGTGAGCTTAGTGAATCAATTATACATTCACTAGGCCAAGAACAATTGGATGTTGTGTATAGGATACTACAGTATCTAAAAGGAACTCCCAGGCAAGGTTTAATGTTTCATAAGCGGAACAATCTTCAAGTTGAATTCTATACCGATGTTGATTAGGCAGAGAGTGCTACTAATAGATCAATTTCAAGTTATTGCACACTTCTTGGTGGTAACTTGGCGCAGTAAAAAACAAAGTGTTGCTGCAAGGAGCAGTTTCAAAGCTGAATTCTGATCAATGGCACATAGAATTTGTGAAGTTTTATAGATTAAAAGGGTACTGGAGGAATTACAAATTCCTATTTTAGTTCCTATGAAGGTGTATTGTGATAACAAGGTTGCAATTTCAATCGCCTACAACCCAATCTTTCATGATAGAACAAAACATGTTGAGAGGTTGACAAGCACTTCATTAAGGAGAAGATTGAAAAAGGATTCATTTGTGTTCCTTATATACCAACTTCACAATAGGGCTAATATTCTTAGAAAGGGGTTACACAAGACGTAGTTTAGTGTTCTGGTAAGCTTGCTATGGATGACATCTACAATCCAACTTAAGGGAAGTGTTGGGAAATAACTGGGTGGATATTTCCTACATATATTGTGGTTAGAATAGTTAGAGTTTATAAAAAAAATCTCATCTAATAAAATATGAATATGGAACTACTATAATTCTGGTTTTATAGTAATCTTATTAAAAACCCTACCCAAAATAAGAAAGAAGTTCAAGGCCTCTAAGGAAAACCCCAGTCATCACCTACTATTAGACTTGCAATAAACGAAGTCGAACTTAATAGGATAGTAAAGATATCGTAAATTAATTAAGAAAATAGCACAGTAATTATGTGTATGTCGGGATGGGTGCTCCTACATCACACGAGAGGGAAATCAACACTTGAGTCATCTTCACCTTAAAATCATTTTGCTGAAAATCATGACATGAGAAACTAATTTCAGTATGAATTTTGAGTGGCAACATCCTTTATTTGAATGTCTTCCTTAACTTTTGTTAAAGATTTTAATAATTAAATTCACCTACATCTTAGGTTGCATAACAATTACGATACAACACATAATTTCTACTGAAAAGTGAAACCAATAAAATGTATGAAGCTAAGACTAGACCAACCATAACAAAATTGCCAAGGAGACATATGGTTAATGACCGTTTACTACTAAATTGTATTGTTTTTTAATTACATTTTTCTATTTGGAGAATGATTCTCACATTATTCAAGAATTGTGTTGCTTGTAGAATTGGGATTGCTTATCATGCTAACGTGTATCTTTCATGATATATTGTAGTGTGATTTTCTTTGTGCAAGTATGTTTTCTACAAGCTCAAAATCTCCAACCATGACGGAAAAACATAGCAATAGAGCCTCCTAAGTTCACTAAAAGCTCAAGTAATAGTAGATATATAAAAAGATAATTATGGAAAAATGTAAAACATTTTATACTAGAAAAGATCACAAAATGTAAACATGTGTCCTAAATATGGCAATTTAGTGTGTATGTGTGACTATTCACTAGACATCACAGCCATACACGTAAGGATAGAGTTCCCCTTCTCAAAATTTAAATGTATCTTATTTCAATGCATCTAGATACTCAATTAAGTTCCTAAAAATTTATCAAGCAAGAAAAAGTAAGAGTGCATGTGAATTCAAACTCTATACAAGGGTAAAGAAAATTTTAACTCCTCAAACCATACATGTAAGGATAGATTTCTCCTTGTCAAAGTTTAAATGTATCTTATTTCAATGCATCTAGATACCCAATTAAGTTATAAAAATTTATCAAGAAAAAGAAAGAGTACATGTGAATTCAAGCTCTATACAAGGTTAAAGAAAATTTTAACAACTCAAACAAGACAAAACTAGAAAGAAATCATTGAACAGAAGTTCAAGGTGGATCAGGAACAAAATACAGAATGCATAAGTGATAGAATAAACTAAAACTTGATTTAAACAATACCATTAAAATGCAGGATTGATAAAATAGAATATCACATACCTTCCATTTTGAGAGTAAATTTCCAGTCAAGTCTAGCTCCTCGAGATCTACAGTTATAGCATTCAAAACTTACTAATAGCAAAAGACATGACAACCATCTGTTTAACTTAATAAAGCACTAGCAGGTACAAAATCAAATCTCTCTCCAGCCATGTGTTCAAGTTTTAGTATCAGTTTAACTTTAATTGGATTAATATGAAGAATAATAAATATATTTATGGTGGGTAGCCCTCTAAAAATGAGGCCAACAATTATAATTTAGTCATAAGCAACATCTGAGGTTAGTTTAAGTCCCATGGAAAAATGCTCATAAACAGATATCAATATCGACAAAACTACCAGAAAAAACATGTCATGAAGAACGAGTATAGTACAGCAAAGCAACAATATCTATGCAAAATTTCATAATATCTGTTCAGTATCAAGCATGACATGGTTCAAGATAATCAATAATTAACAAATTGTGAAGTTTACTTCTAACAAGGATTAGATTATGGATGGCCTAGCCTTAAGTGGAAGTCACACCATATGACACGATAATCTTAACTAGAGAGAGAGTGCTCCCAAAATCACCTAAACAATTTCCACTGCAACATTGTAGTTCCAAATAAGACATTTTTGCAGCTGAACCACTTCAAATGCAGAATCAAACATTCTTATAATTTGCATTCATGACTATTGAATTCTAAATCCCCATTTATTTACAGAAGAACTGAAAGCTTTGATTAGTAGAAGCCTTAACTAAGGATACATACCCTGTATAAGAACACAAACAATGACAAAACAATAAGAAGAAAAATCAAGAAACCAACTTACTAGGAACCACTGAGCTAATTTCAACAGGAGATCCAGGATTACTAACACCCATGTAAGATAGTGAGGCACTCCTCAATTCTTCGAGTCGACTAATCTTATCTTCAATCTTGTCTTTCCCTAGTAGTTCCACAGCTACACGCTTGTTGCTGGCTGAAAGCACATACATTTCATCTACAACAAACAAAGCACATAAACATTTATTACCAGTAACACAAAATGAAACCAAGCATAATAATTCTACCATACCAGTAACACAAAAAACAGTATATACCCTCTTCTTCTTTAGTGGACTGCCCTCTGTATCTCAAATGAAGAGCTTCTAAGAAAGATATTCCAGAGCTAAGATTGTGGGTGCGGAAGAAAGAACCAGAACTTTGAGATCTTGCATGGAAGTATCGGACCCCATTAACGGAGCCATCGTGCTTGGCGTCTCCGTTATCCCAGTCGACCCCAACCCATGTGCCTGGATATCCCTGCACTGCTCCTAAATACTTGACTGTTCCTACTCGGCGGGGATCGTTGGCTAAATGGACTCGTTGGTCGAGTACGAAAGCCTCGGAATTCGACTCCGTGGCAGCCTGCATCTGCATCTCTATCACTGGAGAGTAATAATACTTCGAGGCGGGTGTTTGTCGAGAATTGACTCGCAGTGTCACCTAAGCGAGAATGGGACGTTGGGATCTCGATTATTACAAGAATGATACTGATACGTTATGCGTCATGCGTCATGCGTCAAACTTACTTACGGTATAACGGACCCAGCACATCTGACCCAGCTAGCCAGAGACTTCTTCGTCAACATGTATACACATGCAGATGGGCCTCCGCCCTGCTACCAGATTTCAAGAGCTTTCCCCTTGCTTTCGGACGACAGCCTGCAAACTCTTTCTCAGCCAATCCAAGATACCGAGATTCAAACAGCGGTCTTTGACATGAACTGAATAAAGCTCCTAGAGTCGATGGCTTCAATGCCCTCTTTAAGTATATATACTAAGAGCGAACGGGATGACGACCACGCAATCCATCTCATTCGTTCATTTAATCTGACGGCCTA
>JANZLF010000003.1:22846251-22856822 GCA_026546835.1 Erythroxylum foetidum
TGGTTTTAAGAAATGAAATGAGAATATTTTTATGGTTTCAAAATTTAGTGATTTGGATATTATGGTTTTATTATTTTAATGCCATGTGGATTATAGAAATGATCGTTTGTAGTGCACCCTCATCGTAGGTTATGTATCGGAACGACCTACGGACGTCCCGGTGCGTACTCTACGATAAGGGGGCGCTACATCAAGAGTGACTCCATTCATTTTCAAAGTGTCGCAAACTTCAAGATAGACCCTTAAATGCATATTTGGATCTTCGACAGGCGACCCTCCAAACTGCGACTGCTGAACCATAGAAATAAGAGCTAGTTTCAACTCAAAATTATTTGCTTCCATAGTTGGATTCTGAATCCCCGAAGTGTTTTCTTGGACTCCTGGCTCTGCATAATCACGTAGTCACGGTCCTACTCCTTCTATCATTGTATTGCTACTGTTGACAAGGGTCACCTTCTTCTTATCTACAAACCTCTGTTTCTTTCTCCTGTGGTATGTATTTTCGATCTCAGGATAAAATGGGGCTGTGAAAGTAAATTGCATATAAATCTCAGTTCATCACTGCATGGGAAACATAAACAAGAGTGAACAAATTTATATACAAAGTAAATACAAATAAACCTATAACTAAAATAGAATTAAGTAAAGCTTAGTCAACTTTGTTCAGAAAAATTCAATATTTGACAAAAGCCCTCAGTAACGGCGCCAAAAAATTTGATAGGCTCTGTAAATGTACGGGTTTAGTTGCAACAATCAAGTGTTGATCTACAAGGACTAGGTTAAAGTACTAAATTTATACCTTCTAAATTTGCTAAGTAATCAAATATGAAAATTCAGTTGTTAAATAAGTATCAATGCTCGATTAACAAAATTTGAGCTAATATTCTAGGAATTCATCTTAACAAAGAAATCATGTAATCCTTATGAAATAAAATATGATCTAAGTATATTAACCTACTCTTATCAATTAGTTCTTTCGAAGTAATTAACGTGTTGATTTCAATTTTTAAACCAATTTCCTAGACCAAAAATCAAATCCAACCCAATGAACACAGTGGTTAATCTCAAGTACTCTTAATGAAGAATTCTATTTCTAGATATTCTTTCAATTAAGTCTAATCTAGCAATTCAGACATTAAACATCACTTTTTAGTACTTAGTTTAACATCTATGATTATTTAATAAGAAACCCTATATTAGAAAGACCAAATCAATATTATACAAAATTACTTTACTGAAATCAAGTCAACATTGCATTTAGAAGTAAAGACATAAGGTTTACATAAATCCCAAGTTGAAACAAACATCTTAGAATAAGAAAATTTATAGATTCATAACTGAATTCAACCTAAAAGTAAAAATTATAAAAATAAACATTAAAGATAAATAATAAATGGAAAGAGGAGGAAAAGGAACTCTAATTGCTTCTTGAATCTTGATCTCTCAATCTCCAAGCTTTTCTTCTTCTTCAATTGCTCTTTATTTTTCTCCTCCTTCTTGAATCCCATTGTTCAACTACTTCCCGAAAAAAAATCCACCCCTTGGTCTCTCAAAAATTGCCTTTAATCACCAAAAAATGTTATGAAAAACTGTCATACACGGACCATGCAAATTTACACGATCAGACCGTGTAACTTTCGGGTCTGATTGTGTGTTCTAGCTCGAAAGACACGGTCCGTGTAAATCTACACAGTTAGACTGTGTGACTTTCAGATCTTCAACTTTAAACTTCTACCTTACACAAGCTGTGTGTTTGTACATGGGTAGATCGTGTATTCCTCAAGTTTGCTTCATTATCTTCCTAAAACACCTGCAGATACCATGAACAAAGGAGTAGTACCATATTCACAAAACTAAAGGCAATTTAACATCATTCAATGCAAAAACAATGACAAAATAGAGCTAAAATATATGAAGAACAATAACTTATCAAACTATCCTATGCTAAACTTTTGCTTGTCCTCAAGCAAATCAAACTTAATGGCAAATTAAGGGAACAAATATAGCTCAAATGTCATAAAGGTAAGATCACAAGTTCATGCAAAACAATTTGTTACATCTCACTTAATCAACTACTCGCTCCAAGTAATAATTCATCACTCATTATTTCTACTAAGCTTAGTTCAAAGATTCAATCAAACTTAATCAAAATAGATATTCATCAGCATCTTTAAATCGATTGGGACTCAACAGAGTGCAAATAAATATTTCAAAAACAAATTGGGATCATCCCTCTATAGTCCCCTCCGTCTCAAAGGAGTGCTTGCTAACAAATTTATTAATCAATATTATTATTTCCCAGTAACACACGCCTCAAAGGGGTACCTCATTAGGTATTTCCCCAGTCGCTTGCATGTCATAGGGGTACTAAAGACCAATAACACACTCAATTGTTTCAAGTCATTAAACGGCCCAAAAAGGGACTTAACTCTCCCAATTGCTAGTTGCTCCGTACATAAGCCACTTAAGGAGCACAAATGTTGTGTCATTCACGCCGGCTAAAATTGGTACACCAAAGGTGTATGATTTTGTGGAAATTGTAATGGCCCAAAAGGGAAAATTCCTCCTAATACTAAGGACTCCATCCATTTAAGAACTTAAAGGAAGATGGTATCGTTCCACTAACTTCAGCCAGTATTGGTGTTCAAATAGGTCACCAAAATTTTGTATGTTTGTTTGTTTGTTCTTTTTGTTCTTTTTAATATTTAAAAGCGAGCCAAGCAAGCAATTCTCCAGTAATAGAATAGAAACAACAACAGGGTCCCCAATGAAGATAAATTAGTTAGTCCCTTTCCACTTAAAGAGCTAACTAAAAGAATTTGGATAGAAGGTCAATTTATCTCAGAGCTAAGCCTAGTTATGAACGAGCTTCCACCATTACTACGGAGTTAGTAATTAACAAAGGTGAGTGCATTAGGAAAACACAATAACAAACTACCCTAATGTTTTAAAAGAACTAAACAACCAAACAAAACAGAACAAAGACAGAAGTAGTTACAAAACAAACACAGTAGCAAAATAACTTAACTCCCCTATGCTAGAACGAAACATTGTCCCCAATGAAAAGAGTAGTGGGAAAAAGTCAATCATAGAGAAGATGGGGGGTTGAAGGTGGTGGGTTATCGAGGGAGGAGGACCACTGACACCACGAGTTGAAGGCGGTTGTCATATTTTGAATGTGAGCATTATAAGATTTAACCATTTGTTGCAGAGTGGTCTGATTAACACGAAGACTGTAAAGAGTATCTCCAAAACGACGGAGATAGTGACCTTGATTAGTAACTAAGCTTGTTTAGTTTAGATAGAAGTGAGTGTAGAGTGGAGAGCACTAAGATCAAAGTGGGAAGAAGCGGTTGGAATGAGCAAGATGGCATTGACATAGATTGGGTAGGAGGAGAGGGGTAAGCATCTAATGGATTTGGAGTAGTGTGATCAAGTAAAGGCACTAAAAGCGGTTCAGGCTGGACTTGGTAAACAAAATTTGACAGTATTGATGTAGACCTAGCAACGGTGTTCGTTAACTGATTTACATATATGCATAGCTTCTAGAGTTGGGTAATCAAGTCACTCCGAGCCATGCATAAGAAAATCCGTATTGGCAAAGGGGTCAAAGCCGAAAGCTAAAGCAATGGGGGTAATTAAACCACCTATAGAAATTTCCCTGATAAGTTGAATAGCGACACGCAAGAATTGAGTAGCCAGGAAAGAATTGGCATCAACAGGTTCACCATGGTACATAGCATATAAAAAATACAATTCAGGGGAGTGAACAATGTTTGTGCTACCTGCTCTAGCGAAAATCCCACTGGATAATATACGATGAGCATAGCGAAGGCAAGGATTTTTTAAGCATATGGCCTTGGAAGAGCTAGGGTTATAGGATGGACCATCAGCAATTCGAGACCAAAAATGAAATCGGTTAAAGCTAGGGGGAACCCTATGATGAATGATGTCTAAGCTGGTACGCATGGAGTAAATGGCATTAAATTCATCCAAGGTTAAAGTGTGTCGGCTATCGAAAAGTTAAAAGGAAATCTTGCCTACTTGACAATCATGACCTTGAGTAACTTCAACAGAAATTGTACAAAAAAATTCCAGGGTTATGTTTGAATATTTTGAGCACCTAACATCCAGAAAATTTTGCAAACCAATAGCACCAAATAGTCTATAAATATTAGCTAATAAATCCAAGTCACTCAAGGTGTCCTCATCATAATACTGAGTTGCAATTAAAGGCCTATTTTTCAACGTTTCATATCTAGCACAATCATCAGTATCAGATAAACAAAAAGGGTTGGAATTACCTATTCATCAGGATGGTTGACATGATTCAGCGTGGGTGGTGCCTGACCCACCAAGTGTGGTTTTTCTCCTCTTAGGTCCCATTGGTGAAGGAGTTGAAGAGAAGAAGGAGGATGAAGGAATAGAGAGATGGTGAAAATGGAAATAAAAAAACGGTTCGGGTGATTGAGGTGAGGTTGAAGATGATGATGGAGTGAAGAATGGTGGAGTGAAGAGTAAAGAATGCCAGAATGCGATTTTTAGGGTTAAGAAGATGAGAGAAGAAAGAGGAAGAAATAAAATGTAAAGAGAGAGAAAGAAAAGAGAGGGGTTATGAACGAAGATGGCAGTGATCCGTGTGAACATACATGGTCCGACTGTGTGACTTTTGGGTAGGAAGTGAATGGGACGCTGAGAATCACACGGTCTGTGCACGATCAGACCGTGTGACTTTTAGGTGAAAATTGAATTTCAGGTTAGAAGTTACATGGTCCATCTAAATATACACAGTTAGACTGTGTAAGTCATAGAACCTTTTTTTTACTTGACAAACTTGAAAGAAATAAAGAAAATGCGAAAGAAATAACTTAAACAAATACGTAAAAATAAGGCTCATTAAATAGTATGAGCAAACCGTGAAATGATGTCAGTTTCATTGTGGTTCAGAAAGTGCCAAAGTTGTTGTGGCACCTATTGGATGTCCTGTAAAATTGGGCTTCAAGCATTGTCCATTGACATTGAAGGCTCCAGAAACTTCACTCCAAACCTCGACCGCGTCATGTGGAAACCCTTGTAGAACTCGAAATGGACCAGACCATCTAGACTTGAGTTTATCTGGAAAAAGATGAAGACAAGGGTTAAATAACAAAACTAAATCACCTTCTTCAAACCGCTTCTTGGTAATATGTTTGTTAGCCACAGTTTGGTCTTTTCTTTGTACAGGCGAGAACTCTCATAAGCTTCCAACCTTAAAATATCCAACTCATTCAATTGCATTGCCCTCTTTTCACCAGCATATTTCATGTCAAAGTTTAAAGTTTTGACAACCCAATAGGCTTTTTGTTCTAACTCTACTGGTAAATGACATGCTTTACCGAACACAATCCTATATGGTGTCATACCCAAAGGTGTTTTAAAAGCTATTTGGTAGGCTCAAAGAGCATCGTCAAGTTTTAAAGACCAGTCCTTTCTTGATTTATCAACTATCTTTGCTAAAATACCCTTGATTTCTCGATTAGAAACTTCAACCTACCCACTTGTTTGAGGGTGATAAGGCGTAGCAATCCTATAAAAGACACCATATTTTCGCAAAAGATTCTCAAGGGGCTTATTATAAAAGTGAGTACCATTGTCACTCAAAAGGGCTCTTGGAAGTCCGAAACGAGTGAATATATGTTTCTTCAAAAACTTGATTACCACCTTAGCATCATTCGTGGAAGTCACAACTACCTTTACCCATTTCGAAACATAATTCATTGCTACTAAAATATAGAGATTGTTATGGGATTTAGAAAACGGACCCATAAAGTCAATTCTCCAAACATCAAACAATTCAACCTCCAATATTCCAGTTTGCGGCATTTCAGCTCTTTTTTGATATGTTTCCCAATCACTAGCAATTATCACATGTAGCCACATAGTTCCTTATATCACGTTACAAATTAGTCCAAAAGAAACCTGTTTGGAGAACCTTGGCGGCTGTCTTATCTGCACCAAAATGACCACCATAAACTGTCAAATGGTAGTGGTGAAGAACACTTTGGACTTCATCTTCAGGTAAGCATCGTCACAATATTTATACAGTAATGGCTTTTCCCAGACGTAGTATTTAGCATCAAAGATGAGTTTCTTCTTCTGTTGATAAGTAATTTCTGGTGGGAACACTCCATAAACGATGTAGTTAACCAAGTCGGCATACCATGGTGATGCAAGAGATGATTTAGCTAATAGTTGTTCTCCCATAATGGAATCATCAATGGGACATTCTTCACTGGGAATAGTAATCTGAGAAAGTTGATCGACTACTACATTCTTAGTACCAACTTTATCCTTGATTTCTACATGAAATTCTTGCAGTAATAAGACCCATTGGATAAGACATGGCTTGGAGTCCTTCTTCTTTAATAGATGTCGTATAGCTGCGTGATCTGTAAAAACAACAACTTTAGAATTAATTAGGTAAGACTTAAACTTCTAAAGAGCAAAAATAATAGCTAAAAATTCTTTTTCTGTGGTGGCATAGTTGATCTGAGCCTCATTTAAAGTACAACTAGCATAGTAGATGGCATAAGGCTTGTTGTCCTTTCTTTGTCCCAAAACAGCTCCTAAAGCATGATCACCTGCATCACACATCACTTCAAATGGAAGATTCCAATCAGATGCTTGCATAATCGAAGCTATAACTAAAGCATCTTTCAACCTGTAATAAGCACTCAAACAATCCTCATTAAATTCAAAAGGTACATCTTTGACAAGTAAACGTGTTAGAGGTTTTGCTATTTTAGAAAAATCTTTGATAAATCGTCGGTAAAAACCAACATGTCCAAGAAAACTTCTCACACCTTTTACTAAAGTAGGTGGGGTCAATTTTTCAATTACTTCCACTTTTGCTCTGTCAACTTCATTACCTTTACTGGAAACCAAATGACCCAGTACAATCCCCTCTTGGACCATAAAATGGCACTTCTTCCAATTCAAAACTAAATTAGCTTCTTCACATTTTTCCAACACTTTTGACAAAATTTTCAAACAATCATCAAATGACAAGTCATAAACAGAGAAATCGTCCATGAACACTTCCATTATGTTTTCAATGAAATTAGAAAATATGGTCATCATACAACGCTGGAAAGCAGTAGGGGCATTACAAAGACCAAAAGGCATTCTCCTAAATGCAAAGGTACCATATAGGCATGTAAAAGTAGTTTTGTCCTGATCTTGTGGGTGAATGAGAATCTGAAAGAAACCCAAATACCAATCAAGATAACAAAAATGAGAATTCCTAACAAGTCTTTCTAACATCTAATCAATGAAGGGAAGGGAAAAATGATCTTTTCTAGTTGTAGAATTCAACTTACGGTAATCTATGCACATTCTCCACCCAGTGATGGTCCTAGTTGGAATGAGTTCATTCTTTTCATTTGTCACTACTTTCATCCCTCCTTTCTTAGGAACTACCTGAACTGGACTAACCCACTTACTATCCGAAATAGGATAAATTATGCCAACCTTAAGCAATTTTAAAATTTCCTTTTTGACCACTTCTTGCATACTAGGATTTAATCTTCTTTGATGTTTAATGGTGGGCTTATGGTTATCCTCCATTAAGATTGTATGCATACACACAAAAGGATGAATTCCCTTAAGGTTAAAGAATAACCTATGGCCTTTCTATGTTTTCTTAAAACATTAAAAAGTTTTTCAGTATCAACAGCATCCAAGTTAGCATTCACAACTATGGGATAAGTAGAATCAGGGCCCAGAAATTCATACCTTAAATTGGAGGGAAGTGGTTTGAGTTCTACCTCAGTTTGTTGATCCACTTCTAGAACTTCAAACTGCTCTTCTTTAGCCTTGTAGTTTGTAGGGAGATTTTCTAAAGCTTTAGCAATCATGGCCACTTTTGGAATCTCATCACTCGGTGTTCCATTAGTAATTAAACAATGCTCAATAAAATCATCCAAGTTTTGGTTAGACAAATGGGTATTTACAATGGAATCAATGATATCAATTCTAAAACAATCATCAGACAAGCTCGAAAATTTAGTAGCTTTTGAAAGGTCAAACTGAACACAATCCTCACTAATCTCAAAAGATAATTTGCCATTTTTCACATCTATCTGACATCCTGCAGTAGCCAAAAATGGCCTCCCAAGAATAATTGGGGTGCGGGTGTCTTCCTCTATTTCCAAAATAAAAAAATCAATAGGCATATATAAATTACCTACTTTAATAGGCACATCTTCTAATACACCAACAAAATATTTAACAGATCAATATGCTAATTGCAAAGCAACATTATTAAATGTTAACTCTCCTAAATCAAGTTTCTTATACAAAGATAATGGCATTAGGCTCACACTTGATCTTAAATCACATAAAGCACGTTCAATTGTTACTTTACCAATTTGGTAAGGGATTGAAAAACTACTAGGATCTTTGAGTTTAGGAGGAAGCTTGTTTTGAATGGCAACACTACATTCAATAGTCAAAGAGACAATTTCATGCTTTTTTCTTTTATTTGACAAAATTTCTTTTAAGAACTTAGCATAAAAAGGCATTTGAGAAAGTGCATCAGTGAAAGGAATGCTAATGTAAAGCTTCTTAAGAACTTCTAAGAATTTCCCAAATTGAGCATCTAACTTGGCTTTGGCCATCCTATGAGGAAAGCGTATTGGTGGAGTGTAAGGTTCTTGAAAGGGTTTTTATAGTTCCTTAGAAGGATGACTATCCTCACTCTCCTTTTCCAGCTAAACTTTTGTTTCTCTACTAGTCCTGTCCTAAGTTTCAACTGCACTCTGTTTTACAGATTCATTCCTAGGATCATAGGGTCCTACCATTTGATTTCCACTTCTCAATGTCACAGCTTTACAATGTTCCCTAGGATTGGTTTCAGGTTGACTAGGTAATTTACCTGGTGGTGTGGTCGATGAACTAGCCTAATTTTCTATTTAGTTCTCAAGCAACTTGTTATAAGCAGCGAACAAGTCTACCTTAGAGGTTAATTGCTTGATGGTTCCATCTTGTTGAATTTGGGCTAGTAACATAGATTCCATCATACTTTCCAGGTTTGATTTTTGAGGTCTTGATGGATTGGAAGGTCTTTGAAAACCAGGAGGTGGCCTAATGTTTGGCTGAAATGGGGAGTTTTGGTTATTCCTCTAGGAAAAATTTGGATTGTTCAGTTAACCTGGGTTGTAAGTGTTTGAGTGTGGGTCAAATTGAGGTCTTTGGTTAAGATTGTTAATGACATGAACTTGATCACTACCCTAGTCTTGGGCAAAAGGGCTACCAATTTGACAATTAACAAACACATGATCAACAGAACCACAAATTTCACTTGTAGAAGCAGAACTACTAGCATTCACAGAATTATCATTCAAACGATCTAACATGTGAGTCATGACATCAACTTTAGCAGAAAGTATAGTAATTGCATCAACATCATACTTACCTGGAGTACGTTTTGCTACTCCTCACTCACTAGACCATTGGTAGTGATTGAGAGTCATCTCTTCAATAAGATTGTATGCATCAACATAAGTTTTATTCAAAATTGCTCCACCATCTGCAGCTTCAATTAAGGTCCTCATTGACTGGAGTAATCCATTGTAGAAATTATGAAGGATCATCCAAGATGGTAATCCATGGTGTGGACACAATCGAAATAAATATTTATAACGCTCCACGCTTCATACAGTGTCTCATCATCTTTCTGTGTGAATGTTGAGATTTGATTCATGAGATTCACCGTTTTGCTTGGAGGAAAATACTTGGCTAAAAATGTCCTGTAGAGTTGATCCCATATAGTACTAGATCCAGTTGGAAGTGAATGAAGCCATTTAAAGAGAATGGGAAACGGCGGAGACGAATGGCATCAAGTGTAACATCTCGTTACCGATGTGATGGGCATATCGGTAATTTGGATCGGGTTAGGATCGAGTGCATCCATATTATTGAATTTCACATGCTTTTGCTTCTATATTAATGATAAATGATTGTTATTTCACAAGCATATATGTGTACATGCATGTTTGAAATATTTCCCGAGATGATTGTGTAAATTGGAAAATTAAGTGATAATTGTGTAGATTATGTTTTGATTATAGAATTGGAGTGAAAAGTTGAGTTTAGGGGTTTGAAAATTGAAATTGGAGTATAGGGTCAGGTGTTTTATATTTTTGAGGATTTATATGAATTTTTTGGGAATTTTTAGAGTTATGGATCCGGACTCGAAAAATGGCCTAATGACTGATAAATGGGATTCCGGTTCCGAAATTGATTAGCAATTGGCACGAGATAATTAGAGTTATGATTTTAGGATTTGTTATTCATAGTCATTGCGGAATTGAGAGAAATTTAGAATAAGGATTGGATTTTCAGACTTTAAGAATTGAGCATGTGGCAAATGAATTGCCAAACATGCCCTTAGCTTCAAATCCCTTATATAAAAACCCTAACCTTTGAATTTGGCTTCCCACGACATTCTTGCCATTGAAAGAAGATTTTCACCTTCGTTCTTCTCTTCTCCTTCGTGATCCATCATCTTTGCTTTCTGTTTCCATTTTCTT
>JANZLF010000003.1:22878116-22890366 GCA_026546835.1 Erythroxylum foetidum
CCGCCATGATCCCATCAGCTTAATTCAATTAAGGGTGACTTGATCGATTCCATGTATTGTGTGCACTTAAAGTTGTTAGATCATCAAGTCGTAACATGGGCCAAGTGGGAGAATGTTAGATTATTTAATATCCCGTGTAATTTATTGATTGAGTCCTATGAAATGCACCCGAGATAATGGTTATCGGGTATTACTCGACTGGGTCTCAAATGAGTCATAGACCCTTTTCCTCTCTCTTCTAAGTCCGAAAGACATGTCCTTTGGTAATGATATATAAGTTGCAAAACTTATGAAATGAATTGATTCTTAACCATTGAGAAAATCAGAACGAAAGAAGACGAGAGGAAATAAAAGCGTTTAACGAAAACGACATCTCACGACAAATGATATGAATACGAGTACGCAAAAACGAATCGATCCTATAATTAGTTTTACACTTCATAACCATGTGTTCCTAAATCTGTCATTTATACATAACATAATGACAAGCACCAACTTCTCTAGCATACATATATTTCCGCCGTAAACAGAAGCCATTTCTACTAATTTTTTAATCTTTTCAACGCCACTCCGACGAAAGCTTGCGCTTGTTCACCACAGAACGATTGGTGTTTGATGAACCAGCACACTTCTCACAAGCTCATCAAAGATAATAATCACCTAGTGACGCCACTACGTAACTGAAAAAATAAAATATTGTATTTAACAATAAATTGATGAGTCCCTAATCCAAGGGTAAAAAAAAAATCAAAACCGATTTGGTTTAGCCAGAAATGATACCAAATAAGCCCAGCTCACCTGAACCAGAACGCTAGTTACGCCGCCACTGGCCGATCAACCCCGTTCAAAACAATCCCAATAGCGAAAAAGCACCAAAACAAATTGATTCAACAGATGCCAATAACACTCGCTTCCAAATCTGATGGGTTGTAGATGTAAAAGGGACAAGAAGGTGACGTGGTTCATAGCTACTGGTGAGCGACTGCGAGCTTCCGATTCTGCACTTGCACAGTGCAATGTCACAGTAGAGACTTATTTTACCGTTTCATTGGCGCGGGTCAGTTAGTTTGTACTTTTTATATGACAAATATGTTTTTTAAGATAAATTTCACCCTACATATCTAGACATTATAGAAAAGTAATAATTTTTTGTTATATGAGTATAGTGTATAACTATGCCTAAAAATATAAACACAAATTATCATATAATTGAATTCCAAAAATATAAACACAAATTATCTTTCAATGTGCTTATAATTTTGAGACTTATGTCTTTAAAGGACTGGTCCAATTAACAAAATTATATTATATATATTCCAGGAAACTTATATCATTTAACGTATATCACCTACTTCTACATCATTGATCAGGCGCTTAAAGGCTTGCTTATTAGTATATAAATTGTGAACATTAAAAAAAATAAAAAGGATAGTTGGGAAGTGACACCTTGTTCCTGCCAGCAACGAAGACTGGATTTTATTATTCCGTGCATCCATAAAGTTAGGTTGAGATTTTCTGACTAACCCCTCCGCCCTTTGGGTTCGGGTTCTCCGCAGGAAATATCGTCAGGATACTCCTCACTTGCCCCAAACTATAGCACGGTCTCGGGCCTCTGTGGTTTGGCGAGGCATGTCAGCAGCCTGGCCGCTCGTTCGTCAGGGTAGCAGATGGGTTCTGGGGAATGGCCGCCACATTTTCTTCTGGCTCGATAACTGGGTAGCGGGTTGGGGCCCACTGGTTCACATGGCAACCATGCCTATATCGGAATCCATTCTGTACGTTACGGTGGCCGATTTTATGGACCGGCCTGGCTCTTGGCTCTGGTCTGAGTTCCAGCAGTATCTCCCTTCTACTGTTTGTTTAGACCTCGCCGCCCTTTGGCCCACGCTTGAGGAGGGGGCGAACGATAGGTTACTTTGGGGGCCCACCGCCCACGGGCGGTTCACGGTGACGTCAGCTTATGAGTTACTGACTTGGTCGGGGGGTCGTGTGGCTCCCATGATCTGGGAGATTATTTGGAAGTGGGCGGGTCTCCAGCGGATCTGGTCCTTCCTGTGGTTGTTGGTATAATGGAAACTTCTCACGAACCGGATGCGAGTCGCCCGTCACCTCACCATGGATAGTAGCTGCCATTATTGTGGGCAAGAAGAGACCTCTCTGTATGTTGTGCGGGATTGCCCTCAGGTGCAAACTGTTTGGCGTCAATTTCCCCAGGAGGCGCTCGGTACTGTCTTCTTTCACCAGGATGAAGGCTCTTGGGTCCTGTCTAACCTCCTTAACGTGCTCCCCATTTCCCAGGTCGCATGGTCTCTTATTTATGGGGTAGCATGTTGGTGCTTATGGACCTGGCATAACAAATGTCTTTTTGAGCCGGGCTTTGTTTGGCAGGAGGTTGGGACTCGAGTGGTTCTGGACCACGTGGGGTGGATTTCTCGTGCTTGGAGCATGGAGATGTATGTGTTCCCCGACCTCACCAGGCCGGTGGGGAGTCTTGTGGGTTGGACGAAGCCCAGGGCGGGTTGGGTGAAATTGAATTCGGATGGTGCCGTCACATTCGGGTCCGATCAGGCTTCGGCAGGTGGTTTAATTCGTAATCCGCAGGGGCACTGGTGTGGTGGGTTCCAACATCGCATCGGACAATGTTCCCCTCTCACTGCCGAGCTACAGGGGCTTCACTCCGGTCTTTCTTTGGCTTGGGAGTTGGGTTATCGTCGTCTCATCGTGGAAGTCGACTCGTTAGAAGTCATTAACATCCTGTCTTCCTCTCAGTCTGTTCTGACGGAGGATCTTTTGTTGGTTGCAGGTATCCGCGAGTTCTTATCCCGGGCTTGGGAGGTTGATCTTCAACATGTCGTGCGTAAGGGGAACCAGTGTGCCGACCTGCTAGCGGCTTGTGCCACCTTGTTATGTCCGGGCTTGCACCTTCTCCGGGAGCCTCCAGTGGCACTCCACGAGCTTCTCCATCATGATGCGCGTGGGGTTTTGTATTTTCGCCATATGGCCTAATTTGTGCTTTGTTTCCCATTTGTAATAATAAAAAAATGTCCTTGCTTGTTGCAAATTATAAAATTATTACCCACGAGCTTTAAGCTCACCCCTACTTTCCTTCCCATAAGTAGGTGATGAGCAAGAGATTGAGTAGTCAAGGGTCAAAGCATCACTTCACTTTTGAAATATTGTTGAATTTTAGGCAAATCTTATAAACCAAGGATTTAGTTGCATTTTGAGCAATCTATTGTTCATATATCTTTTATATTTTTTTGAAACATTGATGTATTGGGACTTGAAATGCCCACTAAAGCTTTGTAAAAAAAAACTACGATCTTTTGATACTAATGGTTTATGATTTTGTTTTCGTCCATGATTCTCAAGGTTGCATAAGGGGAAAATTCGTATACTGGCTTTAGGGAAATTTTTGGGTTGATTTGGGCTGATTTAGGTTAAGTTATCCCTAAAAAGTTGTAGGTCTTTCTTTTATCTTTCCAACAGTATATAGCACTAAATTTTTAGACATCTACGTCAAAAGTTATGGTCCATATGAGGGGAGATGCTCTGGAGAGTGTAGAAAGTGATTTAGAATAGTCTTAGTTTGACTTTTGCTTCGCCTTAGTTTGACCTCTGCATCGTCTTAGCTTGACTTTTGCTTCGTCTTTGCTTGACTTTTGCTTCGTCTTAGTTTGACTTTTGCTTCGTCTTAGTTTGACTTTTGCTTCGTCTTAGTTTGGCTTCTACTTCGTCTTAGTTTGACTTTTGCTTCGTCTTAGTTTGACTTCTGCATCGTCTTAGTTTGCTTCGTCTTAGTTTAACTTCTGCTTCGTGTTAGTTTGCTTCGTCTTAATTTGACCTTCTTAGATTGACTTCTGCTTCGTCTTAGATTGCTTCGTCTTAGTTTGACCGTCTTAGTTTGACTTTCTACATTGTCTCAGATTGTATTGTCATCTTCTGTTCCATTTTTGATCCTTTTAGAGGCTAAATCTCACTTTGAGTTCTTATAAAAGTTGTAGATCTCGAAGTCTTCTTTCAAACTGTCCAAACATGAAATCAATCCGACCTATTTCGGAAAAGTTATGGCATTTGCGCCAAGATAGGTACAAAATGATTGATGGTATAAACCATAGTTTTAAAAACCGGACCGGACCGACCGGTGACCGGTCGGCTATCCGGTCTGGTTTACCCTTTAAAACCGGTTCTCAATTGAACCAGTGAGAACCGGTCCGACCACTGGTTCAATAATTTTTTGTTCTTTGTTTTTTGTTTTTATTTTTTTGGTATTTTTTTTAATATTATTAATATTATATATAATTAAATATAATTATTGCATAATTATGACATCATACCGGTTCGACTGGTGGTTGAACCGGTTAAACTGGTCAAACCGGTGATCAATAAAGCCTCCAGTTCGATGACCGGTCCGGGTTTCAAAACATTGGTATAAACATATTCAATTCTTTCGGGTATAACTTCCTCATCCGACCTCTAAATGAAGTGATTCTTGAAGCAAAGGATTCCTAACATCTTTCATTGTCTCTCTATGAAAATTTGTATCTTTTGGAGTTGTTTTGAGAAAGTTTGCATTAGAGTAAGTGAGAGGTTGGTTGGGAAAGCATGATTGAGGTATGAAGCTGTAAAACTCCGCTTGAGAAGATTCTTGCTTCAAAACAAACTAGAGAATTAGAGCTACCATTTCTTTGAAGAAGTCTAGTTGTATTTTGGGTGATTGACTGGTGTGGGCACACCAACCGTGTGGAATGATGGCAAACAACCCTGTAGGGTGATAAACACAAGGTTTATGACTCTAGTTGTTAGGCTCCGAAAATGGGGTCCAATATATTTTGGTATCAGAGCGACTAAGTTTGGGTCCAAGTTTGGGAATAGGTTTTGGAGTATCCTAAGTATGAAATGGGTAGCTTAAGACATGAAAGTTTTAATCTGTTTCTCATGATTTGAAATTGTTTTATACGATTTGAACAGTTTTTCATACTTTGAAATTTGTTTTGTATACACTAAAGATTTTCAATAATTTTTTATTGAAGGAGTGAAAAATGCCGCTCCGAAGAAGAACTCGAGGAGCTCTAACTCAATCTGGCTCTCGCCAAGGGAGTACCGATGAATCTTATATCCTGCAAGATGTTGGGACACACCTTGCTCCTGATTTTGAGGCACCTAGTGCGCAGCATGAGATGCCTCCACCGCCTCCTTCTATGCCTCAAACAAACCCCATGGATCCGCGGTTCTTCCAAGCCTTTGCTCATACTTTCACGTACGCCATGAGCCAAGGGTCTCAGGTTTCGATGCAAGCTCTGGTGGAAAGAAGTGGGCAGTATGATAAGCTCCACAAGTATGAGGCTGTGGATTTTAGTGGAACTACAAATCCAGAAAAGGTCGAAGCATAGTTGAAGAGGATTGAGAGGGTCCTGATTTAGATAAAGTGCTCAGATGAAGAGAAACTGGATTATGCAGTGAGCTTACTACAGGAGGATGCACTTCATTGGTGGGAGTCAGTGCTCCATAGTCACGATGTGCCTCCAGGGCTGACGTGGAGAGACTTTCTACAAGCTTTCAGAAGGAAATACTTCTTGAGGGTCTATATCCAAGAGAAGGCCAGGAAGTTTCTGAATCTCATACAAAGAGACCTGAGTGTGAGTGAATATGAACTGAGGTTCACCCAGCTATCACAGTATGCGACCAATATTGTTGCTAGTGAGGAAGATAAGTGTCGCAAGTTTGAGGGAGGACTGCATTTGGGGATCAAGGAGAAAGTCCTGATCCATAATTTCTGTGACTATCAACAATTGGTAGATGCTGCACTCCAGGCTAAGAAGCTGGAAAATATCATAAATGAAGTGAGAAGGAAGAGAAAGAACAGGGAGCAGTCTACTAAAAAGGTGATGAGTACTCTAAGGCATGAAAGGAGTACAAGGAGTTACCATACTCAGAGTAAAGTGGGAAGCAGTGGTGTGGGAAGCAGTGGTCCTATCAAGAACAAGCAGGCAAGAGTAGTCTCTGGACAAGCCTCGAGTGTAGGAGGCACTGGAAGGACAGGGAGGAGCAAATACACAAACCCTCAATGTGAGCATTGTGGGAAGCTTTACAAGGGAGAATGCTTTAAGCTACTTAGAGCATGTTTCCGATGCGGAGAGAAGGGACACTTGATCAAAGACTGCCCCTAAGTAACAAGGCAAGAGGGGTTCCAAATGCAAGCCCCAAGGAATGCAGAAACCGTGGAAACCAGGCCAGTCACAGAGGTGGGTAGCTTTGGTGTAACACCCCATATTAGGGGTTAGGATATTAAGAAAATTCAGTACATTTTATGCTTTGCATATGTGAATATTTGCTTATTTGTGCATAAGCATTTTGGACATATACAATAATTGTACATGCATTCATGACATTTTTCATTTATAAATGCAATTAAAAAGGTGAATTGTGGATTATTTACGTTAAAAATTTATTTGGATGGTGTTATTATTATTTTGAAATTTTTGGTGAATTTTAGAAATTTTCAAAAAATTTGGTATATTTTGGATATTTTAACATTATTGGTGAATTATTTTTGAGCTAAAATTTTATTTGGAGAGTCATATTATTGTTTTGAAATTTTTGGTGAATTTTATAAATTTTCAAAAAAATTTGGGATATTTTGGACCAATTATATAATGACTCATGGCATTAATGGGCAGATAGCAAATGGTGAATTAGTTGTGACAGATGGCTTGAAAGTATGAAGACACGTGAATGACATGCATGATATACACGTAGTCTGATGTTTTGTCTTAGGAATTTGTCTTTGTAACTTATGTTCTTCACTGTTCTTCTTCTTCACCGAGTAACAAACTATTATGTTCTCAGTACCTTGGATTTATTTTTATTGATGGAAATAAAAGCTGAAACAAGTAAGTAACTTGATGATATTTTATGGTGTAGAAATATACATGCATGCATGGGTTTTAGAATGGTGGTTACGGTGATGCACTGTTCATGTATGAAGTGTTAACAGGGATGAGTTGAATGAGTTTGGATTTAAGGGACAAGTTTAAATGATGCAGTGTTAAGGGCAAATATATGTAAATGCAAAGTTATGTTGAAATGAGGTTTTTGCGGTAAATGGGTAAGTAAAAAAAAAAGATGAGAGTGCTGGAAGTTGGTGTTTCACGAAATATGCTCTATTTTTGGTGTTAGTATGAAATCCTATATTTTGATTGGTTATGGATGCTTTTGAACTATTATAGGAATTAATAAAGTGAAATGTGTTAAAGAACTTAAAGAGTTGTGCATCTGATGATAGTATAAGAATTAGAAAAAAAAAAGTTATGCATCTGACGATAGTTTGAGAGGGAAAATTACAGTAGTGTGAGAAAGTAAAAATGAGGGCTTGAATTTGTGATGTTTGAGGTTTAGGATTGTTTTTGAATCATTTGGAAGTTTCAGTGAGTATATACAAGCATAATACACAATTTAGAAGTGATTAAGTTGGAAAAGGAATGAGGAAAAAAATTGGGTTTGGTGAAGAAGATGAAGATTTACGTGCTAGAGAGAGAAAAATGTGGTAGATGCATGTATGGGTTAAAAACTAGAGTTTTTCATTGAACAACCTTCAGTTTTTTTGCCTTTAAATTCTGCATTTGAACTCCAAATGACTTGAAACTTGGACCAATGGATTCCTAAGACATTTTTCTTTCTCTCCATAAAAATTTAGAGTCATCTGAATTGATTTGAAAGTGATTGATAGGATGAAAGTGTGGAAGTCTACTGGAATGTTATGAATTGGAAATTTTCATAATCATGCTTCGGTTTTCAAATTATAACTTGAGTTTTAGATTTCTGAATGAGTTTATTTTTTATTCATATTAAACTAGAGACATATTTCTACAACTTTTGTGAAGAGGTTGAATTTTAATTTTGTCTCTAAGATTTTCAAAATTGGCATGTAATTTAGTTGTAGCTTAAGCTGAAGCACTGTCAGGGACAGAAATCAAATCCTGTGGTTATTGAATAAACTGTATTGATGTAGGCAGAATTAGGCTGAGTTGTCTTCACCAAAGTTGTAGCTTATTCTCTTAGCTTTAAATTGTATACAGTTTGTAATTTTTGGATATCTGAGCTGAAAAATATGAGTTGTGCAATTAGAGGGTATGATCATGTACTAGCTAAAAGTTCAAATGTGTATAGTCTGTAGTATTTGATGCATATCTCATTGAATACTGAATCAAATTCGATGATCTTGGAGTCATTAGAAATTTAAGACATTGGAGAACAACTTTCCAGAAGGAAGTTTTACCTTATCAGATTAATTATGCAAAGTTGACCCGAAATCATATGGGTAGAAAATCTGAAGTGGTCAATTAGGTTATGAAATTGATTTCACATTGTTTTATTTTGGTCCAAATTATAAGTACCAAATGATATTAATGAGTGATTTGATATCTGATTGATTTGATGATGAAAATTACAATAAGATACCTGGAATTGTCATTGAACATGCATTGTGCATACTTTCTATACATTGATGTGCATAAAAGAACATTTGTACATTTGTTCAAAAATGTAATATTTGTGAATGTGTTGTGTATGTTTTAGAGGAGCACATTGGACATCAGTTGGACATTGTCGGACCATCCAGGCAATAGCTTCTTGGACTGTACTGTGAGTCAACCTAGATGATTTCCTAGAATTGATTTGATTTTAATTTAATTTAATTTATTACACTTCCAATATTATTGAACTGTTTGTGAGTTGTTTCTGGATTCCGGACCTGAGGTTCAAGGAGTTTAATAGTTGGGCATGTATTGGGAGTGTTTTGATTTGATATGAATTTGACGAATTTAATTTGAATTATTAAAATTCCAATATTATTGAACTATTTGTGAGTTATTTTTGGATTTCAGACCTGAGGTCCAAGGAGTTTAATAGTTGGGCATATATTGGGAGTGTTTTGATTTGATATGAATTTTGACATTTGATTCTTAACGAAAGTTGAATGTCGGAGTTAGGTCCGATAATTGTGAAATCTTGCCTGAGTATTTGTATAAGATTATGATATATGAGATTTTCTGAAATTGTTGCATTTCGTAAAATGCATGCTCAGATAAAGATGTTGTGACTTGAGTTGTCAGTATGAAGCACTTCCACATAGAGCTTTGCTTTGTGATTTCTGATTTTGCGCGTAGAGCTATACTCCGTGATTTTATTTGACTGAGCCCTATAGGTCGGTATTTGTATAAGTTTGTGATAGGCACTTGGTCACAACAATAAGAAAGAATGTGAGTCTAATGTATATAACATTATAAGATTGAAATTTATTGAAAGATTTGCAAAGTTGAATGAGTGACAAATTGATGTGATTTATTTGCTATACTTAGTAATGTGAACTGTGTGATCTTATGATATACCATGTTGTGTGAACATCTAGAGTGTGTTTATGATCTGAATGGGTGTCTGTAAAATATGTATTATGTGTATATGGTCTTTTGAAATCATCAATGATGGTTCACTCATTGAGTTCACAAAACTCATAAAAATTGCAACGTGATTTTTTAGGTACGAGACAGGAGACCTAGTTCTTAAACAGGACTAAAGGACCCTTTGGATTTTGTTATAGCTCAGAGGTCTGTCAGCTGGCTCCAAGAGTGTTGTGTCTTGTATTTTGTTGTTTTTTTAGAATCTGTATGAGGTTTTGTAAATATTTTTCTAAAGGAAATATTGTAAATTTTTTTGGATTAATATAATGAATGGTTTTAAAATTTGGTGACTTCTGATTATGTTAGATGATGCCATGTGTAAGTTGGTTTTGCTTTTGCTCTAACATGTCATTATCATAGGATATGTACTTGAATATGCTTGAATGTTGGGTATGTACCTTGTGGTAGTGGGATGTTGCAATAACACTATGCAATATCATGTTGTTAAATAGTTTTCTAGCCAAGCAAGCACACATTTTCTTCTAACTTGAACAGTTTTATAGAACTCCGAGCGGCATCGATCAGAATTGAACAATTGTTGAAAGATGATCAGGCAGAGAACAAGCAGGAGGTTAGAGGTAAGAGGCAAGATGAGTCTCAGGCTGATTCTGGCAGAAGCTTCAGAAAGTGTCAGAACAGATTATCTCGATTCCAGTCTAGATCGAGACAACCTGGATCTCGAGGAAGAGGTAGATTTGTTCAGTCTGAGGGAGATAGAGGACAGATGCCTACCAATCAATCACACCAATTGCCTGAATGTGAGCACTGTGGTAAAAAGCACGGGGGTGAGTGTTGGCAGATAGTAGGAGCATGTTTTCGATGTGGCTTATATGAGCATTAGATCAAAGATTACCCTGAGATGTTGGAAACACAATCTGGAGCTAGGGGATGAACTATGAATGAGATTACAGTTCAGTAGAGTCGAGCTGGCAAACCTGCACAGAGAGGCAAAGGTAGAGGTAGGACTCAGTCAGCAGGGCGCAATGTCAGAACTGAGGTGAGGAGCAACCAACCGCAATCTCAGGCCAGAGTCTACGCCATTACCAGACAGGAGGCATAGGACTCCCCAGATGTGGTAGCAGGTCTGTTGAATATTTTTAATTTTGAGACATATGCATTGGTAGATTCATGATTTACCCATTCATTCATCACCCCACATCTGGCATCTAGATTGCATTGTGAGCGAGAGATACTGAAATGTGGGTTGGTAGTGAGCACTTCAATGGGTAGTACAACAGTGATCGGTGAGATATGTAAAAAATGTATAGTTCGAATTGATCAGGCAAAACTAGAAGCTGATTTGATCATTTTTTAACTAAAAGAGATAGACCTCATCTTAGGCATGGACTGACTCATTGCTCTAGGGCAGTGATGAATTGCTATACTAAGGAGGTAGTGCTTAAATTCTCTAATCAGCTAAGAGTGGTGTTTCGAGGAGTTAGTCAGGCAGTGCCAGCTCAACTAATTTCATTTCTGAGTGCTATAAGGTTGATCCGAGGAGGATGTGAGACTTATCTGACCCACGTGGTGGATACTCAGAATGAATAAACCATTCAGGACATTCCAGTTGTTAGGAAATTTTTGGATATATTTTTGGCTAAACTACCGAGATTACCCCCAGATAGGGAGACAAAGTTCACTATTGATATTGTCCCAGGTGTCGCTCCTATATCAATTCCTCCATATAGAATGGCGCTTGTTGAACTGAAGGAACTGAAAACTCAGTTACAGGAGTTGTTAGATAAAGGTTTCATTATGCCTAGTGTGTCACCTTGGGGAGCTCCGGTATTGTTTGTAAAGAAGAAGGATGACACTCTGAGATTGTGCATTGATTATCGGCAGTTAAATAGGATAATAGTTAAGAATAAATATCCACTGCCGAGGATTGATGATTTGTTTGACTAGTTACAGGGAGCTAAGGTGTTCACAAAGTTAGACTTGAGATCGGGATATTATCAGCTGAGGATAGCTGAGGTAGATGTTCCCAAGAGTGCATTTAGAGCCAGATATGGGCACTTTGAGTTTTTGGTAATGCCATTTGGATTAACTAATGCTCCGGCAGCTTTTATGGCATTGATGATTAAGGTATTTCAACCTTATTTAGATCAATTTGTAATTGTTTTTATTGATGACATTTTGGTTTACTCGAGGTGTAGCGAATATCATGTGGCACATATGAGATTGGTTCTTCAGACAATGAGGGAGAAACAGTTATATGCCAAGTTCAGCAAATGCGAATTTTGACTTGATCGAGTAATATTTCTGGGTCACATCGTGTCTGGACAGGGCATTCAGGTGGACCCAAAGAAAATAGAAGCAGTAATGAAGTGGGAGGCTCCGAAGAATGTTTCTGAGATTCGGAGTTTCCTTAGATTAGCTGGGTATTACAGAAGGTTTGTCGAGGGGTTTTCACTGATTTCGACCCCTTTGACAAAAGTTCTGAGAAAGAATGTGCCTTTTAGATGGAGTGATGATTGTCAGAGGTATTTTGAGGAGCTAAAGCATCAGTTAAATTCAACACCTATGTTAGCTATCCCATCAGGCTCTGGAGGTTATGTTGCGTACAACGATGCATCGCATCAAGGTTTAGGATGTGTACTAATGAAAAATGGTAAAGTAATAACATATACATCGAGACAATTGAGGCCCCATGAATTTAATTATCCAGTTCATAATCTGGAACTTGCTGCAGTAGTATTTGCTTTGAAAATTTAGAGACACTATCTGTACGGAGAAACTTTTCAGGTGTTCACTGATCACAAAAGTTTGAAATATCTGTTGAGCCAGAAAGA
>JANZLF010000003.1:22905116-22916456 GCA_026546835.1 Erythroxylum foetidum
GAAGATTCTAGACTTATCACTTGCCAACTTGCACAAGTTGCAAGAAGCTTCTAGATTTGCAAGTTGCCCACTTGCAATATTTTTCTAGATTTTTCTTTTTCTTTTACAATTCTAGAATTTTCCTAAATTTAGAATTTTCTACAAGTCTCTAAGAAATTTGTTGGTGATTTCTTAACATATCAACATGTAAGAAACTCGTGGAGTGTATACCTAGGCAGCAATTTGTGAGGAGAACATCCTGAGCAATAATGTCAATGAATTTATTAGCCCAGGGAGAGCAGTAGAACCTTAGTCTGGCATAAGACGTACAGAGAAACATGGAACTCTATGTGGCAACCTGAGTTTGGACTTAAGCGCCATCGCCATCTACACCGACAATTTTTCGTTAATTTCTCTAGATCTCCGTACCCAGAAGCAGGAGAAAACGTTGATGACTTGAATTGCGCTCTGATATTGCAGCTGCTGCGGTTCTGGGGATACAAGCCCCATTTCTAATGGCTGTCATTCGAGATCAGAATTAGAGAAAAGAAAATAAGAGTGAAATTGTGAAATCAATCGAATTAGGGATTTGTTGCAGGAATTAATGAGGAAGACGAGTGGAACGCTTGAAGAAGCTAGGAAAAAACGGCAACGTTCGAGTTATTACGTATCGTTTAAATAAAAACTACAACATTATTATCGTTTAACCTGCTAAAACAACGGCTAGTACAGTGAATAAAACAAGTTCGATATTTTATTCCTTTTGATATTCTCCCAAGATCTGGATACCTATCTCTCTTTTCTTTCTTCTTATTCATATTATTTCATCAAATCAAAGAAAGCAAGAGATGTTTTAAATGCTTATATATGAACATATGTGTCATTTATAACACACAAATTCAAAAAACACACAATACTCACACCAACGTTCATATATAAGCATTTAAACGAAGACTTGAACTAGTCACAATAACTTTTCAACAATTAGGAATTTCACTCATACAAGTAAAAAATAAGCATTTAAATGAAGACTTGAACTAGTCACAATAACTTGTCAACAATTAGGAATTTCACTCATACAAGTAAAAACACCAGGGGCATATAATCACTTATAAAAACTTCAAGAAGAGTTTGTTTATATAATGGCACATTGACCATATGGATTCTAAGTAACATAATTCATAACATGTGATGCCCTAACCAATCCGTCTAAATACATATGAAGATCACCTTCCAACCTTGTCCGCAGCACCTCCAACCCCCTCTTCTCCCCCCATATAAGAATAAAGAAACAAGATAAGATTGAAGCACTTATAAGTAGTTAAATAGTATAACTTAATAATAGAAAAATAATAATCATTAGAGTATCTCACCTAAGGTAGAATTGTTATTATCTTAATATTAGTAAGAGTCAGGAAACACTTCAACTCCATACATAAAAAAGAGAGAGGTTAGATATATAAATAGAAAGGTGTAAAATCATGAAACAAAGAAAGCAATTATGCACCTATAATAAAGATAAAAGGTAAATAGTAAATTTATATGATAGATTATGTAAAGTAAAATACAAAGCCTAACAAAATAAATTTTTTATTTTTCTCTGGTTGACCTAACATTATAAAAACCTTATCTAAAGTTAAGCAAGAACCAAAAATAATAGGACATAAAATAAAGAAAGAATGGTAACGGTATTTTTTTTGTATTTCTTATCATAATCTCAACTTTAGTAAGAATATACCCAATAAATACATTTTTTTCACTCTATCTTAAGTTTTTTCTCTTCAAATTTCACTTGCTTATCATAGACAATTATTGGGATAACACAAATATCAATTATGAAATAGTAGGTATTTGAATGGAAAATAGTTGGGTATTTGATACTTGATAAAAGATACTATGATAAGTGGATGGAAAATGTTAGGTATTTGAGAGTGGAAGGGATAAAAAAGCTAAAATGTAAGAGAAAACTTAAATTAAACATTAAAACAGATAGAAATGTTACATCCATCTAAAAAAATAACAAATGGAAGAGGCAGTGAGTTAATATATATTAGAGGAAAAAGATAATTTATCAAATATTTTAAACTAAAATAGGCAACTTAGTGGAAGTCATAACTTTTGATCTATGTAATAACTGTTTAATCTAAATTATGGTTATTCTAGTCAATTTATCATTATATCTAAGTGAATAAAAAAGAATATTATCAATACTACATATGAAGAGGACCATCATAACTTATAAAGAATACCCTTTATACATAGTATACCATAATTCAATGTAAAAACTATCATCATGCCATACAAATAAGTATCATCTTTACTTTAATATGTTAATAACACAATTGATAGCAAACAATACCATAATAATAAGTAAAGAGTATCATGAATTTATACAAACTCTACCATGAGTGTATATAAAAATCACCATTGCACTATATAAATAAGTACCACCTTTACTTTAATATATTAATACTACAATTGAGTACAAAGAATACCATCATAACTTATAAAGATTACTATGACTCTATAGAAATTCTACTATAAATCTATAGAAGAAATATCATCATAATATATAAATGAGTACTATCATTACTTTAAATTTTCAATACTGTAACTAAGTATAAAGAACACCATAATAACATATAAAGACACGTTGACTCCACCATTATACACCATGATTATATATAAAAATATCATCGCACTATACAAATGAGTATCATTATTACTTTAATATGTCAATAACATAATAGAGTACTAAGAATATCATCACAATATATAAAGAATAACATGAAACCATACAAATTATACAATAATTCCTTATAAAAGATATTATTACACTATACAAATAAGTATCAACTTTAATTTAATACATTTATACCATAATTAAGTATAAATAGTATCAACATAATATCTAGAGAATACCATAACCACAACTTTATATAAAAGTACCATGACACTATACAAATGAATACTATCTTTAATATGTCAATACCACATCTAAGTATAAAGAATACCATCACGACATATAAAAAAACCATAACTTTTGCAACAAATAACATTTCACTATAATCAAAGAACAATTTTAGTATAATGTTGAAATACTATTTTTTTTAGTTCACACAAATGTTTGTTATATGATCCTAAGTAGATTGACTTCTATGTTATTTTTCAATTCCACTTATCACATATTCATTTTTTAGTTATGCAAAAGTAGCATGCATTAATTCATTGTCAAAAATGGTTAATCTTTTGTGAAATGTTGTATATGTTTTTTTAACATTTAAACTGCTCTAAAGCAATCATAGTGGAGTAAATGTACTAAATTTCAAAGTAAAAAGATTTTCCTGGTGAATTTCGAAGTGCAAAAGATCACAAGATCATCAACATGATCTCACAACACTAAAGACAAATTTAAACATCTCACCACGTGAGATGATGTTATCAAATTGGTCGGGTCGGTCGTGTTGGGCCCGAACCCAGTTACAACAACTCGTGGGCCGATTGGTCCATTCCTCAATCAGCCTTATACCTATTGGTTATGCCAAGTCCAGGTTCATTCCACGATCTCCACGGCCTATTAGCAGGTGAGAGTCTCCCATTCACACGTAAAGACTTAAATCTAGCTACAGCCCCATATATAAGGTATAATTCTGCCATAACAGAGGTACGCATGATCCTAACCCTAGTTTTCTCTGCTTACAGCAATCCCACCTTCACAAAGAGACTGACTTGAGCGTCGGAGGGGCTTATCGGGAAACAACCCCCGACGTGCCTTCTTTGTTTTGCAGGAATCTTCAAGCCAGAATTCACATATTTAGCAATCAGCTTCATGGATCCAAACGACAGCGTTCAGCCTCGCCAGAATCCGGCAGAACCAGACTCTAATGTTTTGGAATGTTTAAGTTGAATCATCACATTTGCAAAATGTTCAAATCAGATCATGATTGGACATATAACCAAATGGAGTTTGGCTCCGTCAGTTAAAAGTCACGTGACAACATTTTTTTCAACGTATAATATTTTTAAAAATTTTATAAAAAAGACTCATTTACACTTAAACTTGCTTTTAAATGAAAGTGGGATAAAAAAATTCCACGTCGTGAGTGCGAATCCCATCCCACTTTCATTCAAACATATCATACAGAAGTCGACTTTCTCATTGCAGTTTCTACACCAAGCACTCGTAGTAAGGGATCATGACAAAAAAATATGATTCAATACCAACTTGGTTTGATAATAGAATGAAAAAATTGTTATGATTTGTCTCTAGGTGAAGTAACATCTAAGAAACTAGACCAAGGCACATGCGTCTTTGCCGTCTCAGGCTCTAGCAAGCGGTGTGTGCTGGAGAAACATGTAAGGTAAAGTGGAAGAGAAGTGTATGTATACTTGTTGTATGTTAGAGGTCGAAGTTGATAGGTTGAAGAACTGGATCGAAATTGACGAATTTATCAGATCATGCAGGCTCAAGAGAGAATCAGTTTAAATCTCCTCAAACTTACTTCTTGAATCAGGCTTCACTTGCCATCTTTGCTCTTATTAGTGCTATGACAGTTGTCCTAATGTCGTTAATCTTTAATCTCGATGCAGGAGAAGGTAAAACACAACACAATACCATCACCTTCTTGTCCTCCTTCTCCTCCCCCTTCTTCTTCTTTAGCTCTATCAAGTTCATGTAAGTCAAATTGATCTGATGAACATTTTCCAGGTTCCTTGTGGGTGTTGTCTTACCCAAATTATACGGGGCTCAAGAGGGAAGTGCACATAGAGAATTGGTGGCGGTATGGTGTTGCACAAGCTTTATGAACAATTCATGACTAAGCCAATAAATGCCATTAGAATTCATATAGTTATCTTTTGTGACAAACTTGCACTAAAACCAACTGACATTGACAGCTAGTGATGTAGTTGGTAGCTAGTTTCCACATTTACAAATGTTACAATTCTTTTTAGATTGTCTAATTTATTGGTTTGTACATTACCTAATTGAGAATCTCTTGTAAGACGATTTAATTTTTTAGCCTTTTATGGCTTAATTAAAATTTTCAATTTCAAAAAAATATTTAGCAATATTTAGTGTTAACTGGTGGGAGATAGTTATTATAATAATATTAATCCAAGCTATATTTGACTTACAAATATTGATGGATGCAACCTAGTAGTCCCTTCTAGTAGAATTGTTAAAGGATAGATCTTCAAAATGAAAAACCATTGTCGTTGTCTTTTTCCTTAATAAGATTTCAACTTTTCTCATAATGAATTATTGTCACAACAATACTAGAAGAAAACATGCCCAGAGGAGGTGTTGATCAATTGAAAAGATATGTTAATCTTTAAATTTTTCTTAAGATTAAGTGTGAAGAGAATCATACAATAAGGAGTATGATATATCAATAAAAAACTAATTTTCTCTTTTATAGAGATGTAGATTAAGTATAAACATAGAAAGGATGTCGATGTCGATGTCAAGCATTTTTATCTGGATAAATTTTCATTATGAACCATTAGAATATTGCTCCATTGGGCTTATGTGATAACATTTATGATTGGATGAGATAACTACATATATGAAAAGGATAAGATATGCTAGAGTTTTTTGTTAAGGTGAAAATTGATTAATTACTCTATGATAGTATATCAGTACTTAGGTTAGAGCAGGATGAAAAAATATGATTCTGAAGTAGCTATTAGCTCTATATGAGTCTGAAGTAGCTATTAGCTACCTATAGATACCAATCTTGACTTATAAAAAAAAATGGAATCCAACAAGAAAAAGGTTCAGAAAAGGAGGTTAATGGGAGTCATAAAGGAGCAGACTCATATAACTACAAATACATCTATTGGAATTGAAGAACTATTAGTTGATAAAGTGGCTCCAACAAATGTTATACCCCTTAACCAATCAAGAATTAAATAGAAGATTTCTTAAAGAAGTAATGTAAATGCTCAACTTTTAGAGAGGAATATAACCTCTTTAAATGGAAAGGATAGGATCATTGTCATGCAAGACTCTTTCTCTTAACTGAAAATTAGAAAAGAAAAATCTCTTATTAATGATAATATACCAATGAAATAAGCTAAATGATCATTGAAGGAATAATGTTTTAGGGTGGTATAAGCAAAAGACAATATTACATTGAACTTTGGTAAGGAGGAAGGGATTATTAAGGATTAGGATAACAAAGTTGAGTCGTTTCTAAATATTGTAGATATAAAAGATTAAGACACAAAAGCAACTAGCTTTTTAAATAAGAGTAGTTAGGCTAATTCAACTTTGTATTCAAGGGAGAAGGAGTTAATCTTAGCTACTAAGAGGAAGTATGTAAGGAAAGAAAAGAAAAAGCTTCTTCCTACCCCTAATTTCAATTATAACCTAGAATTTTATATGTTTAACTACTCTAGAAATATCAGGTGATTCGTGAATACCTATTTCAAAAATAAAAACTACTATGATTGACTTTTTATAGGCCAACTAAAGTTGAGGTTTGTATCAGAGGTCTATGGCTCTTTTGGAAAGAATGGTTGTTTCTTTCAAACCACTAATACAATTTCTATAGAAGAATCATTGTAGCTTATGATCATTATAAAGTCAAGATTTCCTTACTTAGCTTAACTACTTAACTAATCCATATTACTCCTAAAATTTCACCTGATCTAACCACCATTTATCTCAATTTTATGTGTGTAGTTAGTTAAGTCTATCAAAGGCTAGCTTTCTAGAGAGACCTGGAAAACATTTATAGTAACCTATTTTCCTCTTATGCTATTTTAGTTGACTTTAATACAACTATGTATACATCTTAATACAAAGCAGTTAATGTAAAACCTAAGAATTATTTTGATGATTTCATAAGTTATTTTAGTCAAGTTGAGGATGGAGACCTGAGGTTTAAAGGGAACTTTGCTACTTAGAGCAACAAACGAGGTCAAAATTAGCTTATTAGAAGAAATTTAGGTGGGGCTTGGGTAAATCAAGAGTGGATAGTTGAATTCCCTAATAGTAAAACAATCTTCTTGAATAACACCACTTTTGACAATCTAACCACTAAGATTCATAACCTTAAAAAAGGAGCTAAAATATTTGGCCTTTTCAAGTTCAATAACTACTTAACCAAGGTAGAGGGATTTCATAAAGCTAGGAATAAAGGTAAGAAGAAATACATTTAAGAAGTTAAGGCACTTAAAACGTTGGGACCTGATCCGGAACCGGATCCCAACCGGAAAACGGAACGAAAGCGGCCAAAACCAAAGCGAAATCAAAGCTGAGAAATTGAATCCGAAGCGGAAAGAACGAACGGATCGGAATTCGAATCGAAAGCAAAAGAGAAAACATAAACAGATTGGATATGAATCAAATTACAAATCGAAAACGAATGGATCGCAAGTGGAAACATAAATCTAAAGTAATCCAAAGCAAATAGAATACAAAAGCGGAATCGAAAGTGAAACGAAATGAAAGCGAATGAACAATTAAAATCAAAGATGAAATACGAATGGAATTATCAAATCAGAAAATGGATCAAAAACGGATCGAAGCAAATAAATGCTTAAACGAACTGAAACATATTTCGACATCCGAGAACAAAGAACAGAGAAACATGATCACGTTGGAAACCCTAAGACAATCCAAATCCGGAATAAATTTTTTTTCTTTTTCTTATAACCATCTTGTTTCAAACTCATGCAAATCCATACAATTTTCCAAAATTTCATCCTTTAATCAATTCTCATTTCATTCTATTCCCATATAACTAATTTTCTTATCAAAAATTGGGCAACACAATGGCTGCTTTTCGTAAAATCCAAAACCTGCAAAGGTTTAAAAACACTTCTATAATCCCAATCAAAATTCAGAATCATCGGACTCTCACGTCCGGAATCCAAAATACCAGCAAACGCAAATCTATACCTAACACTTCCATAATCCTCAATTCAATATACCAATCTCATAATCTAATCTAATTCCCAAATCAATCATAAATATATATATTCCAAAATCATATACAATTTCATATACAAAATAAAAAATCATTTACAATTATAGATCTCAAATCTGTACATAAATTCCTCACTCATATACATCAACGCAATTATACACAAATTCATAACTCTCATACATTCTGACATGATTGCTTGTCATACATTAATGGGCACATACAGACTTTTACAAAACGATACAAAAGCGAACAACACATCTTGACATCCTTTCACTCGATCTCCTGCTTGAATACCTGGAGGTAGGGATGAAAGGGGGGTGAGCACAAAGCTCGTGGATAATATGTTTATAAATTGAAAAATAAGCGAAAACATATTTGTAAAAACCTTTGCCATTTATTTCATATTTCTCAAACTTTTCAAAGCATTGTCAAACAATTTCGATAAATTTTTGGCTGAAAAATCACAATAGTTTATTTCTCAAACTTTTTCACATTTCATGAACAAAGTCCATATTTCTTAAACATTTTCAAAATATGCAATGCATTACACTTAAAAACAAAAACAAAACACATAACACATCAAATGGTCTGGTTCAGTCCAAAACAGAACGTAATGCACATTCCCGCATAGCAGTCCTGTTATTACACCTTCCCGCATCGCGGTCCTGTGTAGTCATGACTTATGGGAGTCCAAGATCGGAACTTCAATGCCTCTAGCAGGTAGCCGGAAGAAGGCTTTTAAAAATAGACAAGGGCACACTTGTCCCACTTATGGGACCTGACCAAACCCACATAACTCATAATCGAAAACTGAAAATTCGGATTGCCCGTAGGCACTTTTCGAAAATCTTAATTTTTCAAATGATGTCGTACTGACACATGCACATTTCGAAGACTTGATTTACAAACGGTGTTGTACTCGACACATGCACATACACAAATCACATCAAAACATATAGCAATTTACATTCAATCTAAATTCATCAAGTTAATCACATATCAATCAAATTCATACCTATGAATGCAATTTATTTATTGAAAACATATTTCAAACATATACATATTCATAATGAACATTTTTCAAATTTGTCAAATAATTCAAAGACCATGAATTTCTTAAATCTTGTAATTTCTTGAAATCATTTCTAAAATAAGAAATTTAATCCTTCGAAATCATAATTTTTCAAACTTTTACATAAACAATAATTTTTCAAAGTCACATGCTTATGCTTAAAATTCAATAAATAAATATACTACCCACCTCGAATCGATGCTAGAAGCTCGTCCTTAGCTTCAATTTGACCATTGCTTCTTTATTTCTTCCGATTTAACATTACCTAAGCCATAATCATCCAAATTCAATCTCATAAATGACATAATCCTCAAATTGTACTTAGAAAACACTAAGTCCACATATATTCAACCTATCTAATTCATAAATTTGTAAAATCCCCAAATCCAAAATTGGGCATAACCCTAATTAATTTCCATCCAAAATTAAACCCATAATACTTATAAATCACCAAAATTGACTTCATAATATACAAACCCACATCATTTTCCATGATTCTAAACCAAAAATTGAAGAACAACTCAAAGCTAAAAACAGTAGCTCTTACCTTCCTCTTATAAATTTTCGGATTCTTCATGGCTATGAAAGGGACTTTCATCAAATTCCATCCTTTTTCCCTTAAAACAACTCAAAATCCATGCTAGATGACCCAAAAATTCGAAACCCTTGTTGCTCCCTTTTTTTCTCTTTCATTTTCTCTCATCCGAAAGTGCTCTCTTCCTCTCATCTCTTCTTCTTTTATTCTTTTGCTCTCTTTCCTTGTAAGGGTCGTGCTCCACTCTTCTTAAATGAAAAATCTTATTGCCATGTCATTAATGATTGATAAAAGACCCTAAAGCCCTTACTTGTATGCCTTTAAAACTTAACACTTAGGTAAACTTCCCAATTTACCCATACACTTTACTTTAAGTCATACTTACTTTCGGATATGTTTCACACTATCAATTTGAAGAAATTTGTCAAAACTTCCTTCCAGATAATTATTCCTCGTTGTATTAATTTCATAATACAGCAAAAATCATCCAATTTGGAGCACTACATCAAAAGTTATGCTCCAAATAGTCCGGACATGCCTTACACTAAATCATTTTCCAGCACGATTATTTCCATCCAAAAATTGGCATTCTTAAAGACAAAATTGAAACTCAAATCCTTCATAACATTTGTAGATATATTTCTCAAGTTTAATCCAAATCAAGAATCACCTCATTCGTATCTCTACAACTCTCGATATCTCCAAATTGCTGAAGTCTATTCAGACCATTACAAAACCGAGACTGAACACTACACCTAACTTCAATCTAGAAATTGAAAGTCTTAGAGGCTTAATTGTCAATCAGCTCCTTAAGATAAATTGTAGATCCATGTCTCTAGTTTAATTTTAAAGAAGAATCAAATCGATCGGAGCTTTACAACTCATGATATTTCTAAAATACCGAATGATGTTTGGACTTTTTATATCGGTTAGCTCACTTTAATCTAGTCGATCTTTCTCCATTTAATGTCAAAATCGATCGATTTGGTATGGAAAGATATAAGAATATCATAGGAATCCAACGCTTCAAAAATCAGGTCGATCGGAGGTCGGATGAAAAAGTTATGGTCAAAAGAAGGAAGAGAGGTTGGTCGGCCGAAAATTGACCTCGCGGGCTGATCAACAGATGCGCGAGCTCCTGCTCGTCTGATCGACTGAGCGGCTGAGCGTGCCCACGCTCGAGCGGCCGCGCAGCGGGCGATCGCTCGTGCGCTCGCCCGAGCGGGCCAAGCAATTGGTCACGCGATCCTGACCTCCTAACTTCTAACCTTCATATCTTTTGACTCCGAACTTCAAATTTTACAAACTTGGTACCGTTGGAAAGATAAAAGATAGATTACCATTTTCAAGAAGGACTCAAAAGCAAGTTCGGTCTCTAAAGGGGTCAAAGGTTTACTCTAAGATGATCGATCGACAAGCTCCTCATAAACAGTACCAAAACTTGTAAACATCATAACTTTTGACCTAGAACTTGAAATTCCACAAACTTGGTGTCAATGGAAAGATAAACGAAAGCTTTAAAATTCCCATGAAGGACTTAAAAATCAATTCCATCTCTAAAGGGGTCAAAAATCTACTTGAAGTTTCTGTCTACCAATACTCTTCCCAGACAGTAGCAGCAACTTGTAAAAATCATAACTTCCTATTTAATAGCCCAAAATTTCCATAATTTACACCAATGGAAAGATCAAAACATAATCTAAAGCTTTCATGAAGAATTTAAGAAAAAATTCAGTCTTATTAGGGTCAAACTTCCAATCAAAGGTACTGCCCACTTAAATGTCATCCTATACCACATCCAAACTTTAAAATTTCAA
>JANZLF010000003.1:22923151-22934932 GCA_026546835.1 Erythroxylum foetidum
TTTGCTTTATACATAGCTAAATGCCAAACATTTCTTATTTAATAGTCCTAGCTTACAAAATGGTTCGGGGTCCAACATGGAAAGCCTCTCAAAAACTTAAGTCTAAAAGGTCATCCACATTTGTCTATAGGCAGGTAACCTTCTATCATGGTTGTGGTAGACTAGCCAAGATTGTGGCCCTCCCTCTATGCTTCTATCATGATCGTGGCATATTGGCCATGATCGTGGCTAGGGATTTTGCCTTAGGTTTCCTCCAATTCTCCTTCATTCTTCGATATTTGCCCTGAAGTACTATTAAATACATCAAGGCAACTTAAACACATAAAATTGAAGCTCAATCATGTGCTTTAACCCAACAAACACACAAAATACATAACAAAATCCTAGCCTAAACATGGACAAAATATTCAATTTAATGACTAAACATATATTAAACTACCCACTAAAATATTATGCAATCTACCACCATCAATTAACAACATATATTTAGTTATTCAAAATTTCATATCAAAATAAGGTAAAAATAAGTTGAACTAGATATAAAGATTCATTGTTTTAGTTTAGATAAGTTTCCTTTTCTTAACCTCTTTAAAATATCTCTCCACCTACTTTGACCGTTTTACCCTTGACAGTTTTCATTTTTGGAAATAAAACTCCTACCTTCGATAAATTTGTCTTTTGAAACAGTGCATTTTATTCAACAACTAAGGTTCTTCATCATACGAAGGCCTCTTGAAGGCTTGAAATATGGAGAAAGAAGGGCCTCCTACCTCTTCTAACCTAAATCTTTAAGATTTTCTAGAGCTCACTAGCATTATAAAAGGGAAAAATATGGAGAATAATTTGCTACAGTGATTAACGAGGAAAGTGTTAGGACTGATTCTAAATTGCTAGAATAGCTAGAAGATGCTTGAAAGCGTAAGCTTAACATTCAGTATAATAAAGGAGAACTCAAGCATTTTCAAAATTTCATGAAGGAAGGAGTGTTAAAACCTCCCATAGAGCTTCTAAGAGCTAGAGCAAATGCATGGTCCTCAGCTTTGGTGGGTTTTTTTAGAATAAAAGGCCAACATTCCCTATTGTTCATACTTGGGTTACTACTAGGTAGGGCTAAATGGCCTTGGAGAAAATAATGTTGATATATCATGGTTCATTCCTTTTCAAATTCTTGATAGAAAGTTACTTAAATAAGATTATTGAACAAGGACTTTGGCACATGGTTGACCAATCTATGTTCATTAAAAAATGGAAGTTAGGTTTATAATTTGACAAAGGTGACATTGATGTATTTCCCTTATGGGTTAACTTTCATAACGTGCCAATTAAGTTTTGGAAAATTGAGGGCTTAAACTACCTTGCTAGCTCACTTGGAAAACCAATTTACATGGATTCTCAAACTGCTAATATGGTAAGAAATTGCCAATTATGAAGCTTAAAGATGATGGAGAACTTAAAAGGATTGAAGTGCCTATAACCTATATATGGAAACCAAACCTATTAAGAAAAAATTGGAAACCAACTAGGAAACTCTTCAAGATAGGTTGGCATGATGAGTTGATGGGGTTAGTTACTCAATAAATAAGTAATAAGCCCAATCAAGCTAGCTTGGAAGACATATAAACAAATATAAATGATGATGTTGTGGTATTGATAAAATCAATCAACTAACTTGTAGAGGTAATCTTGTAAATTCTGAAGTTCAAATAGATAAAGTGGCAACAACTCAGACTAACAAGGAGAATAACTTTAGGAAAGAGATCTTAGTTAAAATTAAAGAATCAACTAACAATTCCAAAAGAAGATCAGCTAGAAGAAAGGGCAAGAACAAATCTGAAGGCGAGCTCCCCTGATGATTTTGGTACGAAATCTTAGAGTTTTTAATGACCCTCTTAAAAAAGCAATGATAAAGGAGATTTTTTTTAAGAAGAAGCCTTGTTTAGTAGGACTTTTGGAAAAAAAAATCACCTCATTTGCTAGGTGTTTCTAAATATTTGGGTGCAAAACAAAAAATTATCTCTAACTACTCTTCATATTACAATGGTAGAATCCTATACTTTTATAACTCAAATAAAATCTTAATATAAATGGAAGGAGAAAGTGACCGGTTTATTCACTAGAAATGCCAGCTGGGGTGAAGCAACTCAGCCTCTGATCTCAAACTAGTATATGCTTCGAACTTTCAATTCCCGGGGAAATGATATGGAATGATCTCCAAAAATTTAAATCTACAATCACAAATCCTTGGATTTTAATTGTTAACTACAACTGCATACATTTAGACCATGAAGTAGAAGGAGGTAGGGATTTTAGGTAGCATCAGGGAGGGAGTTATCTAAATTGTTGCAAAGAGTAAAAATTACATATCTCATATTCAATGATAGGCTTTTTACTTAGTCCAACAAAAAAAAGGACATATGTTGATAAGGAAAAAACTTGATAGAGCATTGGTCAAGAAAGTTTGGTTAGACTTGTTCTCATAAATTTGCTCATTTTGGTGAAACTTCCTTTTCAAATCACTCTTATATCCTTATTTAGAATCTCCAAGCTATAAAGATGTGTAGAGTACCTTTCAGGTTTTTCTATGGATTTACTCAGTAATAAGGTTTTTTGGAGCTAATGGGTACCTGTTGAAATCAAAATGTAAGTGGCTATAAGTCTTTTCAGTTGATGTAAAAATTGAAGATGGTAAAACAAGCACTTAAGACCTTTATTAACTCTCACACCAGGCAGGTGATAGAGACTAAATAGAATCTAAGAGAGGTTTAGAGTGATTGTTACAACTTCCCCTATAATTGCCACTTGAAGAAAATAGAGGCTCAAAGACTTAGAGAACATCAGGAGGCCCTTATCTTGCATAATTCCATCTTGAAACAGAAAGCTCGAATAGATTGGTTAAAACATGGGGATTTAAATTCTAAATTTTTTTGTGTTTCCTTATTAGAAATAAGAAACATGAACAAGATTGTGGAGTTTAAAGACAATAATCCTAATTCTTTTGCTGATCAATCTACCTTATTAAAGCTCACTAGAGAAATGAAGTTGATGGGTGCAGTAGAGGATTCTGCTTATGGTTACAGCGTAAAAAGATTCTTTGACTCTTTTTTAACTCAGGATATTAAGGTGCTATTGACAACACCATTTACAAACCTAGAATAAAATTTTTTTGTTTAGTTTGCACTCCTTTAAAGTACATGGACCAAATGGGTTCGCTGTTTTTTTTAATCTTGGAAGATTATTGGTAGCTTGTTCACAAAATAGTTTAGAAATGCTTTTCCTCTTACAAAATGTTGAAGGAACTTAATCAAACCTACCTACATTTTCCTAGTTCCAATGAAACATATTCCTTCTTCCTTGGAGGACTAAAGGCTATTGCAATACAATTTATAAAGTGGTTCTTAAACTCCTTACTAATAGGTTGAAATAAATTTAAAAGGAGTGGTTAATCCAGCATAAGGACCTTTTATTATGGGATGTTCCATAAGATATAATATTCTTTTAATGCAGGAGATATTGAAAAAATACAATTCAGGGAAAAACATCAATATTTTTTTTAGAAAATCAATTTTTATAAAACATTTGACATAATGAGTTGGTATTTTATTCAATCTTGTTTAGAAGCACTTAAATTCTTGACACTCTTCAAGGGTTGGATTATACTATGCATTAAGTTTGATTCAGTAAGTATTCTTATAAGTGGAGCCCCTACAAAGCCTATAAATTTTGCTAGTTGAATAAGACAAAGGGACCCTCTATCTTGTTATCTGTTCACCCTAGTAATTGAGGGGTTGTCTAGAATCCTCAATAAGTTTACTTAATGTAATGACAAATTTCACTTTCATTATAAATACAAAGAATACAAGCTAATCCACTTGATGTTTGTAGATGGCCTCATTTTTTTATTTGGTGTTGAAGCTCATTTAGTGAAGATTTTAAAGGATCTACTTAATATGTATTCAGACTAGTTAGAGATAAGAGTAAATCCAGACAAAAGTAGTATGTTTTGTTTTTAGAGGTGTAAGGAATTCAGCAAAATTATCTAGGATTTTAAGGCTACAGTTAAATTCTCTTCCATTTAAGTATGTTGGAGTCCTAATTTATCATGCTAAACCCAAGTATTCATATTTTATTTCTCTAATTGAAAGATTCAGATCTAGAATAAATGCTTGGCAAAATATGTAAATATCATTAACTGCCAGAGTTACTTCGATCATCTTAGTCCTTGGAAATTTGTATATTCATTATATTACTCACATCATCTTGCCAAGGAGAGTAATCAAGGAGATTGATTGTATTATAAAAGCCTTTTTAAGGTTTGGGAAAACATATAACAAAAAAAAAGTTAAACTTAAATTGCATAAAGTGACAATTCCAAACAAAAAAGGTGGAATAGGAATTATTTAAATACCTCTAATGTAGAAATTGCTTATGAGAAAAAAAATTTAGAGGTTATAGGTAGACAAAAATGTCACATGGATCAAATGGATACATAAATCTTATCTAAGATGAGAATTTCTAAAACTTGCCACCTATTAGGGACTACTATTAGATCTTGATATGTGCTTAATTGATTGTACATTTATTCCATAACACTTAGTAATTAATGATATAAAATGTTTACGAAACTCATATAAGTTCATATTAGGTTTTAGATACAATTTGGAAGTTCAAGAGCTAAAGTGAGTTAAAAGCACATTCCTTGAGTTATGCTCTTAATATTCAACTCAATTGTCTTTGTGGAATAAGAAAGGTGATGAATTAGGGTGAGGATTGGATAAGAAATTGCAAGAAGAACAACAATTCAACATGATATGGGAGATACATGGTCATGTATCTACTTACACGGATGGATATAGGAGATATATAATCATGTATCTACTTACACGGATGGATTAGGGTGAGGATTGGATAAGAAATTGCAAGAAGAACAACAATTAAGCATGATATGGGAGATACACAGTCATGTATCTACTTACACGGTCGTGTAAGTACACGAATTTGGCACATTTTTATGACATACACAGTTGGATACATGATTGTGTATCCAACCGTGTGACTTCCCATAACCCTAACTTTTAATATAAAACGATATTTAAGTGGTCAAACATAACATGGATCAATTTTGGAGAAAAGAGGGGCAGGGCATGCATTCTTTAGAGACCTATAAAGGGCTAAGCTTCCTAAATTCGATTTAAAGGTGAAATCGAAGTTGAAGAACACATTTTGGGCATACTCTTATTATGGGTTGTTATTATTTCTTTCTCTAAGGATTGTTTATGTTATCCTATGCTTATTGATTTGGGTATTCATATATGAATGGTCTTTATTCTCGTTCTCGTTAGATGGTTTATGAAAGAACTCATTACTAAAATCTTTAATACAATAAGTAATAATTGTATTTGTATTCATTTATGGCAACTAATGGTGTCGAATCATTATAGATGATGTAACTCTAGTTAAATGACCTAAGCTTATGTAGTTGTTTCCTTCAGTAATATGTTTTTCTAACTTGTAATGCAATTGTCTTGTTAAATCTAGAGAGCTTGCTTTAGGTTGTTCGGTAGCTAGGTTTAGTTAAAGAGCTTATTTTAATTAAACATGATCTGAGGAAGAACCTGGGTTAACAGAGCTTGTTGTTAACTGATAAGTGTAAATTGCATCATTTTTTAGGTTATAGTTTAATATGTGTTTAGTCGTTAATTCGATTATTTAGTATGTGCTTAGGTTAGAATTGTATTAGTTTGTTAATTATTTGTGTTTTAAGTGTTTTATAGGTTAGTACAAGCTTTTAAGCTTAAATATTATATTTTGAGGTACTTTATGTGTTTGCTAGTGTTTCAAGTTCAATATCAAAGAACGGAGGAGTTTCAGAAGATATTCGGGCCAAAACAACAGCCTATGATCTCAGCCTATTATGTCACGATCGTGAAAGAAGCTCCAAAAATGGTCTACGATAAGGACAGAAGGCTCAAATCTGAACCATGATCATGGTTTGTAGAGCCATGGCCGTGGCTTGCGTCAAGTAGACATGTAGATGCTGACGAACCTAAGGTTACCCAAAACATAAAAGACTATTTAAAGAATAACAAGTAAGAGAAAAGGGGCATTTTTTGTGCAGCCACACTTGAAACCCTAAAGAGAGAATACTGAGAGAGAGAGAAATAAGAAGAAGGAAGAGGAAGACAAAGTTGGCTTGATGTGCGTCTCAGATTAGGAGATTTTTCGACGTCGTTGCCTTCCATCGTCTATTCTAAGTTATATTTCCTTTTCGTTTCGATTTTATTTATTTATAGTATTGAGATGGATAGTATGATGATAGGATTTGGATTATTGATTTCCATCTAAACTCCACTTTGGGATTTTATTTTGATTTAATGAAAATTTAATCGATTGTGTTTACTAGATGAATGTCATGATTTGATTACATTCTTACAAAATTCGGTAATAAATTGAGAGGATGAACTGAATGAAAAATGATTAAATAAGATTAACAAGAGTTAGGCGATTTAATAGAAACTGTGACAAATCATATTGGTAATTGTGCAGAGAGAGATCCCGTGTGATGTTTTGATAGTTTATTAGAGTGTTTAATATCTAATTAGGGTTTTGGATAATTTGTGAATTGATAGATTGCAAATTTCATAATCTAATTAGGGTTTAATGGTTATAACTTGAGAGAGAGTAATCAACCCTAGGATAATCTAGAACCGACACTTCATTGACACATAATCAACTAGGTTAGCATTAATGATAAGTAAAATCCCCTTTATCATAAATTGGTAAATTCCTAGGTTGATTTCTATTGTGATTGCATATTGCTTACTTGTTAATACTTTTGTGTTTAATTTCTGATTTGATTGGTTGAACTCAATTCTCGTTATTAATTTCTGTTGCATCTTTTATTTTTAGTTTTATAGTTTTGTTGGCCTTAGATTTTAGGATTAGATTATTCTCCTTTCCCGTGTGCTTGTGATATATGAGGGCTTATAAATTTTAAAGCTTGCGACATGATCATTAACCTACGATTAATAGTTTCTAGGAGAAATGTGAAAACAACAATTCAATAAAGTATATTTAATTATGTGCAGGTGGAGATTAAATTAAGAACCAAATTTCAAATATATTCATCAGTTTTATCACTTTTGACTGTTTTCTTTAATTTGCTTTCTATAGTTTAATCTTACTTTCTTTTTCTTTGAATCACTTTAGTTAAGTCTGCTGTGACTAATACATTTTCAGTAGGATGTAAGGCAATTTTCACAAAATACAAATTCTAACGTTCAAAAGTTAGAGAGCTAGAAAAATTCGTATACATCTTTAGAAGACTTAGGGAGTAGTTGGTTTACATGAGGTAATGATAACAGGAATGAGAATGAATATAGTGAGGAATGAGAATTGATATAATCATTATAATTATAATGGTTGATTAGGACGAAGAAATGATTACTATTACTATTGACAATAGTTGGTTTGTTTAAAATCTTAAAAAATAAAAATTTGTTAAATTTAATATTAATATATTCTAATTAATTATATTGTTTTACTAAAAAAGAAAAAAGAAAAAAGAAAATTTTTACATCAAATTTTAACATATTCTAATTAATTATATTTAATTTTAATATATTCTAATTAATGATATTTAATTTTATATTGTTTTATTCAAAAGGAAAATAAAAATTGATTAAATTTATATAAAATTTTAATATATTCTAATTAATTATATTTAATTTTTTGGTAAATAATTATATTTAATTTTAATATATTCTATTTAATGATATTTAATTAATTATATTGTTTTGCTAAGAAAAGGGAAAATCAAAATTGTCAAAATTTAATATATTCTAACTAATTATATTTAATATATTCTAATTAATTATATTTAGTATATCTAATTAATTATATTTAGAATATATTTAATTTTAATTAATTATATTTAATATATTCTAATATTTAATATATTCTAATTAATTATATTATTTTACTCCAAAAAGAAAGGATTTGACTTTCATTCCTCACTTATTTGGGAGTATAAAGTAATCCCCAAAACTTAAATATCAAAATAATGTTCAAGTAATAATAATATATAACTAACCGATGTTTTTTATTCCCATACCCATTGATGTCTTCCAAACCCATGAACTAAGCACCCCTTTAATGTTGTTGCTTCTAATCCTTTGCAATTTCATTAGGATGTAAAACGATACCAACAAGATGCAACATCTATATTCTAGACCTTGGTAAGTTAGATGGGTTAGATCACGGGAATTATCGACCACCTGGAATCACAAAATGAAGAGAAGCAATCATCTCAACTTGAGATGTACCCAAGACATATTAGAGCAGAAACCTTACGAAATGGAAAGGAGCTTGAGAATCTTAAGAGGACTAATCAAGGGATTGCTTACGAAGAAGAAGTTAAAAAGGAGCTCGAAGGAGAAAAGGATATATCATTTGGCTTAAAGGTAAATACTGAGTCCTTAATTATTACCAATACTAACCTTTCACCTTTAACAAATAGATTGGATAAATTAAACGAGGTGAAAAAGGGTGAAGAGATATTCAAGATATTCCAAAAGTGTAGGGACTTAGTAGAGATTAAGATTTTGAAAATAGGGAAGACAATGAACATGAGTGATCATCAATTGAGGCCTTATCTTTAAGAACCTCAAATGGAGAAAGTAGAAGTTGTGACACTTGAAGATCATAATTTTGTCATATGTTGAGGAAAACAAAGAGTAGAGCTTACGATAATAAATAAAGGCACTTCTTGAGAGGCAACTCAAGGAAAGTTTATTTCTTTTCCTTTATATTTTTGCATTTGTTAGGATTGTAATGTGTGCTTTTAAATGTTTTGTTTCTTATGTGGTTTTATGTTTTCAAACAAAAAGAGAGAGAATCAAACAAACAAACAAACATTTTCTCTTTTCTATTGCTTCTAGGACTATATAGTTATAATGAGAGAGTAAAATGACTAGAAAAATTCATGGCAACTTGAGCATGTACTTTTATTCTTGTGATTGGTCAATATACATTATCTTTAGAAGAGTAGTGATTAGTGGTAGACACAAGTTAGTGAGATTTTAAGCCTTTATAGACTGACACATACATACAGTATTAGTTTCATTGCCTTTTCTTTATGTGTGATCTTTATGACATGTACAATTTAACCTTGATTTGATTTTCTATCCAAGACTACATTTTTGTCACATGCATTGACTTGAAAATGATACAATCATTCTTTGTTTCATAAGTTACATTAAGCAAATACCCTATCTATTGATATGAATTTTCTCTTTATTAAGCCCCCTTGAGCTTTATTAGTTTTTTTTTTGCTAACCACATTATATGCTTTTAACCTAATTAAATGTCCTACCCAAGCTTTAAGGCTAGTGGAGCATTTGTTGATTATTGATAAGGGGGTTCATTGGGAAGCACCGAAGAATGTAGCAGAGGTGAGGAGTTTTTTGGGTTTGGCAGGTTATTACATGAGGTTTGTGGAGGGATTCTCCATGATAGCCGCTCCGATGACAAAGTTGTTGAGGAAGAATCAGAAGTTTATCTGGAGTGATGAATGCCAGAAGAGCTTTGAGGAGCTCAAGCATAGATTGGCGAGTGCTCCGATTCTGATTTTGCCTTATGGAGATGAGGGCTATACCGTGTATAGTGATGCTTCGAGGAAGGGTCTTAGTTGTGTTTTGCTGCAGGGAGACAGAGTGATTGCTTATGCTTCGAGGCAGTTGAAGCCTTACGAGTTGAACTATCCGACGCATGATTTGGAGTTGGCAGCGGTGATCTTTGCCTTAAAAATTTGGAGGCATTATTTGTATGGAGTTCAGACGAGGATCTTTACTGATCATAAGAGCCTTAAGTACTTGTTGAGCCAGAAGGAATTGAATTTGAGACAGAGAAGGTGGATCGAGTTGCTTAAGGATTATGACTTGCTGATTGAGTATCATCCGGGCAAGGCCAATGTAGTGGCGGATGCCTTGAGTAGGAAGTCTTTGATTGCTCATGTTCTGACAGTTTATCTTCCTTTATTGGAAGAGATGGCCAAGCTTAAGATAAGCTTGAAGCAGGAGGAGTCCGATTGCCTTCTAGCTAACTTCCAAGTGAGACCGATACTCAGGGAGAAAGTTAGAGAATTGCAGGCACAAGATGCGGATTTGAACAAGCTCAGAGAGGAAATTCATAATGGTAAGAGTTCTGAAGTAGAGGTGAGTGATGATGGACTTATGACAGTGGGGAACAGGTTGTGTATCCCAGATGTGCAGGAAGTAAAGGATGAGAATTTGGATGAGACACACAATGCGCCTTATGCCATGCATCCAGGTAGTAACAGGATGTACAGGGATTTGAAAGAGCATTTTTGGTAGAAAGGCATGAAGTGGGATGTTGCAGAGTTTGTGAGTAAGTGTCTCGTGTGTCAGCAAGTCAAGGTTGAGCACCAGGCACTTTCAGGCAAGTTGAGGTCGTTGCCTATTCCGGAATGGAAGTGACAAAGGGTGACTATGGACTTTCTGATGGGTTTGCCTAAGGCTAGTAGGAGGTATGATGCCATTTGGGTTATTGTGGATTGATTGACAAAGTCAGCTCACTTTCTGGCGATTAGACAGACTGATTCTTTACATGTGCTAGCAAAGAAGTACATCGATGAGATAGTGTGATTACATGGGGTCCCGGATTCGATTGTGTCTGATAGAGACCCTCGGTTTACTTCGAGGTTTTGGGGTAGTTTGCAGGAAGCTTTGGGTACTAAGTTGAATTTTAGTACGGCTTTTCACCCTCAGACGGATGGTCAATCTGAGAGGACCATTCGGACTCTTGAGGGAATGCTTCAGGCTTGTGTGATGGATTTCAGAGGAGCTTGGGATGAGCATTTGCCGTTGGTCGAATTTGCTTATAACAATTCGTACCATTCGAGCATTCAGATGGCTCCATATGAGGCTTTCTATGGGAGGAGATGTAGGACTCCGATCTATTGGGATGAAGAAGGAGAGAGGAAACTGGTAGGACCAGAATTGATTCAGATGACGGTTGAGAAGGTCAATTTGGTTAAGCAGCGACTTAAGGCAGCATAGGATAGGATGAAGAATTATGTTGATACTCACCGAAAGGAGATGGAGTATGAAGTCGGTGAGAAAGTGTTCCTTAAGACGTCTCTTTGGAAAGGAGTATTGAGGTTCGGTAAGAAGAGTAAGTTGAGTCCGAGGTATGTGAGTCCTTATGAAATCCCTGAGAGGATTAGACCACTCGCCTACAGATTGGCGTTACCTCCAGAATTGTCTCAGATTCACGATGTCTTCCATGTGTCTATGTTGAGGAGGTATAGATCGGATCCTTCGCATATCATTCAGGCTAGTGAGGTTCAACTGAGGGATGATCTGAGTTATGAAGAGCTTCCAGTGGAAATCTTGGACACCAAGGAAAAAGTCCTCAGGAACAAGACAGTTCAGCTAGTCAAAGTCCTGTGGAGGAATTATTCGATAGAGGAGGCTACATGGGAGCCATTGGAAGCCATACGAGAGAAATATCTGCATCTCTTTAATGATTCAGGTAAATTTCGAGGACGAAATTTCTTTTAAGAGGGGGAGAGATGTTAGGCCCCAAATTTTTTTATGATGTTGTTAAGCATGAATTTCGTTAATTAGGTGTTTATGCCTTAGTTTGATTAATTTTGGAGTATTAGCGGATAATTGAGGTGTATTTACGTTTCATGTGGTTGAATTGAGTTTATGAAGGATAAAAGATATGAGGGTATTTTGGGAAGTTTACTTGAGTTAGAGT